>OY744525.1:159816395-159981395 GCA_963556195.1 Sepiola atlantica | reverse complement strand
CAACTACATCCTCTTAAATGTACAGTATGGTGCGGAGTAACATCCAATGAAATTATTGGCCCATAGTTTTTTTTGAAGACGAAGAAGGAAATCGGGTAACCATGATGGGAGCACGATATCGCACCATGATTCAAGAATTCTTGAGACAATGGATACAGACCCAACCTGTGGAAATGTGGTTCCAACAAGATGGGGCCACATGCCATACTGCAAGAGAGACCCTCCAAATGTTTCAGAATATCTTCCAAGATCGAATTATTTCTAGGAACTGTGAAATAAACCGACGCATTTCTTCCCATTCTCGACTAAAATATAGAAATGTGGATTAAAGAAGAAATAATGGCATTATTTGAACGAAAGAGGAATGAGAAAAAATGCTAAATTATTGATCCGATAAGTAGAGACCTTTCATGACCAACAGAAGTTCACCAACTTCACCCGGATGTAAAACGGTCAACCCTGATACATGCCTACCCATGTACCTCACTCAATTCACAAAATGCAGACATACCTTAAACTTCCTTCTGCCACGAGAATTCGTTCACTGTCCCTCAGAAGAATGACCGTCACCTTTGCAGTCGACAACAGACTCTCTATGTTGTGTCGCTTTCGCTTTGCTTCACTGGCAATAAATTATTGATTGTTTGCTTTCATACGAAGTAGATAACAAATTTTTGCTAACGAAATTCAAACCCACTCCCTTTTCCATAAGAACTAATGAAAAGAGAACATATGGACAATAATAAAATGGCCACTCATTGGATTAAAAAAGGTTCGACATTTTAAGACCACATTTGATTACACTGCTTTATAAATTTGAAGTTAAATACTCAGCCTCTTTTCTCTAAATCATTTAGTTTGCTTCTTTGGGCAGCTAAAATACCAGTCACCTGGACGACTTCCAGTTCCGGTGGTGTGAATGGAAGCCCATAATATTAGAATAAGAACCACGACTTAGAAATAGCAAGGGACGCCCGACTATAAACACCGTCATCCGACTAACACAAAATTAACTTGATAATATCGAACGGCCTGTTTTTGTAACAATGTATATTATTTTTCCTTGTTTCTTCTAATATAATTATTCTTCTAAGAAAAACAGCAAACCAATTCGTTGCGGCTTATCATTCCTTTCTTCAACTGTTTATATGAAATGACCCTCTCTTCACAGCGAGACAAGGTTGCTAGCCCACCCCAGTTGATTGCTCACTGATCTAAACAAACACAGCGTGGGAGTTTGCAGTTACTGGACCGGGCGTTTCAACATCGGCAACCTTCATCAGAACGGCAACTTTTCCCGAACAGTGCCGGGTGACCAACCGAACCCGGAACGGCCGAACTGGTGACGTCACAGCTGGAGGAGTGGTGCACATGTTCATAATGGTGCCGTGAGCCAGGATGTCACACCTGTCAGGTTGACCACACAGAAAAGTAACATTTTAATGATGCCGCAACGCAGGACTAGCATACATCTGTATTGGTATTTAGTAACCTTGGGAAGAAAGAAAAGAGAAAAGGAAAAAGAAAGAAAAGAGAAAAGGAAAAAGAAAGAAAAAGAGAGAGATAGTCTAACGGGCACCCAAACCCGTTTTGAAAAAAGAATATTGAAAAATAAAAAAAATAGACCGACAGACAAACTGTTTTTTTTTGTAAGAGACTTTAAGAGCCGACCGGGACCACGGACTGTAGTCAATCGACTATAAGGTCTGGACGAGCTCGCAAAGACAATCACTCGACATCGGTAGACCACAAAAGGAGCAGACCAGAAAAAGAAAAGGGGTAAGTGACTCTTTGATTTCCCTTGTTCAATTGCTCAGTTTTGTACTCTGTCAGTGTATCGATTGCTGTTCAACTTTGCACGTATTTGGGTATTTCCGTTGTTGGGGTTGTATCTTATAAAAGAAAAAGAAAAAAAGAATGGGTTCAGAGGAAAACATAGTGGGATGTTTAGCAGAGATGGAGGAAGGGGCGAGAAAAATAGAAAAGTTTAGAAGCACGAGGAGAACGGTGTGGAGTAGAGCGAGTCCAAGGCCCCGAATGGGAAGAGGGAGGCGTAGAGGATCGGGAGGCAGACTCTGACCCTAGAAGAAAGGCACAGGGCCTTCAATATGGGCACTATAGGCCCACTCCTACCAGACAGGTATCGGTCTGCTGGGCGTGTAGGAGTGAAGGACACCGGACGGCGGAGTGTCCCATAAATAATGGGCCCCCGCGCCGCTCGTTTGCACCGAACTGCACTGGGTGTGGCCAGTTCGGACATGAGAGTCGGTGGTGTTGGGCAGCGGATGATCAGAGGCTGGGGATATGGCCGCCGAACGTGGGCATACCACCCAACGCTGGCCCAGGGGTCCAGGGAAGCGCCAATGAGCCGCCCAGCCTAAAGTAAAAAGCAGAGTGGCCCCGATAATTGTGAGGTCCGTTACATGTTGGACCTGTGGCGAGAGAGGCCATTACTCCACTAGCTGCCAGTTACGAAGGTACTGGCAGGGAAGGAAGATCAGTCATGTGAAGAGGAGCTGCCCTCATAAGAGACAATATAGCTCAGAGGTCAGGGATTCCCCAAGAGGAGGGAGTCCGGGCAGAAACCCAACCACGAGAGGTGGCGACATTGAGAGGACCGACGGGTCTGAAAGGAGCTTGTTTTTGCTGGCCCCCATGCTCAGCGTGGCAAGATGTAGGGTAGAATTATTTTTAATTTAGATCTATTTTACATTATGGAGGTTGGATGAGCGATAGGGATTGGTTGAGAGAAAGAATTACTATAGGCGATTACAAATTTAAAAAAATTATTCTTCTATCTGTTCGTTTTCTGTCTGTGTGCAGGGTGGACGATCTCCCTGTGTGAGGGATGTGGGCGCTGAGCATTAGAGTGGCCAAGGTGCCAACACTCTGAGAGTAATGGGTCATGGAAAAGGATTATTCATGGACCTTTAGTATAAAGAAAGATGGAAGTTGAAATCGTGAAATCTAAATGTCAGAAGAATTGACTTGTTTTTGAGGAATTGAGAAAGGTGGGGCCAGGTGTGCCCCAGCCGTTTGCACATGAGGAAGTGCTTTGGGGACCGATGACGGTTGCTCCATGCGTAGTCATAAAATTGCGCCCCCTCCCGATGCACGGAGGGCGCCTGCCCTGTACAGTGTGACAGCGGAGGGCGTGGGATTCAGATTTAATCTATATGTAGAGTGAATTAAAAAGTAAGTTTGATAAAACTAAGGAAAAAGAAGGAAGAAGTTGTGTAATGTAAGAACATTTGAAGAAAAAGAAAGAAAACGGGTGTTAGTTTGCATATGCTGCGGCCAATAGAAGAAACTAAATTTTACTTTTAAGTGAAGCGATTTTTTTTTAAAAGAAAACGGGAGAAAAATTATAGCGGATTCATTTGTCCATTAGCCGAGCTGTTACAATATTTGTTTATTTTCGTAGTGATAACGCGAAAGGGAAGAGGAGGAGAGATAGAGAGATCGAATTGAGCCCGACTGCCTAAGCGGTCGATGAGTCCTGAGAGTGGGGGGGAGGATGAGATACCCCTGGCCCAGCTCCAGAGAGAATCAGTTAGCCAAAAAGTAGAAGAATTGCCTATGAAATTACGATTGAGGGGAGCAAGACACCCCATAATAGTAAGAAGGCCAAGCAAAAGATAGTCAAGGATTTGAGGAAGCAGCCGGTGTTGGGCTGTATAGCATCTGTTGGCTCCACCGTGTGGAGGGAGGGCCCCCATGCATGTGCGGTGCTGGTGGTTGTGAAACGGCCCGTTCTCTTGAATGTCACCCCGGGGATAAACGGGCAGATAAGGATAGAGAGAGATGTATAATTGGGACCGATGGGAGTCGTCGTGTCTAGATCCAAGGGGTTGATCACGAATAGTGATAGATCTGCAGCCGCACGGGTTGCTGCCAAAACGACCAGGCAGGTATGTAGTGAGTTTAAAAGGGGGTTGAAGGACAGGTAATCGACAGATATTCGCACAACCAAGAATATGTTCGATTGTGGTGCACCTTACGAAAGGGCACAGGTACGGGAATGTAGAGAACAGGTGGCAGGTGTGGCCGACATAATGACAGTGAAGGTACGTGAACCAGATGGGTTCGTAGAGATAATTTCAGGTTGACACTGACCATTTTAGTTATGGTACAATGGTATGGCGTAGATTCCTTACGTTATACTACCATCCAATGGGCAATTGAATAAAATTCTACTGTGGCAGGTATTGCCGTAGGAATCTACGCCATACCATTGTACCATAACTGAAATGGTATAGTGCCAATACTAATACTGTACCATTCCATTGCTGCAAACAATTTATTTAAATTATTGCATCACCGGAAGCGGATACGCTAAAAGCGCGGGAATTACAAACGGATGTAAAACAAACAGGAAATACGTCATTATGCCTCCGATACGCAGAGCAAGGAGACGCCCGATCACGTTCATCGTACCGTATCACCGATTCCTGGGACCGGGTACAGACCTGAAAAAAGAAAAATATACACCGCCGTTAAGTAAACTAGACTGGGCGGCCAAACGTCACGACTTTAACTACGCAAACAAATCGATAAGCACGAAGGAAGCGGATGAACAATTCTACCGGGACAGCGAAGGTACAGGTTTACTCGGAGCAGCCAGTCGTACAGCTCTCAGACTTAAATCAGCTGTCGGGGATCCTACTGGGAGTAGTACTACAACGATTATGGCTCAGTCGGAGTCTGATATGACAGATACTGACTCGGGGCAGTCCAACGGGTGGCAGGGAACAAACATCGGAGGATCTCTACCTCCAGAAAGTGGCAACGAGGTTAGATCCCACACAAGAGACATTTCAACAACATTATAAAAACGACAGACATGAACGCGACCAAAGGCCACTTCACGAAATATCACGGTTCCGTTACTAACGGGTACCATAACGTGGGTCACTTCACATGGGCACAGCCGGAGAGTGCAGACTACATAGTACCCTACTTTCTCAGCACGTGGGTGCAACCTATCAAATGGGAAGGTATAATGGGACAAGCGACGAGTTACAGAGTAAAAAGCAGCGGATTCACAATCGACAAAATAATCTGCGGCGAATGGTTAACAAAAAAATAACGAGGAGGTGTTCGTACCTAACCCCGAACCTTACTTCGACATATACGTAGATCCAGGAACGTACATAGGCTACGGAAACCTGGAGGGAATAACAAAAGTACCAAACAAGGAGTTCACCGAAATACAACCGATGACGGGAACGGAGGCAGAACTACCGAAATATAAGTACAACTACGCTGCCCCTATCCAACTAATAAACGAAATGAACAATACAGGGAACATAACGACAGACAACCTCGAAACAGACGTAAAAATGATAGACTTCCACGACTGAAAAACACGTCCGACAAGGGGGATACGTTCACACACATATGGCAAAATTGCAGCTTATTGCGAAAGCCGCTAACTAACGTCATGACACAGGGTAACTACACGGTGGCAGGTACCATGCTGTCTTCGTCGCACTTGATGTCAAGCAACATTGCTATAGGAAAATCTACCGCGTGGGACTCCGGCATGCCAATAAGCACTGCACCGGACCACGGGACGCTAATCGCCGAGGTAGAAAAAAACCTAGAACGAAACAAACCGAGAAAAAGAATGCGTACGGAGACACAAGAAGACTTAGCTTTAACGGAGGTGGCCAATCTGTGCTTCGATCACCAGCGAGCCAGAGAAGTAAATAAGACGACAAAAGAGTCTGATCTAAAATTACCGGGTCAGAGTGCTAGTGTAACCAAGTGCGGGTGTGAGGTCCTGATCAATCTGGTACAGAACCGGGACAACCAACAAACCCTGCGTCTAATACCCTACCAACATTGGAGATCAATATGTGAAGAAGACTGGAGCCGGGTAATCAAGAAAGCTCCATGGAATGGAATCCAGACTTAAAAGGATGAAATGAACTAAAGACAGATTTAAAAAAAAAAAAAAACGAACTCTGGAACAAAACTTTTTTTTTATGTGCCTGAAAGATAAAGCTTTTTAGGACTCTTATAAAATCGTAACGAGCTGAAGACAGATTAAAAAAAAAACACGAACTCTGGAAGAACACTTTTTGCATGTGCATGAAGGATAAAGCTTTTAAAAAAAAATTTTTTTTAAATTTTATTAACCAAATAGCTAAATATTACGAATTGTACAACCACAGGGATCCTTTAGTATTAAGGCCATGTAAGAAGGAGGGGTTAGAAAAAAATATTGATCCCAATATTGTTTCCTTTAAGTGGGGGAATTAATGTAACCAAGTGCGGGTGTGAGGTTGGTGTCCCCTTGAAGAAGAATAACCAAAGAGGTTAGTGCGGACCTATCACCCCCCCTAGAATGTTTTAGAGAAAATCTTAAAGTATATTTTGGAGACGTTTTTGTGAACAAACCGGTTCAAGGTGTTCACACAAGCGGTTGATGCTCCCCCCCCTACCCCGTTGAGAGGAGAAACAAAACAAATTGGTATCGAAGTTTTGTTTTGTAAATATAATCAAGTTGTTTATTTAAGAAACCTGAGGACTCTGTGTGTTAAAGGTTAAAAAGAAAACTATAATTACTAACTGTTTATTTGAGTTCGATCGGATCTTTGAAGCGAGCGATTGTGTTATTTTTAGGAATGACAAATCAGTTCATGAACTGACAATTGAATATATCTCGGTCAGTGAAATCATATCTGCGTCGGATTCAGAGGTCAAACTTGAGAGCTGTTATATATATCCAAGGGGAGAGAAAAACCATAGAGACTGCCGAGAAGGGCAAGGTGAGAGATAAACCACAGAGGCTGCTGAAGAGGGCAGAGCGACAGACTCTCAGATCCCCAGAGGCCAACACTCCATAAGTTTGAAAGCTGACGCCTTCAACATTGTTTGTAGAATGCTAAATACATCGCTTCCTTCAAAGTTCTGAAAGAATGATAAAAACTCTATTGTATTCGTTTGAATATATTATGGTGTATAATCGGTTGTCCTGTTTTTCTTCAAACTACACCACAAATCCACGGCTCTCTTTCGACGACGTTCGTCGTTAAGAGGGTACACAACAAACTGGTCCAGGACGTATAACTAGACGATCCACCGATAATTCAGTCACTACCCCATACCCGTAACTTAGACGGCCAAGAATTATCACCGGCAGTAGAAGGGTTCGGAGGTCGACGATCGTCCGCAACAGACGGGTGAAGGTGAGAGAGTGGGGGTGACAAACCTATGGTCGGGTCGGACGCGGAACTGCCGCATTACAAGTATAATTACATGCCACCAATCGAACTCCTGAACACGATACCGAACACAGGTGCTATAGGCGGGAAGGTGACAAAAACCCAGGTAAAAATGCACATCCTCCATGACTGGCGAGAAATGCCGTCGGTGAAGAACTTACGACAGGGTGACAGCTTCACCTACATATGGCGTAACCACAGCCTGCTGAGACGTCCGCTCACGAACATGACCACTCAGGGTAACTACATTATCCAGGCAGCCATGATCTCGACGCCTGTGCTACTAGAAACTGCGTTGGATAACGGTCAGCATACAGCCTGGGACGGCGGGTTGGCTGTAGCAACTGCACCGAACTACGGAACAGAGGACAACTTGCGGAATGGTGCAAGAAAACGCCAAAGAACGGAACAACAAGAAGACCTGGTGCAAACGGAGGTGTCGGACATTAACTTCGATCACCAGAGGGGACGCAAAAGCAACGCCACGGAGGCTACCAAGGTGGGAGCGACGACATACACCCAGACCTCGGGTTGCATGACCATGTCAGATAGAACGGTAATAAACAAGGTGCTATACACAAACGAAGACAGTCCAGAAATGGTGCTAATACACGTGCCTCCGATTCTACGCCCGAACAGCACCGCCGGAATATTGTATTTCAACTTTGAAATTACTTACATGGTAGAAATCGAAGTAGTGTGCGACTCTCTGATCCACCCACAGAAAGTCCCGGTAACACACCACAAGCAGGCGTTGTCGGCGACCTCTTCAGATTACAGTTACGAATTCTCGACAATAGTCCCGCCCAACAGACATTTACATGGCCAACCGGCTAAGGGGATGTTACACAATCACGGTACTCACATATGGCACAACAACGGAAAGTTACTGGGAATGAATTATGGGCGTTTCATAAACAAATAGAGGCGGACCTAAACGAAAATAAGATTTGTCAGCAAAATGCAATTTCGAAATTTCGCAAACGTCGGCAGCATGTTCAAACACGTGCACGAATCTACGACGCAGTAAGGGGAAATATAAGCGCCGCAATATTCACTTTTGCAATGATTCTACAGGAGGCTGCGATGGAGGCCACAACGTCTGCTGCAGCTACCCAATACGAAGAACAACAAAACTTCAACACTTTGGTAAACACGGAAACAATAGAGGGGAAACAAGTGCGACCGTACACATGGATTTACCGTTGGGAAAATCCCTCCGAGTTCAGCATTCAAGGAGACCGGGACATGATAAAGAGCCATCGAACATCATTAATATGCGAGGAGGCATTACCGCTGCACAGATACTTCAGAAACATATTAGACGCTAAACCATACATAATTGTGCATCACGTAGCGGGACCCAGCAGCTTGAAGCACTGTGCCGACGTGGATCATTTCCACATGATCACGTGGCATACACATCACCCAACCTGTGAACATAGCTACGTGCAGATGAAAAAACTCCAGGCGGAAAGAAGTCGCAACCCGTACTCTGTCAGCTGCCAGAAAATTTACAATCCCTACGGTCTCTGCACATACTTGACCAGCGAACCAAACACACGTACGGTAGTTGCAGCCAGTAACCTGACTTCCAGCGGTCAACAGGCATTATTCAGAAGACTCACGACTAAGACTTTACATTCACCGGAACCGGAGACGGCCCAAAACGACCTAACGGGGAAAGCGACGGTGCGAGGTCAAAAATACAAATTTATATTAGACGTCATGAAACGCTGCAACAGCACGGACTTGGCGAGAGTCATGCTGTACTGCAAACAGTCGCGCCACCAAAAAACCAGGGAGACGTGGGAGCATATATTTACAAACACACAAAATATAAATCCTATAATACAGGCGGCTGCTTCGGACCTACAGATACAGACGAAGGTCACACCTATACACGAACAAATCCGCCAGAAGAAGGACCTATTCAGTATGGACAGCGTAAGATACTGGTCAGTGCAACGATCACTTGATATCTTCGATGGTACTGTCCACTCGCGACTGCAGTACTTTCTGCCTCTACATGTCGGCGGCATCCTTTTTATACTGTTTTCGGTTGTTGCGTCATCTTTATTTATAGAATTAATATTGCGTCATCTTTAATTATTATATATGGTTCACAGCTATGACGCGTTGGCACTACCCAATTTATTCCTCAGTCGCAGCTATGACGTGTTACGCTTTGGTGGATTCGCCAGTCACTGGTGAATACGATACAATAACCAGTGACTGGCGAATACACCAAAGCGTAACACGTCATAGCTGCGACTGAGGAATACGTAGAGGCAGAAAGTACCGCAGTCGCGAGTGGACAGTACCATATCACAGATTCCTAGGACCGGGAACGGACCTAAAGACAAAACGCTTCCTACCGCCGTTAAACAAATTAGACTGGGCAGCAAAACGTCACGACCTAAACTACGGCAAAGGTAAGACACGGGAAGCGGATGAACAATTCTACGAGGACTCTATTGGAACTGGTGTGCTCGGAGCTATATCCCGGATTGCGCTCAGGGCAAAGCATTACCTGGGACTCGACGAGTACTTCGATCCCCCTGCAAAACGAATTAAGCTTGATAATACTGTCAGTGTTGGCGGGAAAACAGGTATGGAAGTCGATCAGGATGCTTCTACGGAGGCGGGAAGCGGCAGCGGCGCGTGGGGAGGATCGATCCACAGAGGAGATCTGCCAGAAGGGACAGGTAATAACGTAAGACGCGTAGTACTAAAAAGAAGCTTCAAAAACCAGGTGAAAACTACAAACATGAACGCAACGGCCGGTGTGTTCCAGATCTATGATACTAATCCAGAGACAGGAATCCACGGAGCGGCAAAGTTCGCTTGGGCACAACCGACTTCGGACGATTACATTGTACCGTATTTCCTGACCACTTGGGTAACACCGACTCATTGGGAGGCGGTAATGAGCAACGCGACAGCATACAGGGTTGTCAGCCAAGGCTTTCAGATATCGAAAATAACGTGCGGAGAATGGTTAACAAAAAACAACGAGGAAGTATTCGTACCGAATCCGGAACCCTACTTCGACATATACGTCGACAATGGATCGTACATCGGCTACGGTAACCTGGAAGGAATCGACAAGGTGCCGAACAAAGGATTCACAGAAATACAACCAATGGTAGGTTCGAACGCAGAACTACCACATTACAAGTACAATTACATGGCACCAATCGAACTGCTAAACAACATACCGAACACAGGTACAATCGGCGGTAAGACAACGAAAACACAGGTAAAAATGCACATCTTACATGACTGGCGGGAAATGCCATCGGTAAAAAACCTACGTCAGGGGGACAGCTTCACACACATATGGCGTAACCATAGCCTGCTACGGCGACCTTTAACAAACATGACAACTCAAGGTAATTACACTATTCAGGCGGCTATGATTTCAACCCCAGAACTACTGCAGGGAACCTTGGATAACGGTCAGGATACGGCCTGGGACAGCGGTTTAGCAGTGGCGACAGCGCCGAGTTACGGAACCATACTCCGTAAGGCCGAGGACAATCTGAGAAACGGTGCAAGAAAGAGACAAAGAGGGGAACAACAAGAGGACCTGGTCCAAACGGAGGTGTCCGACATAAACTTCGATCACCAAAGAGGACGAAAAAGTAACAGCAGCGACGGTACGAAAGTGGGTGCAACAACATACACACAAACGGTAGGTTGTATGACCATGTCCGACAGAACGGTTATCAACAAGGTGCTGTACACAAACGAGGACAGTCCCGAAATGGTACTAATACACGTGCCACCAATACTGCGCCCGAACAGCACCGCCGGCATATTATACTTCAACTTCGAGATTACTTACATGGTGGAAATAGAAATCGTGTGCGATTCACTGATCCACCCACAAAAGGTGCCGGTGACACACCATAAACAAGCACTATCAGCTACATCGGCAGATTACAGTTACGAATTCTCGACAATAGTCCCGCCCAACAGACATCTGCACGGCCAACCGGCGAAGGGCATGTTACACAATCACGGCACACACATATGGTATAACGACAGAAAATTACTGGGGATGAATTATGGGCGTTTCATAAACAAATAAAGGCGTGATAAAAAAGAAAATTGAATTTGTCAGCAAAATCCTAATTTTTCAAAAATGCAGACGTAGGCAGCATGTTCAAACACGTGCAATATTCTATTACGCAATAACAGTCTATAAAAACTGACATTTTCACAGGCAAACCGACAGTCTGCACAAAGTCACGATGGAGGCTACAACTTCTGCCGCAGCTACCCAGTACGAGGAGCAGCAAAATTTCAACAGCCTGGTAAACAACGAACAAATCGATGGAAAACAAGTCAGGCCATATACCTGGATCTATTGATGGGAAAGTCCGTCCGAATTCAACTTGGCGGTTGATCAAGAGGTCGTACGAGGTCACAAAACGGCAGTGTTGGGGGATGATTCTCCTTTGCATAGATACTTCCGTAACATCTTGGATGCGAAACCTTACATAATCGTGCACCATGTGGCGGGTCCGAGCAGTCTAAAACATTGCGCAGACGTAGATCACTTCCATATGATCACCTGGCACACCCACCATCCCACTTGCGAGCACAGTTACGTGCAACTGAAGAAACTACAGGCGGAAAGAGGACGCAATCCATATTCTATCAGTTGCCAAAAAATATATAATCCATACGGCTTATGTACCTACTTGACAAGCGAGCCAAATACTCGGACGGTAGTGGCAGCCGGAAACCTAACTACCAGCGGAAAACAGGCTCTATTCCGACGGCTAACGATAAAAAGTTTACAGTCGCCTGAACCAGAACCAACCCAGCACGACCTGACGGGAAAGGCTACAGTGCGAGGGCAAAAGTATAAATTTATACTGGACATAATGAAACGTTGCAATAGTACGGACCTGGCCAGAGTGATGCTATACTGCAAACAATCGCGTCACCAAAAGACGAGAGAGACTTGGGACCACATATTCACCAATACACAGAATATAAATCCTATTATTCAAGCGGCGGCTTCGGATTTACAAATACAAACAAAGGTGACCCCAATTCACGAACAGATACGCCAGAAAAAGGACTTATTCAGCATGGACAGCGTACGGTACTGGTCAGTACAACGTTCTTTGGATATTTACGATGCGTGGGCGACTCACCATTCGTTCGATGCAAAGGAGTTCGGACGCAGAGTATTCGAGGTATGTCATAAAATACGGGCAAAAAAAAATGCCCTCCACATTACTGGACCAAGCAATTCAGGAAAATCGTACGTGCTGCGAAGCATACGAAATGGTCTCATGAACTGTGGACGTATGCGGTGTCAGGCATCGGACAACTTTACATTTGGTTCCTGCGTGGATAAGACTTTGATCTATACGGACGAAATGTGGTTCACGCCACAGAACGTTGAGGAAGGAAAGTGCATCCTAGAGGGCACTGACACAAACGTCAACGTTAAACATCAGGCTGAACGCGTCCTAGAGCGGACACCGAGTCTTTCGACCAGTAACGACGATCCGTGGCGACACGTACCGAACGAACGGGCCGCGATGGAAAACAGAATGTTCGTGTACACAACACGGCGAGCTATGCCTCAGCTGAAAGGTTGGGGAGTGAAGGAATTAAATCCGACTATGTGGCTCACTATTTGGCGTGATCACGTCATTAAATTGATCGCAAATAATTACCAATGTGAAGAAGAGGAGGAGGTAGAGGAACCGGCTCGAAGCAGCAACTTCTTGGTGCGAACAGTGGAAAACTTGTCTCCGCAAAAACAAGTGACTTACAACGCAGCGCGAAAGGAATTGTTCCCAATCGACATCTGGCATCCGGACAGCGTATACGGCGAATACCCAGGTCAAACTCAACCGGAACCAGACCCCACGGAGGAAGGGGATTGGATGGATACAATGTTAAAAGACCAGTGTAAACTGGACCTGACCAGTCCGACTCAGTATTGCCTTACACATCATTGTAAAATGATACATTGCGGAGGGGGAAATTACTTGAGCGGGGAGGAGACCGACATGGAATCAGGAGTGTCAGGAGTCATATACCTATCGAGCGACTCCGAGGACGAAAATACTCCGGTTGCCAAAAAAAAAAAAACTTCAACTCCGTAACCCTCTTACGTCACAGAGAGGTGCACGGTTATCTCCCTTATTACACACCATTCTTAGAATGTGACGAGACTATACCCGATTCAGACTAAATGTTTTATATCCAATGACACTGATCCTATGAAACAATAAAGACACATTAAACTAAAATACGTCTTATTATTATTATACAACGCATGCTATGAGAATCGTGAATATTGTTATATTAGCATAGGACGTTCATTTCTTTTCTTTTTCCTTCATCAGACCTGTGATTGTTTAAAGTTTTCAGCTGGAAAGAGGTCATCAGACCTGTGATGATAACACTAATATGAAAACTAGGTCATGAAAGTAGGTCAACATACAAAAAGGTAAAGAGGCCAAGGCGATGAGAAATTACGCCGTGGCACTACCCGCGCCAGTGACAGACCGAAGTTACTGCAATTCTATTCTATTTAAAAACAGTGAGCAAAACAGAAATCTATGACGCACCCCCATCATAGAACGTTATGAGTTACGGCCCTTGGTTTTGAGCATTGCCACCAGGTCTGGTATCTATAAAAGGCTGGTGGCCATGTTGGATGAGAAGAGAAATAAAGGAATGTTGGAGCAGAAGGCCAGTTATACTAAAAGGAACAAAGGATAGGATTGAGTAACAATATTCAACAACTGTTTTAAAATTCTTATATTTGCTTAGGTACTCTTCCCATAATGTCTATCAACAGAACATATGGTCCCTGTATGAACATGTCTAAACTTATCAGAGACACTGATACCTAATATTGACATGGAAAATATGTTAAATCAAAAAGAATCCAGACAAACCTTGGTTAATATAATATCCATTGAGTGGAAAGATCTGGTCAGAGAGGACCATTACAAAAAAGCCATCAGGCACAACCAAGATGAATGCTGGTCAGTATCTCAACAGGACGATCCATTTTTTGGTCCCAATCCTCAGAATAAGAAATATACTGATGAAAAAGAAAAAATAGAAGCTATTCAAGTTGTGAATATTACAGTGGACCACGCAGTTAAGATACTAACTTCAGCTGCAAGGAATCTTCCAAATAGTTTGTGGATAAAAACTAGAATTCCACTTGTTGAAATAATTATTTGCAAAACAAGGAAATATTACACAAAGGCCCTTGAACAAGATTGTTTCTGAATTGATGATTAATCATCCAGCAATAGCCTCTGGTGTGGATATTGAAAATATCAGAATGATATCGACAACTTTCTATACACATCTGGATGATGTTGTTGCAGGCAATCTATTTGACGAATGGCTAAAGATGCTGCCAGAAGGATCTTTGAGATTTAGAATTACAATTGATGAAGCGGCTGGTGCAGGACTTACTGGTATAGAGTCTATTGCAAGAGCAATGTCTGATGAACTGCGGAAGAATGCGTTGCCAGTGACAATTTCACATACGGGTTGTGTGTCGACAAGAAACTAATCTACACCGACGAGCTGTGGTTCACACGACAAAACGTCGAAGAAGGAAAGTGTATACTGGAGGGGACAGAAACTTACGTGAACGTAAAGCAGCAAGAGGAGCGGCTGCTGAAACGAGACCAATGCGACAGCTGATAGAATGGGGCTCGATCGAGGTTACCGTAGCCAATTGTTGAAATGATTATTTGCAAAACAAGGAAATATTACACAAAGGTCCTTGAACAAAATTTCCACTATTTCCTTGGTATAAAATTCAAAGATTATATCTTGAAGAGATGGACAAGGCCCATAAAGCATTAAAAGCTGTTGGCAAAAATAAGTACTATGGTGGTTTGGTAGTTTTGTTTTACGGCATATCAACCCTTTTTGGGTTATTTAATGCCGAATCTGGTCATTATAGTAAAAGATTTATGCTTCAAGTTCTAAAAATAAAATAAAAAAGGGGAGGGAGAAAGGGAGAGGGGCTGTTGTTTTTGTTTTTGGTTTTGTAGAACATAATTAAGTTTTACAAAAAAAAAAAAAAAAGAAGAAAAACAAAAAACGTCAATGTAGGTGAATTTCGTCTCAGGGAGCCACAGGGCAGCCTGATCTGGTATCACCAGAAGTACTATGGGTTCAAAAAGGATTTGGGCATTGTAAAACCTACCTATTATCCATCTATCACATACACTACAGTGAAGATACTAGTTGGCTAGGGGAACGCGTAGAGAGAGGCGATGGCGAAGAAATGCCTGGGAGAAGGAAAATGGTGGGGAGCAGAGCGAGTCTGGGGCCCCGAATGGAGAGAGGGGCGTACAGGAGGCAGACTCCGATCCTAGAAGGAAGGCACGGGACTTTCAATACGAGCACTATAGGCCCGCACCGGCCAGACAGGTATCAGTCTGCTAGACCTGTGGAAGTGAGGGGCACCGAGCGGCAGAGTGTTCCACAAATTATGGGCGCCCACGCAACACGTTTAGACCGAACTGCACTAAATACAAAGGGAATTAATGAGAAAGAAATACACATCTCACATAGATTTTAACCCAGATTGCTACAATTATTGAGAAACAATGACATCATATTAAATTCAGATACAGAGTTAGGTAGAATCCAAATATTGAAAATAAAAATGACAGGACCCCCTCTCTGACTGGAATCATGGTGATTATAATTCTAATAACCTTGTGGTAGTGGGAGTTAGAATTTAGAAAATGTTTGTTTTACGGCATATCAACGCTTTTCAGGGTTTTTTTTATATGTTTAAGTATTCATTAATCGTGTTTAGTTGAGTGGAAGGGAAAAAAAGAAGGGGAAGGTGAAAGGGGAGAGGAGGGACATTGTTCTTTTTTGTTTTGTATTTTTGCAGAACATGATTGAGTTTTGCAAATAAAAAAAAAAGAAACAAGAAAACATCAATATTTGGTGCATTTTCTGCATGGAAGCCAATATCTGCAGACAAGAAAAGAAGGAGCCAGAGGTGGTTTTACGGAAAGCATAACCACCGTCGTGCCATCGATATCGAAAGAATGAATAATGCCATGACTAAATTTTATTAACTGCTTTTGTTTAAACTAGGATATAACTATGGGAAATAATTATTTGAGACAGAAATGTTTTTTTTTAAATCATGTGACCGGAAATAGGCATGCCGCCATTAAATGTGCGACGTGGACATAAAAAGTATCAGAAAATATTTACGGAATTTACAGTGTCGGAATATATAATTTCTAGGCCAAAAACGGATTAGGCCACAAAAATACACAATTTAGACGATGAAGACTGTAATATTTCTACAAAAAAGATTGATGATAAATTCATCAACATTACTTACGGAACAGAATTCATCAGAACTAAACAATATCTTTGGACTTAATATGCTTTACACTGATGGAATTGAATAAAAATGGCGAAATTCTTATTGAATTTCATTTTGCTTGTGTGGAAAATGGACACTTCCAACCCTAGGATATTTGTTTCATTTCATCAGACATTTTTGTCGTTTGTGCTTTGAGGAAAAAAAAACCCTGTTTTTTGTTTTAATGAATTAAAATACATCCTTTTTTTAAATGAAAAAAATTTGTAGAAAATTTTTTTTTTGTTTCTTTGTGTGAAAAAAATGAAACCATGTTTGTTTGTGATTAACATTTTAAAATTAATTTGTTTTAAAAAAAAAGAGGACTAAATGGAAAGCTTTCAAATTGAGCAAAGAAACAAAACGGGGATTCGGAAGATTTGAAGGAAGGATTTTGTATCTTTAATCTATTATCAAGGGCTGTCGGTAGATAAGAGAGTTAGCGGACAAATGCACACATGTGCGTGCAGATATATATATATATATATTTATAGATAGATATATATCATGGCCTCCTTTCAGTCTTGAGATACAATGGATAGCCCCTGTAAAGGTTGATGCGCGTTATCGTCTATGACTGAAATAATAGTGATGATAATTCTAATAACCTTGTGGTAGTGGGAGTTAAATTTTAGAAGATGTTTGTCTTACGGCATATCAGGGCCTAGTATACAGCGCTAGTGTGAATTAGCCACGAGCTTATTCAAAGCCAAGTATCATCTTATGTTTCTAGTATAAACAAAGTAAGAACAAGGTTGGAAACATAGTTCGATCGCCCTAGTAAATGAACTCCCCATCTCAAATTCAATATCGATTCGAAATCATATTTTGTTTTTAATTGTTTTCGTGTTAACCTTTCTGCCCTCTAGTGTCAATTGCAATCTAGGTCATATCGTTTTTTCGGTCAGAGTGAACTATACACTTTAAAAAAAAAAATTATCATCTCAAATGCAATATCCCAAATTAAATCTCAAATCTCATTTTGGTTCAGCTAGACAATCGAACAATGCAATATCAATTTAGAATCATATCGTATTCCCCTATCATTCTTTGCTTATGGCACCTTGCTCCCTCATTCAAGTTGACCGGGAAACTTGTTCTCGTGGCATGATCCTATTAGATGCTGACAAGACCGTCGTGCCATCGATACAGAAAGAATGAATAATGCCATGACTAAATTTTATTAACTGCATTTGTTTAAACTAGGATATAACTAAGGGAAATAATTATTCGAGACAGAAATGTTTTTTTTAAAATCATGTGACCGGAAATAGGCATGCCGCCATTAAATGTGCGACGTGGACATAAAAAAATATCCACAAAATATTTACGGAATCTACAGTGTCGGAATATATAATTTCTAGGCCAAAAACGGATCTGAAACGTCTTACATACGCTGCAGCACAAAGAAAATTAGATTAGGCCACAAAAATACACAATTTAGACGATGAAGACTGTAATATTTCTACAAAAAAGATTGATGATAAATTCATCAACATTACTTACGGAACAGAATTCATCAGAACTAAACAATATCTTTGGACTTGATATGCTTTTCACTGATGGAATTGAATAAAAATGGCGAAATTCTTATTGAATTTCCATTTTCTCAAGTAAAAATGGAAAATTCCAACGCTTGGATATTTGTTTCATTTCAACCGACATTTTTGTCGTTTGTGCTTTGGGGAACAAAAAACTGGGTTGTTTTTTTAATGAATTCAAATCCATCCATATTTTAAACTAAAAATAAATTCGTAGAAACAAAAACCAATTTTGTTTCATTGTGTGTAAAAAAATGAAAACATTTCTTATTGAATTTCATTTTGCTTGTGTGGAAAATGGACACTTCCAACCCTTTGATATTTGTTTCATTTCATCAGACATTTTTGTCGTTTGTGCTTTGAGGAAAAAAAACCCTGTTTTTTTTTTTTCCGCATGAATTTAAATCCATTCATATTTAAAAAAAAAAAAATTTGTAGAAACAAAACGAATTTTGTTTCTTTGTGTGTAAAAAAATGAAAACAATTTTGTTTTTGATTAAAATTTCGAAATTAATTCGTTTTAAAAAAAGGGGACTAAATGGAAAGCTTTAAAAAAGTGAACAAGCAATAACATTGCGTGCACTTTACTGAAATTAAGATACAGTCCCTAAATAAAGGCTTTTTAAATCCAGGTGGAGCCCCGCCTTCAGACACAATAGGGACACTAAAACCTGCCTTTAACGCGAGAAAAAAGTAAAAAAGTGAGAAATTGTTTCAAACAAGAAGAAAATGGCGAAGTAACTGCAACGATGTTAATTTTCGTTTCAATGAATTTTGAGAAAATTTTTTTGTGGTTCAAAAAAAAAAAAAAAAAACATGAATTTTTTTTCTTTTCCAAACAAAAAATATTGTACGAATTTGTGGAGCAAAAATTATTTAAAAATTTTTTTTTTTAAACAATTTTCGTTTTTGATAATAAAATATTTGTTTCTTTTAAAAAAGATGGAAAAATTGGAAAGGAGCTGGAGAAGCGTGTTAGTGTCATCGAGATGAAGATGCTATGTTGAATATCAACCACATCACTAAGGACATACTTCATTGATGATATGAAGTGGCACCGAATCGCAGACAAACATTGTTAATCTCGACTGAGATGGTACGGTCTTGTTCTGCGACAGCCTGTCGACACTGGCGTACAAGCTGACAGTTTAGGGCTGCCAGCCAAGAGGACGGCCAAAACCGTGTTGCCTCGACACGCTTCACCAAGACTTGAAAATGGAAACTTCCAACACTTGGATATTTGTTTCATTTCAACCAACATTTTTGTTGTTTTTGCTTTGAGGAACAAAAAACATATCGATTATGTAACATTTGGAGAAATTTTTTTTGCGGTTAAAAAGAAAAAAACGACGCTAAGGTAACTTTTTGTGTACAATTGAACATTTTCGGGTCCTAATTTGATAACGTGAAAAGAGAATCTGTGACAGTTAAAAAAAGAAAGAAAATGTGTACCATGTTTTAAAAGGAAAAATGTTTTAAAAGGGAAAATGTGTTAAAAAAAATAGTAGTTTAAAATAAAATGTTTAAAAAGAAAAGTGTTTGAATGACAAGAGAAAAGTATAAAGGTTATATACATTTATATAATTACGAGAAAAAAAGTTAAGAACGATTATGAAATTGTAAAATGTTGAGACGTTGTTAAAAACTGTTAATTATTCATGCATATGTGCAAGATATTAAGAACTTTAAATCGATTTTGTGAGACGAGCCTTGGTCGGCGGTTTCGAGGGACTTTCGTGTTATTTCTAAACTTTTGTATTTCGAGAAGCGTTGATTAAAGCAGTGGTCCCCAACCGGTGGGCCGCGGACAGGTGCCGGTCCGTAGACCAATTGGTACCGGGCCGCGTAAGAAATACAGTTTAGAAATATAGTTTGCATACATGTGTGCAGTTTTTAAAGCTCTTTATCTCAGTTTGTACGCTTTGTCATAAGATTAGTCATACGCTTTGTAAGCTTAGTCACTAGTGTTGTAAGTGTGTTTGTGTGTCTTGTGACTCGTGTTGTGATTGCTCAACAGCAGTTGGCTGCCTTCGGCGTGACCTTGACAATGAGTTTTGAAAGGAATGTTTAAAGTAAATTTTTAATGTAAACTTTTTAATGATATATTTATTATTATTTCGAGGCTTTTATTTTCATGTTATGTTGTTGGTACGATGCTACATGTAAGTTGCAAGTAAACAATCTACCCCCGGGCCGCGGTAAAATTGTCTAACGCTTACCGGTCCGCGGCAACAAAAAGGTTGAGGACCACTGGATTAAAGGACCTGTAAGTCCATTGAAAAAAGCCATAACGTAACAAATGCTCAATAATTTATTATCTTGTGCAGTCACCTTTATTAAATTAATTGCTGAAAAGATATATTTAAAAAAAATAATCTGATCAAATTCATGAGTCAATTTTATTGATGAAGTTTATGATTTTTTAGTCAAAGGAAATCGTTACATTCAAATAATTGAATTTGTGTTTTGCTAATAATTCTATTCAAATCTTATAATTGAACAAAAAAGACTGAAACTGGACAGTTGTCAGGACCCCATTAAAGTTACAAACTAAAAGGAAAATAAAATATTATTCTAACTTTTATTTAAATAACTTATAAGCAAATGACTATCTTTTATTATCGCTTATTAATATAATATGCAAACAGGTAGACAGAGGATTTAGCCAACAGTGAATTTCATCAAGAAGAATCTCTAACGAGACAATTTGGCACAGTTGATACTTTTACAAGCCGAACTGTTTTTTGTACAGATATTTTTGTAAGAAGTTTTAGAAGATTAATTTGGTAGATGAATAAGTTTATTATTGACAAAATATTGATATTACGAGGTAATTTTTTTCTTTTTCTCTCTTTTTGTAGATCCTTTCTTATTGAACTTAAAAAAATTTTTTTTAGCATCACAAGAAAGCACTGTAGTCATTAATTCCTGTCACCTAGACAAGACATGCTTTGCATAGCGTCGATGATTCGAGTTTTGTGATTTTTAAATGCAGTAATTTAAATAAATGCTATTTTATACAAAAGGTTTTGTCCACTTTCTTATCAAGTGTTCAAATTTTTGCTGCTGTTTTACCTTTTCGCAAAGTCAAGCTAATTCTCTGCACAAAATGACTAACACCTAATGTGACTGTTTATTACTAGGTCAGCCAGACAGCAGACAACATGGGCTCAAGACAATGGTTAATTACTGCTCAAAACGTAATGTGGCTATTGTAGTCCAGGATGTTGTGATGTCTTGCCAGGCATCTATCAGTCAATGGTTAAACAACCACAAGTGACTTTTGTTCTTTTTTCTCTTTTTGTTGATCCTTTCTTTTTATTGATTTTCTTTTCTTTTTTATCGTCACAAGAAAGTAATGTAGTCGTTAATTTCTGTCACCTAGACAAGACATGATTTGCATAGCGTCGATGATTCGAGTTTTGTGATTTTTAAAATGCAGTAATTTACATTCTATTCTATTCACAATAGAACAAGAAGAAAGTGAAGTAAATCTCAACCCCTTATCAGCGAACATTCGTCACTAATGGAAGAAAATAAATAACAGTTGCAGTCAATGTAATTCTATTCTATTTACAACCTTTAAAAAAAAAAAAAAAGAGCTGGCAGCGTACGATGGTGATCCTTAGGATCTGTAACATTAAATGTTTTAAGGGGCCCCATCGCGCATGTCAAGGGGCCCCATCGCGCATGTTACCTCTATTCTTTTATTTTCTTTCTCCTTTCAATTTATTTTTTCCATCTTTCATTTTTATTCAATATTTTTTTTTTTAAACTTTTATATAGATAATTAGAAAGAGAAAAAGATGAAAAGTAAAAATAATTTGCTTTTAAGGCGAGAAAAAAGTAAAGTGAGAAATTGTTTCAAACGAGATGAAAATGGCGAAGTAAATGCAACGATGTTGATTTTCGTTTCAATGAATTTGGAGAAAATTTTTTTGTGGTTCAAAGAAAAAAAAAAGAGAAAAAAACGTGAAATTTTTTTTCTTTTCCAAACAAAAAATATTGTACGAATTTGTGGAGCAAAAATTATTTAAAAATTTTTTTTTTTAAACAATTTTCGTTTTTGATAATAAAATTTTTGTTTCTTTTAAAAAAGATGGAAAAATTGGAAAGGAGCTGGAGAAGCGTGTTAGTGTCATCGAGATGAAGATGCTATGTTGAATATCAACCACATCACTAAGATGATATGAAGTGGCACGAATTGCAGACAAGCATTGTTAATCTCGACTGAGATGGTACGGTCATGTTCTGCGACAGCCTGTCGACGCTGGCGTACAAGCTGACAGTTTAGGGCTGCCAGCCAAGATGACGGCCAAAACCGTGTTGGCTCGACACGCTTCACCAAGACTTGAAAATGGAAACTTCCAACGCTTGGATATTGGGGACATTGATGAAGATATCGCCATGTCAATAGTCAGGTCATTCGCCGATGATACAAGGGCCACAAAATCCGTTCGGTCTCCCGAGGATGCTGTGTTGTTTCAAAAGGATCTCGATCAGATCTACAAATGGACGGAGGACAATAACATGGAGCTAAATGACGTGAAATTTGAGCTTCTCCGCTATGGTAATAACGACCAGCTAAAAAGCGAGATATCATACCACACTCCGTCAGGAAAAATGATAAACATAAAGCAAGAAGTAAAGGACCTCGGTGTATCTATGTCTAGTGATTGTCTTTTTAGCAATCAAATAAACAAAGTTGTGGAAAAAGCCAAGAACCTCATTGCCTGGATCCTGAGGACATTTAAAACCAGAGAATATCGTGCAATGGTCACGCTGTATAAATCCTTGGTCATTCCAGTTTTGGAATACTGTTCTGTCTTGTGGAACCCAAGTAGCCCTAGGCTCATCCAAAAGCTTGAAGCCATTCAGTGGTCCTTTCTACGGAAAATTCAAGCTGATCGGAACTACTGGTCATGTCTGAAGAAGACAAAAATGTTCTCGCTGCAAAGACGACGTGAAAGGTACCGGATAATTTACATCTGGAAGATATTGGAAGGAAAGGTACCGAACATTAATGGCCACATTCAAGCCCGAGACAATGAACGCCGCGGGAGGCACTGTATTGTGCCCTCGCTAAAAACTGGTGGGAAAATACGAACCATTTTTGAAACGAGCTTACCTGTACAGTGGTCACAACTCTTCAATGCCATGCCTAGGTGTATTCGGGATATAAAAAATGCTGCTGTGGAACAATTTAAGCGCTCTCTTGATGCCTACCTCGCTAATATCCCGGACCAACACCAAATTGTCGGATACACGGCGTGCAGGCAAGCCGACACCAATTCTATCGTGCACATGCAAGCACATGCCGGTGCGGTTCCTTTGTCTCACAGGATCCTCACATCAGCCAGGGCGAGTTGAACAACCAGCAAGCCTGAACACGCCTGTTCGAAGCACCAGACAAAAAAAAAAAAAAAATATTTGTTTCATTTCAACCGACATTTTTGTCATTTGTTCTTCTAGGAACAAAAAACTGTTTTTTTTTGTTCGAATGAATTAAAATCCATCCATATTTTTAACTAAAAAAAATTTGTAGAAACAAAACGAATTTTGTTTCTTTGTGTGTAAAAAAATGAAAACAGTTTTGTTTTTGATTAAAATTTCGAAATTAATTCGTTTTAAAAAAAGGGGACTAAATGGAAAGCTTTAAAAAAGTGAACAAGCGATAACATTGCGTGCACTTTACTGAAATTAAAATACAGTTCCTAAATAAAGGCTTTTTAAATCCAGGTGGAGCCCCGCCTTCAGACACAATAGGGACACTAAAACCTGCCTTTAACGCGAGAAAAAAGTAAAGAAGTGAGAAATTGTTTCATACGAGAAGAAAATGGCGAAGTAACTGCAACGATGTTAATTTTCGTTTCAATGAATTTGGAGAAAATTTTTTTGTGGTTCAAAAAAAAAAAAAAACATGAATTTTTTTTCTTTTCCAAACAAAAAATATTGTACGAATTTGTGGAGCACAAATTATTTAAAAATTTTTTTTTTTAAACAATTTTCGTTTTTGAAAATAAAATATTTGTTTCTTTTAAAAGAGATGGAAAAATTGGAAAGGAGCTGGAGAAGCGTGTTAGTGTTATCGAGATGAAGATGCTATGTTGAATATCAACCACATCACTAAGATGATATGAAGTGGCACGAATTGCAGACAAGCATTGTTAATCTCAGCTGAGATGGTACGGTCTTGTTCTGCGACAGCCTGTCGACGCTGGCGTACAAGCTGACAGTTTAGGGCTGCCAGCCAAGAGGACGGCCAAAACCGTGTTGGCTCGACACGCTTCACCAAGACTTGAAAATGGAAACTTCCAACGCTTGGATATTTGTTTCATTTTAACCGACATTTTAGTCCATGAGCCAAACCCATAAATTTCATCGATTGGTACCACCTGGGGGGACAAAGGGACACTACGTTTTTCTGAAATACCTATGTTTGTAGTTACAGAAAAACTTTGAAGCCAGGCTGGGATCCACAGCTAAAGTGCAAAAAATCACTATCGATTATGGGTACCCTTGTCAAGAATTGTGCCATAAAAGAATGGGGTGGGGCAAATTAAAACGCCTATAACTCAGTAACTAGAGGGGATATATTGACATGTGACCACTCATTTTGTCCCTTACAAAAAAGCCTATGAAATAACATTAGATGTGTTGTAGCCCTGACATAGGTCATTGGAGGTCAAAGGTCAAAAAAATGAATTTAAAAAAAAATTAAGGTGTAAGTATTATTAGACGAAAATGTGATAACAAAATGAGCATTTCTCTGACAAAGGTAGTCTTTTCTTGAAGAAAACAATCTAGTCCATTGATAAAAAGTACAAAATAATAAATGTTATGGTGGTTTGATGTCCTGAAAAAAAAACCGAAAAGTGTATTTTGAGTATAATCTTTTTTTATATGTTGCTACAGAAATTATATCTTTTTGGCGAGTCCACAACATTCTTATGAAATTTGCTTTGTTTCAGATAAAGTATGGAACGCACTGATGTAAGCATGCAAGAAGGTGAGGTAGAAAAGGCTGAGGGCAACCAAGGAACCTGTGAAGCTTTACAAAAACGTCGTCGACATTCTTGTATTTTCAATTGCTCTGAAAGAGACTCCGATTTGAATTCACCAAAGGATTTGAACTCATGGACACAACTTGTTCGCGCTGCAGAAATGAGATGTTTTGATGCAATTCTTGATATAGCTATAGCAGCAGGTGATGGATGTGTGCCAGAAATCTTTTATCACCGACAGTGCAGGAATCGTTTCACCAAGAAGCGGGATCTAGATTCTATTATAATAAGTGAGGATCCACGAGAACCTGAACAGTCACAGGCAGGTAGTTCAAAAGTATTCTACAGACGTCAAACCGCAGTCACATCTTCAATATCAAGGGTGTACGAGGCTGTTTGTATCTTCTGTTTGAAGACTAGTAAATATATGAAAAGTACAAACAAAAGAGATCCACTGATTAAATGTGTTAACCTCCAAGCAGATAAGACAATCAGAGATGCTGATACACATAAAAATGACACCCGAGTTATCGCTCTTCTCTCACGTGATCTTGTAGCTGCCGAGGGTCACTATCACCGTCAGTGTTACCGTGATTACACCAGACCTCCTAAATCTGGTGATCGTAACAATACCAGAACTTCCTTAAGTATTTTTACCACACCAGAGAACATTGATTCTGAACTTCTATATGCTAGAGCTGAAAAACTATGTTATGACAAACTTTTTGATAACATTAGAGATGTACTATTTAAAAAAACGGGGGTTATCAAGTTAACAGAATTAACGGAGGACCTTACAAGTTTTCTGCGTGAGATGGGAATCACTGAAATTAAATCTTCAACAAAGAAGCACATTCAAAGGAAGCTCCAGAAGGAATTTGGTCAGAACATTCACATGATACCTAATGACAGTGGTAAAATTTTAGTGTACCCAGACAATCTGTTAAGAGGTGATCTAGTGAAAGAGAACATGAGATTGAGAGAAGAGTTAGATATCTTAACAAATGACTCTGTGGACAAAGATGGAATCATTAGCAAAGCATCTCGTTTCATGAGAAATGATGTTAGAAAGATAGATATCAGCACACCATGGCCTGTCGCAGCTGCAGAGATGAGTGACCCATGTATTTTCATTCCAGATGCATTAAATAACTTTTTGAGAATTCTTTTTGTTGGTTCACCTGTATCTGATGATATTCCTCGAAAAACACAAATACTAATACAGTCTGTTGGACAAGATATTGTGTATGGTGTGACCTGTGCTAGAGTGAAACCACCAAAACATATTATTCTCCCCCAAGCTGTGAAAAGCCTCACTGGAAACACCGAACTGATACAAATTCTCAATCGTTATGGACATGGCATTTCATACACAACGATGGAAGAATTTGATACTGCTCTTGCTCTAAAAAAACTGGAGAGCCACACTGACAATGAATTTGCATTACCCAATGACATTTACCCTAACACAATGGTTACATTGGCATGGGACAATATTGATAGGTTAGAGGAAACACTCAGCGGAGGGGGCACATCACACAGGGTGAATGGAATTCTAATACAACCAAGAATATATGGCCCACATTATTTGCCAACAGCTGATAAAACGACAAGTTCTCTAGAGTCATTTAAAAGGACAAGAACATTGAGTGTTATACAACCGTGCTTACCACTATATAATGCTGGAGAACGTGTTGGTCCTTTATCTCGGGCGTACATTGATGTGAAGGATGATGAAATGAACTATGATGTGTATAAGAAAACATTACTTTGGGTTCTTGCGAGATTGCACAGCTCTGTGAATCAATGTGTTGGTAGTTGGACTGGTTTTCATATCAATGTGCGTGAAAATGAACAAGTTACAGCAGAAACTGTTCGATACTTACCTACCATAAATGCACCAGCACCAGAACTGTCAACAATGCATGAGATACTGAGACGCCTCATTCTAAGTTTAATAAAATAAAACACTTACTTATTATGAGGCGTCTCTTTCTTACTAATCTCAGCCTTCAAATTATCATTTAGGAAGAGGTGCCCTGTTTATTAGTATTGTCAGGCTTAGATAATAAATAAAAGTTTCAAATTGCATCATTTCTAAAAATACATAAACAAGTACATACATGTACACGTTCAAATGCCTCCCGTCTACTGCAGAGACAAGAAGGAGGAACGAACAACTGGAGAAAATAAAGTCTGTTCAGAATTTGAGGACAAAGTCTGGTACAAAGGAGAATACATCCCTAAAGAAATATACGAAGACTACAAATTTATTGACGATTTACGACGAAGTGAAACAAAAGAAAGTGACATCGACGAAAAGAACTTGAAAGAGCTAGAAAAAAAACAAACAGACCTTACCATACATGGTTACGACTTCTTAGGACCAGGCACAGACCTCGATGCCAAAAGATATCACGTGCCAAGATCAGAACTTGACGCAGCAGCAAAAGAACATGACTTAGATTATGAAAAACCACACTCTAAAATTGATACAAAAACAGCAGACACAAAATTTATTAATAAAGCGATCCATTCCGGAGAACTTCTCGGAATACCAGCCGGATTGGCAATCGGAGCAAAACATTACCTTGGACTTGACAAAGTATTTAGACCGGAAGATACAAAAAAACAAGGAGGAGATAATCTCGATAGTTCTGGGTACGTATCTGGTACTGTTACTGGCGATAAAATGTCTTCAGAAGGTGATTCAACAGGGGCGGCTACTCCTAACAATACCTCAGCCGGTGGGAGTGGTGATGGAGGAGGTGGAAATACCATCGGTGCTATTAGACCCAGAAGTACTGGCCTGCCACCAAAAACCACCATATTTACACGAAAATTTAAAAACACAGTAAAGGGAACAAACATGAACAAAGGAATAATCGAATTCACAAGATGTAAACAACGAAAATTACAATCAAGACCAAGATTAGGAGATTTCACAGATGCAAAAGAAATACGACTATGTAACTTCGCAGCAGAAGGTATGGCTGAAGGTAAAGGAAAAAGCGAGGACTACATACTACCATATCACATGCTGGGATGGATACAAAATACTCAACAAGAAGTCTTATTCGCTAATGCAACGCACTACAAAGTAGAAGCGATCGGATTTAAGATGAAAAACATAAAAATATACGAATGGACAACAGTTAACGGAGAGGAAAGATTTCTTAAAAACGATAGTCTACAATTAGAAATATATATAGATCCGGGCAATTACGTAGGATTCGGTAATTTAACCAGAATCACAAAACTACCAAACAAAGGATACACTACTCCAAACCCTAATAACTTTAGCGAAGGGGAACTACCTAAATACGAATACGCATACAACATGAACAGACACCATTTAAAAATGCTACAATATGACATGGCAAACGAAGGAGACAAAGTCAGTGTACCAGCTATAAAACTACATGACTGGCGTGATCAAAACTTGAACAAATACTACGTCTCCGCAGGAACGGAATTTAATCACGGTTGGATTAATCCATCACAATTCAAACATCCACTAACCAATGTTACAGTAAATAGTAAAACAACATGTCACGGACATTTATACAACAACTCGAACTACCTAATGGAAGATAAACATGATCACGACCTGACCACCGACGGTTCCCTGAACGTATGCGTAATGCCGAATTTCGAGACACCCGTAAATACAGAATACTTAAAAATTAACAATGCAGGAGGAAAAAGAAAAGTACTGCACGCTGATACCGCAGAGGACTACTTCTTAACCGACGTAAACAATATTAACACGAATTACCAACCGGTGACAAGACCTAACGAGTTAGAAGGCCCAGACGATAAAACAAACCCAAACATTCAGCGAGCAGGAGCATATACTGTAGCAAACCGAACGCTTCTAAACTACGAATTATACACAACAGAAGATCCTCCGAAAAACGTATACATTAACGTGCCACAAATCATACGCCCAAACGGAAAAACAGACAACGTATACGCAGAATTTGAGATTGAATACGACGCCACAGTAACCACTTGGTACGATCAATACGAGCATCCGCAATGTATACAAACAGCTTGCGTTGAAGCGGCAGATTGGGAAGGGGGAGGCGGATACGGTGACCACGGCTGGCAAATGTACGATATCACCCCTCCCGTAAGACACTTACACGGTAACCAAGTGAAACAATGCCTACATGGACGCACAACAGCAATGTGCTTCACTGATGATCCATTTAAATTTCACTCGTCACGATATGGAAACGCATAAGAAAAGGGGACGCAGATGGTGGATAATAGATAAGCTTCGGTTTACATACTTTATTTTAGAACATACTACCAGGGCATTGTTCCTATTGTATGCATTGTTATAGAAAACATCTGCCCAAAAAACATCTGCCGATCACGTGATATCACACATGCCGATCACATGATCAGAATCAGTATAAATTCAAAGCCTTAGACCAGGAGATTCACACGTTCCAGAGCCAGCATCCAGAACGCACCTACGTACGTAAAACAACAACAACAAACATGGGCGAATACACCAGCAGAAAAAACGATACTTCCAGCGAACTAAACAAAAATTTCTTCAGAACTGAAAACTCCAACGGATTCACTGCATACACCTTCATATATAGATTCCAATACGATGACGACTTCACATGGACTCAGCAAGGACCGTACTGTCACCCATCAACCACCCTGCAGCATAACGCGGAGGTACAGAAAAAATACCTCGTGAAAATCCTTACATCGATGCCATCAATATGCATCTACCACGAGAGAGGTTTCAGTAACTCCAAAAACTGCACTGAGCGACCACACTTTCACGTTATAATTTGGGCAAGACAACACCCGACGTCCAATTATGCGTTCGGAAAACTGAAGGAATACATGAGAAGCGATAGTGCTGCACACCAATACGAAATGACATGTCCAGCAGTCTTCAAGCCGGACGGGCTGATCGACTACTTCCGAAAAGGCAGTGTCGACAGACAACTACTGTGCACGAATGAGCTGACAACAACATCTCAAAAAATGTTTATGGAAGCATTAACAAACACGACATTCTCAATCACTACTCAGGCTGACGAACACTACCGAATAAACACAAGTTCGGATACCGTTCGACAAAATAAATTCGTGTTTATCAAATCGCTCATGAAGCAAGCAGCAGCTACCGACCAAGGTCAAATAATGAAGTTTGTACATAATTCCAGCGACCAAAAAATTAAAAAAGAATGGAGTGTAACATACAGGTCCACTGCAAATATAAAATCGCTCATTGCAGACGCTGCTGCGGAAATTAACAGCGAAACTAGAATTACACCGATATGGGAACAAATATCCGAAAAGAAAAAACTACTACAATCGGAGATTGGTAAAACCTTCTGGGACGTAGACACGTCCCTAGATATCTACGAAGAATGGTGCAACTACCATTACATAGATCCGAAACACTTTGGCAAAGACTTATTCAATGTATGCCATAAGATTTTACCGAAAATAAACAGCTTCCACCTACAAGGCCCAACAACAAGTGGAAAGTCATACATTCTGAAATCGGTGACCGAAGGACTTATGAACTCGGGCACTATCCGAACAGAACGAGCTGACAGTTTCTGCTTCGGATCCTGCGTTGATAAATCAGTTATTTACACAGACGAACTCTGGTTCACAAAAGAAAATGTCGAACAAGCAAAATGTGTACTTGAAGGTACAAGCGTCCTGGTGAACGTTAAACACCAGAATGAACGATTAATTGAAAGAACTCCATCACTATCAACAAGCAACTCTGATGTGTGGAACGTAGTACCAAATGAACAAGAACCATTAGAACATCGTATGATCATATACAAAACCAGATCGAAGATGGACGTTTTAAAAGAATGGGGAATATGTCGGTTAAACCCATTAATGTGGCTAACCATATGGAGAGACTACATCGACGGTATGATACAAAATACATACATGAAGTCGTTAATCTTAACCAGAAAACCAAAACGATCCATTACATATACAGCAGACCCAATAGACACATTAAGCCCAGCAAAAAGAGTTAAGTACAATAAGGAAAATGATGAACCATCCTCACCAGCTATGCCGAGTTACGAACCGAATTCACCATCAATCATCTGCGACACACAAGACAATCCGAACATTTCGAAAGGTTTCATAGCATCTTTATTAAACGACCCTTTCACAGAGGAAAAATGCGAATTACTGGACAGACCATGGCAAGAATGTAGAATACACGGACTAAATTTTGACGAATGTGATACGGATTAAATAAACTTGTTACATAAAATGTCATTTTACGCGTTTGTTCTCTTTAGCATGAGCATGATTATATATTTGCATGAAACATTTGTTTTACTTTCCAAGGCTGGGGTTTATCTCTTTCTTTCTTTTTTTTTATAAATATAAATATATAAAAATATATAAATAACATTTAATTTAAAATTTAAAAAAAAAAAAAAAAAAAAAAAAGAAAATTAAGAGAGATAAAGAGATAAACCCCAGCCTTGGAAAGTAAACCTAATTGCCAAAGAAAAAAAAGATATACAAGCTAAGTTATTAGGGTATGCACTTACTTCGACCTGTGACTTCATCATTTATTCTCTTCTATTCTCTTCTATTTCTAACTTAGGTTTGGTTATGAGATCCATGGCGCATGCGCAGCTGACGTCACTGCGCATGCGCCATGGATCTTTTATCACCGACAGTGCAGGAATCGTTTCACCAAGAAGCGGGATCTAGATTCTATTATAATAAGTGAGGATCCACGAGAACCTGAACAGTCACAGGCAGGTAGTTCAAAAGTATTCTACAGACGTCAAACCGCAGTCACATCTTCAATATCAAGGGTGTACGAGGCTGTTTGTATCTTCTGTTTGAAGACTAGTAAATATATGAAAAGTACAAACAAAAGAGATCCACTGATTAAATGTGTTAACCTCCAAGCAGATAAGACAATCAGAGATGCTGATACACATAAAAATGACACCCGAGTTATCGCTCTTCTCTCACGTGATCTTGTAGCTGCCGAGGGTCACTATCACCGTCAGTGTTACCGTGATTACACCAGACCTCCTAAATCTGGTGATCGTAACAATACCAGAACTTCCTTAAGTATTTTTACCACACCAGAGAACATTGATTCTGAACTTCTATATGCTAGAGCTGAAAAACTATGTTATGACAAACTTTTTGATAACATTAGAGATGTACTATTTAAAAAAACGGGGGTTATCAAGTTAACAGAATTAACGGAGGACCTTACAAGTTTTCTGCGTGAGATGGGAATCACTGAAATTAAATCTTCAACAAAGAAGCACATTCAAAGGAAGCTCCAGAAGGAATTTGGTCAGAACATTCACATGATACCTAATGACAGTGGTAAAATTTTAGTGTACCCAGACAATCTGTTAAGAGGTGATCTAGTGAAAGAGAACATGAGATTGAGAGAAGAGTTAGATATCTTAACAAATGACTCTGTGGACAAAGATGGAATCATTAGCAAAGCATCTCGTTTCATGAGAAATGATGTTAGAAAGATAGATATCAGCACACCATGGCCTGTCGCAGCTGCAGAGATGAGTGACCCATGTATTTTCATTCCAGATGCATTAAATAACTTTTTGAGAATTCTTTTTGTTGGTTCACCTGTATCTGATGATATTCCTCGAAAAACACAAATACTAATACAGTCTGTTGGACAAGATATTGTGTATGGTGTGACCTGTGCTAGAGTGAAACCACCAAAACATATTATTCTCCCCCAAGCTGTGAAAAGCCTCACTGGAAACACCGAACTGATACAAATTCTCAATCGTTATGGACATGGCATTTCATACACAACGATGGAAGAATTTGATACTGCTCTTGCTCTAAAAAAACTGGAGAGCCACACTGACAATGAATTTGCATTACCCAATGACATTTACCCTAACACAATGGTTACATTGGCATGGGACAATATTGATAGGTTAGAGGAAACACTCAGCGGAGGGGGCACATCACACAGGGTGAATGGAATTCTAATACAACCAAGAATATATGGCCCACATTATTTGCCAACAGCTGATAAAACGACAAGTTCTCTAGAGTCATTTAAAAGGACAAGAACATTGAGTGTTATACAACCGTGCTTACCACTATATAATGCTGGAGAACGTGTTGGTCCTTTATCTCGGGCGTACATTGATGTGAAGGATGATGAAATGAACTATGATGTGTATAAGAAAACATTACTTTGGGTTCTTGCGAGATTGCACAGCTCTGTGAATCAATGTGTTGGTAGTTGGACTGGTTTTCATATCAATGTGCGTGAAAATGAACAAGTTACAGCAGAAACTGTTCGATACTTACCTACCATAAATGCACCAGCACCAGAACTGTCAACAATGCATGAGATACTGCTACAGTCACAGAAAATCAGACGTGCTTTGTCCCTCCAAAGCATTGTTCTAGTGTTTGACCAAGCTCTATACGCAAAAGCAACTGAGGTGATTTGGAAACATAAAGACACCTTTTCTGATATCGTTCCAAGGCTGGGTGTGTTCCATACAGTATGCACTTTGCTTGGTGTCATAGGGAAGCGGTTTCAGGATGCTGGTTTGAAGGATTTGTGTATTGAATCCGGAGTAATAGCTGAAGGTTCGATTGGTGGGGTCCTTGATGGGCACAAGTACAATCGTGCAGTTAGATTCCACAAACTTCTTTATGAGGCATTACTTCGTCTTGCATGGAGAAGCTTCTGTAAAAAACAAGACTTTGAAGATAGTTGTGGTGATATTGTGAGCTTGATAGAAGATTTTTCCAGCAATGTATGCTCTGAAATGTTGTCGGAGACTCTCTGTAATCCATTGTTTGTGTCTGTGGCTTACCAGTTTTTTGAATATCTTGAAACTCTACGCTTTCAGTCAGGTGAGCTGGCAGCATTTTGGATGTCTTACATAGACCTAGTAAACATCGTCCTAAATATGCTTCGTGCCTCCCGGGAAGGAAATTGGTGTTTACATTTGCAGTCAGTTTGGGATATGATACCATGGTGCTTCGCATACGACCGAATGAATTATGCACGGTACCTTACACATTATTATGCAGAAATGACCCATCTTAAAAAGGAGCACCCTGAGCTTCACAATTTCCTTGATCATGGTGGATTCTCAGTTCAGCTTAGTTCCAAGAACCCATTCGGAAGGATCCCAATTGACCAAGCTATCGAGGAAACAGTGAATAAAGACACACAAACAGCAGGAGGCACAAAAGGTTTTAGTTTAAAAGCTAGTGCAATTACCAGATACTATCTTACTGCTGAATATCGCAGTTCATTTCTACATTTACTAAGGGATACCCTAGGTACCAATGCTTGTACCGCTGTTATTCATCCAGATTTGAGTGAATCTCGAATGAGAAGAGATGAACGAGACATTACTTCGCTTGTGAATATGTTGGAAAATATTTGGGTCAATCCATTCTGTTCTCCAAATCAAGAACTTCTCAACATTTCCACAGGGATTGCTGCTCCTGGAGATATTTCCCATGATCTCTTGACAGCTAAAGAACTTGGCGAGAACTCATATATTCAGTTCAGAGAAGAAAGACTCGAAAGTCAACCACCAAAAACGAAATTCCATGATCCTATAAAGAAAGCTAACTTAAAAACATTTACTGACATGAGAGTGAAGAGAACTTATCAGTCTGCTGGGAGAGCAATCATCATCAAAGCCGATAGAGATCTATTTGCTAAGATGATATTGATTGCACAAACTCGTGAAGTTGACTTGAAAGAGGTACTTGCACATCGTTTGGGTCCTATTCCATGGGCATTAGCTACACCAGAGGGTACACTACAGAAGACTGTGAAATCATCTCTCTACAAACACTTGACAAAGGAGTCAACGCCAGTAGAAACAATTCCTGATAATTCTGCATGTATCATAGATGGAATGGCTCTGGTCCAGAAATTAGATGCAAATCATATGACTTTCACTGATGTAGCTGATACTGTGCTTAATATGGTATTGAGAGAGGGACCAAAATGTAGTCGCATAGATGTTGTTTTCGATGTTTACCGAGAGCAGTCCATAAAGGATCTAGAGAGGGCTAACAGGGGCTCATCAACTGGAACAGCATACAAGACAATTTCACCTGGACATAAAATAACACAGTGGAGAAAATTTCTATGCGCACCGGATAATAAAAATAAACTAATTGAATTCCTAGTGAATGAGTGGAGCAAACCATCACGAATAGAAAGACTGGATAACAAATGTATGTTTGTTACAACAGGAAGACTCTGTAACTCATTGCGCTGCAGCCAAATTTCCTTCAATCATCATAATCTCTGAGGACACAGATGTGTTCGTTCTGTGTGTTGCCTTTTCATCTAAGCTATCTTGCCCTCTCTATCTGAAAAGTGGAACTAAGACACGCACCAAATTCACTGATATACAGAAAATATCTAAGATGTTAGGAGAAGACATTTGTCAAGCATTACCAGGTTTGCATGCATTCACTGGTTGTGACACTGTTTCTGCATTTGCTGGTAAAGGGAAGATAGCTGCTTATAAACTTTTGGCAAAAAACAAGACACATGTTCAGACATTGAAAATGCTTGGATCTGACTGGAGTATATCAGATGAACTTATGGAAAAACTGGAGGCATTCACCTGCAATATTTACAATTCAAAGACAACTATATCAAGTTTAAATGATCTCAGATTCAACTTATTTTGTGCTCGAAAAGGTGAAGCAGAATCTTGGCAATTACCACCATGTTCATCATCTCTTGTCAATCACTGTCGAAGAGCGAATTACCAGTGTGCCATTTGGAAGAGAAGCTTAGAGGTTTCTCCGGAAGTTCCTGATCCGATAGGGCATGGTTGGGGTCTTGAAGATGGTAAGCTTATCATTGACTGGAGTTCTGCATCGCCTGCACCAGAAGTGGTGATGGAACTTCTTTCTTGCACATGTTCGCGGAAGTGCGTCGAGGAAACATGTAGTTGTTTGCGCAACAGACTAAAGTGTACTTATATGTGCAAACTCACAACTTGTACCAACCAAAGTGAAGATACAGATGAGAATTATTTGTGTGGTGATAGTTCTCAGGAGGAAGATGAGGATGATGACATGGATATGTGATGATCTGTTTTGAATGATCTGAATTATGCATGATTTTCTGTGGAAGAACAACAAACATTACAATTAAATTTTAATTTGGTTTATAGCGATTCGCCAGTTTAGTTTGTGTCATTCAAGCACTGGAATGCAGGATTAAGTAACATCCAGAAATGATAGAGAACGTGGGTGCAATGCCATCTAGAATATTAATGTAAATAGAGGTTGCGACTTATTGATCTTTCTTGGCCTATATAATGACTTATTAATAGGGATATCATCTAATTAAATATGAAAGTCTGCTGATGGGGGCCTTTCCAGTGGCACACATAGGTTATTTGTATAAATAGTCTTTCTTAGTTTCTAGCTACTTGGATTTTGCATACACTTTTCTACAGAGGTGGGACACCGGTACTTCCCAAAATGACTTTTTAAAAATGGCCTGAAGTAGATCAGTCTTCCCTGAAACTGGGTCTCAGAAATGTCAATATGATAACTAATATTACTTCAAGGGCATTAACTGTTAACAAATAACTCATTTTAGATTCCATATACCGATAGGTGACAATTAGAAAGGCATCTCTGATGCCTTTCTGATTTGCACCTCGATTCGATAAAAAACTGAGGAAATTGACCTTTTGACCTTTGATGACCCACATAAAATGTTGGTATACGCATAAGATGACCCTTCATTTGTACCTTAGTGTATAAGCAATAGAATGAATAGTCCTTCATTAAAAGTTATTTGAAAGTTTTGAAATTATCACAGTTTACCTTTCCCTTACCCCTAGCAACATATAAAAAAAGATTATACTCAAAATACATTTTTCGTTTTTTTTAAACTTTTTTTTTCAGGACATCAAACCACCATAACATTATTTTGTACTTTTTATCAATGGACTAGATTGTTTTCTTCAAGAAAAGACTACCTTTGTCAGAGAAATACACATTTTGTTATCACCTTTTCATCTAATAATACTTACACCGTAATTTTTAAAAAATTCAATTTTTTTGACATTTGACCTTTGACCTCCAATGACCTATGTCAGGGCTACAAGACATCTAATTTTATTTCATAGGCCTTTTTGTAAGGGACAAAATGAGTGGTCACATGCCAATATATCCCCTCTAGTTACTGAGTTATAGGCGTTTTAATTTGCCCCACCCCATTCTTTTATGGCACAATTCTTGACAAGGGTACCCATAATCGATAGTGATTTTTTGCACTTTAGCTGTGGATCTCAGCTTGGCTTCAAAGTTTTTCTGTAACTAGATACATATGTCTTTCGAAATATCATAGTGTCCCTTTGTCCCCCAGGTGGTACCAATATCTGGTCTGGCTCATGGACTATTTTTGTCATTTGTTCTTCAAGGAACAAAAAACTGTTTTTTTTTGTTCGAATGAATTAAAATCCATCCATATTTTTAACTAAAAAAAATTTGTAGAAACAAAACGAATTTTGTTTCTTTGTGTGTAAAAAAATGAAAACAGTTTGGTTTTTGATTAAAATTTCGAAATTAATTCGTTTTAAAAAAAGGGGACTAAATGGAAAGCTTTAAAAAAGTGAACAAGCGATAACATTGTGTGCACTTTACTGAAATTAAGATACAGTCCCTAAATAAAGGCTTTTTAAATCCAGGTGGAGCCCCGCCTTCAGACACAATAGGGACACTAAAACCTGCCTTTAACGCGAGAAAAAAAGTAAAAAAGTGAGAAATTGTTTCAAACGAGAAGAAAATGGCGAAGTAACTGCAACGATGTTAATTTTCGTTTCAATGAATTTGGAGAAAATTTTTTTGTGGTTCAAAAAAAAAAAAAAAACATGAATTTTTTTCTTTTCCAAACAAAAAATATTGTACGAATTTGTGGAGCAAAAATTATTTAAAAATTTTTTTTTTTTTAAACAATTTTCGTTTTTGATAATAAAATAATTGTTTCTTTTAAAAGAGATGGAAAATTGGAAAGGAGCTGGAGAAGCGTGTTAGTGTTATCGAGATGAAGATGCTATGTTGAATATCAACCACATCACTAAGATGATATGAAGTAACACGAATTGCAGACAAGCATTGTTAATCTCGACTGAGATAGTACGGTCTTGTTCTGCGACAGCCTGTCGACGCTGGTGTACAAGCTGACAGTTTAGGGCTGCCAGCCAAGATGACGGCCAAAACCGTGTATGCCTGACACGCTTCACCAAGACTTGAAAATGGAAACTTCCAACGCTTGGATATTTGTTTCATTTCAACCAACATTTTTGTCATTTGTTCTTCAAGGAACAAAAAACTGTTTTTTTTTGTTCGAATGAATTAAAATCCATCCATATTTTTAACTAAAAAAAATTTGTAGAAACAAAACGAATTTTGTTTCTTTGTGTGTAAAAAAATGAAAACAGTTTTGTTTTTGATTAAAATTTCAAAATTAATTCGTTTTAAAAAAAGGGGATTAAATGGAAAGCTTTAAAAAAGTGAACAAGCGATAACATTGCGTGCACTTTACTGAAATTAAGATACAGTCCCTAAATAAAGGCATTTTAAATCCAGGTGGAGCCCCGCCTTCAGACACAATAGGGACACTAAAACCTGCCTTTAACGCGAGAAAAAAAATAAAGTGAGAAATTGTTTCAAACGAGAAGAAAATGGCGAAGTAACTGCAACGATGGTAATTTTCGTTTCAATGAATTTGGAGAAAATTTTTTTGTGGTTCAAAAAAAAAAAAAACATGAATTTTTTTCTTTTCCAAACAAAAAATATTGTACGTATTTGTGGAGCAAAAATTATTTAAAAATTTTTTTTTTTAAACAATTTTCGTTTTTGAAAATAAAATATTTGTTTCTTTTAAAAAAGATGGAAAAATTGGAAAGGAGCTGGAGAAGCGTGTTAGTGTTATCGAGATGAAGATGCTATGTTGAATATCAACCACATCACTAAGATGATATGAAGTGGCACGAATTGCAGACAAGCATTGTTAATCTCGACTGAGATGGTACGGTCTTGTTCTGCGACAGCCTGTCGACGCTGGCGTACAAGCTGACAGTTTAGGGCTGCCAGCCAAGAGGACGGCCAAAACCGTGTTGCCTCGACACGCTTCACCAAGACTTGAAAATGGAAACTTCCAAATATTTGTTTCATTTCAACCAACATTTTTGTCATTTGTTCTTCAAGGAACAAAAAACTGTTTTTTTTTGTTCGAATGAATTAAAATCCATCCATATTTTTAACTAAAAAAAAATTGTCGAAACAAAAACCAATTTTGTTTCTTTGTAAAAAAATGAAAATATTTTTGATTTTGATTAAAATTTCGAAATTAATTCGTTTTAAAAAAAGGGGACTAAATGAAAAGCTTTAAAAGAGTGAACAAGCGATAACATTGCGTGCACTTTACTGAAATTAAGATACAGATACAAGGTTTAGTGCCAATGTATCATAGCTGTGATCAACAGCAAATTAATGGATGATGCAATAATAAACTATATATAGAGATGACGCAACAAACTAAATAACAGTATATAAAGAATGGCACAGATAAAAACGAGGAGAAAGCAAGAACACCGAGAGTGGACAGTACCGTACCACCGTTTCCTAGGACCGGGGACAGACTTAGCATGGAAAAAGTACCTACCACTACTAAATCGATTGGACTGGGCCGTGAAAACACACGACAACAATTACGGAAAGAATAAAACAGTAGCTGCGGATTTCAGTTCTGAGTATAACATGACATGCCCACCTGATCGTCATCTGCACGGCCAAACAACAAAAAGAATGCTTCATAATCACGGGACGCATGTCTGGAAACACGGAGGGCAAGTCTTGGGAATGAATTATGGGCGGCTCATAAACAAATAGGCGTGTCTCTGTTAAGTTTACTTTTTAAAATTTTGCAATATTGCATTTTCCAGAAGCACACAGTCAGCAAAAACGAATTACTGCGACATAATAGACACCGTATATAAACAGAGGATTTTAAATGGTCGTCAGTTAATCCGGTCTGATACGAGATACGAGCAAAGAAGAATGCTCTACATATCACTGGCCCAAGCAATTCCGGAAAATCGTACATCCTCCGCTCCATACGCAACGGCCTCATGAACTGCGGGCGGATGATATGCCAAGCTAGCGACAATTTCACGTTCGGAATCTGCGTGGACAAAACTCTCATCTACACAGACGAGATGTGGTTCACGCCTCAAAACGTGGAAGAAGGGAAATGTATCCTGGAGGGTACAGATACAAATGTAAACGTGAAGCATCAGGTAGAAAAGGGTGCTGGAACGAACCCCCAGTTTGTCCACTTCAAACGATGATCCATGGCGACATGTACCGAACGATACACTCAAAGACAGGGCAGTGGCAAAAGAATGCTAATTCTAATATAGCTGGTAATAACTGGAAAGAGTTGTTTAACGCAGATGCTGTCAAATTCTCCACGAATATGTGTTTTAGATCCGATACCAATATTAGATAGTTCAGATAATCCAACTAAGATAGCCGAGATAATCTAGTTGGTAATGATTTTGCTGAAGTAGCTTTTGAGTATATTTTAGGCTCTCCACAAATGATTGGTTTCATGGCACCTAATAAGAAAAGAGCATTTGTAAATACCTTTCCATCAGAGTTGCGTCATTATACAGGTGCACCTCATCATCATCATTATTATTATTTGTTGAATCAGGCCACAATTAATCCTCTGATGAGGGTGGGACCTGATTGTCTAGTCTCGAAATCTAAGTCTTCCTCTCCACTCCTGTCTTTGGCAAGGCTTGATGGAATCCATACCCATGGCCTTCCTATCACGTTTGACTACGTCCTCCCAAGTCAACTTGGGTCTGCCAGTGGTGATGTTCTCTGCTGGCACATTCAACTGTCGGACTTTAGCAATCCAGTCATCGCTACGCTCAATGTGACCCAACCAACGCAGTGGCTAAACCAGTACCAACCTAATAGTGATACTGCAACTCCTATTCCTGGAGCACAACGTTAATTTTATTTAATTATTTACTCGAAAAGATATACATGGCGGTATACCAATTCATTTCAGACGAATTCCAACTGCCCACACGTTATCTTCCAAAGTCGGGACATCCTGTTGGTAATCCTTTTCCGTTGCGTGTAAATGACGACTTCTGTGATGTACAGGATTTTTTAAGCAACACATAGGAGACATAGCAAATAAGGTCTTAGATTTTATAAATTGCGTAAAGGGATTTATTAAATACGTAAGTGCAGAACGTAAAGAGCTGCGTAGAGGTAAACCATGGAACACATACAACCACTTTCACTTTTGTGGAAGTCTAGTTGCGAGCTGAGGAAGGATTCTTCATGGTATAACGTGACAAAAGCATATCATAGGACGGCGATCGTAATGAAATTTCCATGGTCTGCTTGTAATTACTATTGTAACCCTAACCTAAACAGATTATCGTAGAGTCTGACTTACCAATAATGAATACATTGAGTGAATGGTGTGAGCAAAACTATTTAGAAAAACCTACAGTGGCTAAACCAGTACCTACATCGTGTGATAGGGATATGGAAAGCGAACCGACGTTTACTCATCATACAAGATTTGGCCTTTTGGCCAAGATCAAAGTGTAGTATCTGTTCCGATGGATACTGCACGCCTGTCCTGTGCAGTTCTAGGAGGTCCACCCTCCCAGGCTTCGCCTCCCCTCTTTGGGGAGGAGTAAGTTTATTGCTTACTGCCTGAGGCGTCCCTACCGGGGAATGCCGACGGGGCTGCCCAGGCAATTTTTAAACCCCACTTTCCTGACCCGACCTTGGGTCACATCTTACTTGTGGGAGTAAGATAAAAACTGGCCTTGTGCCTAACTCCTGGAGAGGAGTAAATCAATACTAATGTAAATGGTGGGTCGTTGAACTTGTTCAATTATCTAAATTGGATATGGACTGGTAAGAGTTATAGATCAGAGAGTGAAATGAAGGCTGATTGGATTACTAAATGTCATGATCCTAATAACAATTTCATGAAAGCAATTTCTCATCCTCAATACAATTATCCAAAAAATAATAGAATGTAACAGAATAAAATTGGTAAATCAGACATTTATAGATAAGTATAATAAGAAGGATTTATACATAAACAACGATTCATATCTCTCACTGGACATATCTTTAAGAATATTTAGACTTATTATGCATGAGCGAAATGCCGCTATTTCAAGATTTGTTTGTAATATTTTAACACAGAAATTATCCAAGAAGAATACCAGAGAGTGGGAAGTCAACTGTAGCTAGATCTATTGTTGAATTGTTTCAACATTCAGCAACTGTACAGGGAACTACGAGTTCCCTTTTATGAGTTTAGTTAATGTTGAATAGAGGAGCGTAATATGACTATGGAGACGTTACAAACGTTTAAAAAGATTAGATGCACTAAATGGATTCTATTCTATTCACCACCATCTATATAGAACAAGAAGAAAGGTGACCAAATCGCAACCCCTCATCAGCGAACGTTCGCGATATGATGCGGAACTATGCAAGGAAAGCGAAGAAGTGTGTGTGTCACCTGCACCTGTGAATCAATAAGGTTTTCGTGATGACATCATCAACATAAGGATATACATCACAGTCAAAGGTAAGAAAGAAAACTTAGAGACGACATTCGATGAACCTGTGTCCACACACATATTCCCTTATTCTTTTCTTTTGTTTCTCCGTTCAATTTATTTTTCCATCTTTCTTTTTTATTCAACGTTTTTTTTTTTTCAAACTTTTAATTGCAAAGAAAAAAAGACAAAAAAAAAGTAATCCGACTTTGATGGCGGCAGCCATTTTGGTTTATAACTAACAACATCAGATTTGAATGTAATCTAATATTGAAATAAAACGCTTTAAAATACTTTAAAACACAAAAAAAATTCATGCAGGTAGGTAGAAAAGTAACTTTTATTGCCTTTGGTAACATTTGTTCAATATTTGTTTTGTTTTTACATCTTTTTTCATTGGTAACTATAACGTACGTTTGACTTGTACAAAGCTTTGCCGTAAAAAGAATCTAAGGAGCTCAAAGTCCCTCTATAAATAGTTTTTAAGTGAAATTTTTTTTATATAAGAATTTTAAGAAAAATGATACAGGAGTCAACGAACATTGCTTCCTTATAAGTGAATTGTTGGCATTTGCAACTTCCTTTCCTGTGACGGGCCTCCAGCTCTGGTGTAGTATTGTTACGTAATAATCCAATATTTAATTTTATTACTCTCCCCAGGTATTAGAACGTAACAATACTACACCAGAGCTGGGGGCCCGTCACAGGAAATGAATAACGCCATTACTAAGTAACACCTGGCCGCTGACATAAAAAGTTACTCTCCCCTTTCCCTTTCTTTTCCTTCAACCCCCCCCCCCCCCCCCTACCCTAGCTCAGCTTTGGATAAAAATAAAAAATAAAAATACAAATAGCTGTAAATTAAACTTTTCTAACGGCAAATATATTTTTTCCTTCTTTTTCTTTTCTCCCCCCCCCTCTACCCCAGCTCAGCGTTGGATAAAAAAAAAAAAAAAAAAAAAATGAAAATATGAATTTCTAACGGCAAATATATTTTTAAAAATCGGTCACATGACTTATTTTTTTCTCCTCTTCTTCTTTGCTTGACTTCATTCTTCCTGGAATTCAGCGGCCAGGTTGGATCATAATAAAAAATTCTCTGCCTGATGAGACCTCAGCTCTTGAGAGCTCTAGATCGATAACATCGACATGCCAGTGTAGCAGACCTTGTACATGTTTGAATAAAAGCATTCACAATACAGCTCTATATTTTTATTGAGCACTCTTTTATAAGCCCGGTTTGATTCCCTGTGGATTTTTACCCTGTGGATTTTTACCCTACCTGGATTACTATTTGCTCCATTTACTGTCGAGCACTCTTTTAACCGAGATTATTCAGCTAACATGGAAAAAACCAACTTTAACACCTCCCTCAAGAACATTCCAATAACAAACACCCGGAATTATCTTCTAATTCTAACAATGAAGATGGAGGAACTCTTGAGGAGAATGAAGTGGAAAGCATACTCCTTCCTAAACGGATCTACCAGCAACAACAACAAGGAAAAATACGGCTTCAAAAACCAAGGTACGGCACCGCGTATCGAATTACTTGATAACTTTGAAAATGACTTACTCAAAATTGTTAAGGACGTTAAATTCAACAACAAAAAAAACCCATTCCAAAAAAAAAACTAGACAGAATAGTCAACGAAATTAACAACTCCAAGCACATCTTAGTTAAAGCCGACAAAACTCAAAACTTCTATAAACTCACCAAATCAGAATATTTTAAACTACTCGACAATAATATAACTAAAAATTACAGAAAATCAAACACTGACTTAGTCCAAAACATAAATATTAGTAGCAAGGAAATTACTGACAAACTCAAAATTAGTGATAGGGTTAGTAAACTAAAAGTAAGGGAAGCATATATACTCCTTAAAGACCGCAAACCTGACTTTCAAACAAAGCCCACAACTAGACTAATTAATCCTACAAAACAAGAAACCGGAAAAATTAGCAAAATCATTCTACAAAAAATTAACAAAAACATTAGATCAACATACAAACTCAATCAATGGATCAACACGACCGATACAATTAATTGGTTTCACAAAATAAAAAACAAAATAAATTGTTCCTTCATCCAATTTGATATAATTAACTACTACCCCTCAATTTCTAATGAACTCTTCGAAAGCGTCATGGAGTTTGCTACTCTTCTCTCGAATATTTCTGAAGAAGAGATTAACATTGTGAGAAAATGTAGGAAAACAGTGTTAATTAGTAAAAAAGATCAATGGACAAAGAGCAACCAATCTTGGCACTACCCAATTTATTCCTATGACGTGTTACGCTTTGGTGGATTCGCCAGTCACTGGTTATTGTATCGTATTCACCAGTGACTGGCGAATCCACCAAAGTGTAACACGTCATAGCTTCGACTGAGGAATAAATTGGGTAGTGCCAACGCGTCATAGCTGTGATCCATATATAAAAATTAATGACGACGCAATACCAAATCTATATATAAAGATGACGCAACTGAGATAAATAGTATATAAAGGATGCCGCCGACACGTAGACGCAAATCATACTGGAGCAGCGAGTGGACAGTACCTTATCATAGGTTCCTCGGACCGGGTACGGACCTAGAGCGGAAGAGATACTTATCACAACTAAACAAACTAGACTGGGCGGCGAAAAGACACGACTTCAACTACGGCAAAGGTAATACAAAGGAGGCGGATGAACAATTCTACACGGATACTGCTGGAACAGGTGTGCTCGGGGCTATTTCTTGAACTGCAATCAGGGCGAAGCATTACCTTGGACTCGACGACTACTTCGATCACCCTTCAAAACGAATTAAGCTTGATCCTAGATTGATTACATAGTGCCGTACTTCCTCACTACATGGGTCACCCCGCCGCGTACAGAGTGGTCAGTCAAGGATTCCAAATATCCAAAATCACCTGCGGCGAATGGTTGACAAAGAACAACGAGGAGGTGTTCGTACCAAACCCGGAACCGTACTTCGACATATACGTGGATACAGGGTCATACATTGGATACGGTAACCTGGAAGGCAAGGTACCGAACAAGGGTTTCACAGAAATACAACCTATTGTCGGATCGGACGCTGAACTTCCCCATTACACCTACAACTACATGGCACCGATCGAACTAGTAAATTCTGTGCCTAACACAGGTAACATAACGGACAGTAACAACAAAACTACTGTGAAGATGATGCTGCTACACGATTGGCGGGAAATGCCTTCGGTCAAGAACTTGAGACAGCTTCACCCACATCTGGCGAAACCACAGCTTGCTGTGAAGACCGCTTACTAACATGACGCCACAAGGTAACTACACAGTACAAGCAGGTATGATATCAACGCCCGTGCTGATGCAGAACACGATCAATTCGGGTCAGCATACGGCATGGGACTGCGGATTAGCAGTGGCCACGGCACCAAGCTACGGTACGGTGCTACGGAAGGCTGAGGACAATGTCAGACAGGGGGCGAGAAAACGACAACGTAACGAAATGCAGGAAGACCTCGTGCAAACAGAGGTGGCAGACTTGAACTTCGATCACCAAAGGGGCACGAAGAGCAACTCAACGGATGCCTTAAAAGTAGGGGCAGCAACATATGTCCAGACGTCAGGCTGTTTGACAATGTCGGATAGGACAGGAATTAACAAAGTGCTCTACACAAACGAGGACAGTCCGGAAATGGTCCTAATTCACGTACCGCCGATTCTGCGCCCGAACAGCACCGCCGGAATATTATACTTCAACTTCGAAATCACTTACATGCTGGAACTTGAGATAGTATGCGACGCACTTATCCATCCACAGAAGGTACCAATAACCAATCACAAACAGTCACTATCGGCTACCTCATCCGATTACGCTTACGAGTTCTCGACAGTGGTACCGCTCAATAGACATCTGCATGGCCAACCAGCTAAAGGCATGCTGCACAATCACGGCACACACATATAGGACCATAACGGAAAGATATTCGGTATGAACTATGGGCGTTTCGTAAACAAATAAGAGGCGGAACCCAAAAAATGTGGCGGACTAAGCAAAAACCTATTTGCGAAAACAAGATTTAGTCAGCAAAATCCTATTACTGATCACGTGTACAGAAACGTGCGACAATAATACGACACAATAGCACACCATAAAAAGAAGAGCTCGGGCGTAATTCAAAACAGAAAAGCTGAGACAATGGAACCAGGCACTTCGACAGCAGAAACCCAGAGGGAGGAACAGGCGAATTTCAACCAGCTCGTTAATTCAGAGACAACAGACGGACGGTCTATACGACCATACACTTGGATATACAGGTGGGACGGACCGCAAGAATTTCGACTTGTGACCGAGGAGAACGAGGTAACTGGACACAGACTAGCGGTGTCAACGGATGAGAGCAGACCACTGCATAAATACTTGCGAACATTCTGTCCATATATAATAGTGCACCATGAGGTCGGACCGAGCAGCTTAAAACACTGCGCTGACGTGGACCACTTCCACATGATCACGTGGCATCCCAACCATCCGACATGCGAGCATAGTTACGTACAGCTAAAAAAATTACAGGCTGACAGAGACCGCAATCCGTATACTATATCATGCCAAAAAATATATAATCCCTACGGATTAGCATCCTACCTGAGCAGCGATCCTTCGGCGAGAAGAGTTGTGTCTGCGGGTAACTTGAAAACCAGCATACAAATGGCGATGTACCGCGGCTGACAACAAAAGCTCTATCCGAACCGGATCCGGAACCAACCCAAACTGATCTTACAGGAAAAGCAACTCTACGAGGCCAAAAGTATAAATTTTTACTTGATATAATAAAAATGTGCAACAGCACGGACCTGGCCAGAGTTATGCTATACTGCAAACAGTCGTCAAACCGAACTACTCGTGAAACGTGGGAACACATCTTCACGAATACTCAAAATATTAACCCCACTATTCAGGCGGCAGCTTCTGACCTGCAGATTCAAACAAAAGTTACGCCGATCTATGAGCAGATAAGACAGAAGAAAGACTTATTCACGAAGGACGCGGTACGCTACTGGTCCGTCCAAAGATCTCTGGACATTTACGACGCATGGGCGACATACCACGGCTTCGATGCAAAAGACTTCGGTCGAAGACTATTTGAGGTCTGCCACAAGATTAGAGCAAAGATAAATGCGATTCACATAACGGGGCCTAGCAACTCTGGTAAATCTTACGTTCTACGGAGTATCAGGAACGGGCTCATGAACTGCGGGTGTATGCGTTGCCAGGCGTCGGACAACTTCACGTTCGGCTCCTGCGTAGACAAAACGCTCATATACACGGACGAGATGTGGTTCACGCCTCAAAACGTAGAGGAGGGGAAGTGCATACTCGAGGGCACGGACACCAACGTGAACGTTAAGCATCAGGCGGAACGCGTACTGGAACGAACACCGAGCTTATCCACTTCGAACGACGATCCGTGGCGCCACGTTCCGAACGAGCGCGCAGCTATGGAGAACCGTATGTTCCTGTACGTGACAAGACGCTCTATGCCGCAACTAAAAGGCTGGGGTGTAAAGGAGCTGAATCCGTCTATGTGGTTAACGATATGGCGTGAACACGTACTACGGCTGATAGCGCAAAATTACCAGTGCGAGGAAGAAGAAGAGGTAGAGGAACCGGAAACAAGTGACAATTTCCAGGTGCGAACTATCGAGAGCCTCTCGCCGCATAAACAAATCGCTTACAACGCGACACGGAAACGCTTATTCGATGAGGCGTGCACGGGCAGGGAATACCAAGGCCAAACACTACCCGAGGATACACCGCCAGATGAAGCCGACTGGATGGATAACATGCTGAAAAACAAATGTGTGCTGCACCCTGATTCGGCTACTCAATACTGTGTAACCTACCACTGCAAAATGATACATTGTGGGGGGGGGGTTATATGAGCGGGGAAGAGACCGATGTGGAATCGGGGGGTCTCTGGTGTCATCTGCCTATCGTCCGACTCTGAGGACGATGACTTCGTAACTCCGAAAAAAAAAAAACTTTAAACGAGAACACTTTCCACATTCTACGTCACAGAGAGGTGCACGGTTATCTCCCTCCATACGGGATCTTTCTAGAATGTGACGAACAAATGCCTGATTCGGACTGAACAATTTCTTTAAAGACCACTGACAATAATCCATCTAACCTACTGTAAATAAACATATATAAACAAAAACAAACTATTACTAGTATTTTTATTATACATTTGATATTATTAGCATGGTACTGTACTTTCCTTTTCATATAGAGACCGTCAGACCTGCGACAACAGAAGATTTTGATCAGAAGTAAACAACATCAGACCTGGGATGATAACACTAATATCAAAACTAGGTCATCAGAAAAAGGTAAGGATGCCAAGGCGATGGTAAATTACGCCGTGGCACTTCCCGCGCCAGGGATAAGTCACAGACAATGCAATTCTATTCTATTTAAAAACATTGTTAGGAACAGACGGGCATGACACAACCCCACCAAATAATGGCCGAAAACATCAGGTCAGCTTAACATTATTCGAATTGGCCTTAGCGGCGCTTGCATCTAACCAGGAAGTTATGGTTTGCACAACTCCTATCAGCTCATAAGAACCCTTAATTGGACATTATAATACAGGGTGTTTCAAAAGTCTTGGGAACATAACGTTGTATAACGTATTTGTAATGTTCCCAAGGCTTTTGAAACACCCTGTATTCAACACCACGTGAGTTTTCTGAACTTTTCATATGATTTGTTTTTTTCTATCGTTTTATTAATTTGCATACACCTTGGATACACTTTTCATTGTCATCTACTGCATCGATAGCAAACAAATTTCCTGCCTGGATAACTATTTCGTTTTTGGACTACCACCTGGATAGTTTTTTAATCAACCTCTTTGACATCTTTCTTGAAGCTGTTTTAGATTTTATGACTTAATAAACTGTATAAGTTTAACAAAAAAAGTATGTTTTGGGCCGATATATTTGATGTTTTATATACTTTTATGTATTTTATATATTTTTATATATTTTCAAAGTTTCATTTTATTACCCGCAGTAATGTCATTGCGGTAATGGTCCTCTGAGGAGAAGATTTTCTTTGAAAACTCATGAGTTAAGGACTTTCAATTACTTTGCTTGAACTTTGAATTGTAATAAAATTTGATTCGCACCTTATTTTATTCTTTCACTTTATCTAATGCTATATATATATATATATAATTACTTTACTTTATATTAAAATTCTTAAATTACGATAGAAAGATAAACAAAATAAAAAAATACGAAGATAAAACAAAGTAAATATTCAAATATAAAAAAAATAAAATAAAAAATGATATATATATATTATCAAAACTAACAGTTTATCGAACACCATACACCTAACCAACATTACACTAATATTCTAAACACCAATCATATATTTAACATAATATTAAAATAAAACTTAACTTAATTTATATTTCCTGTGAAACTGCTTTTTTGCTGCGGTCTATATCTGGCAGCCATTTTGTTTTGTATTATTCTCTACACAGTCGGAGAAGAATAAAATATTATTCTTCTTCTGGTCTAATTATTTTTGAAAAAGGGATGTCTTTTCCCGAAATATCAAATAGTGATTTTTAATCACCCGGACATCACACGAACAGCTAAAACACTCTTGCTGTTATGTAAGAAAAAAAAAAAAAAAAAATAAAAGGAAAAATAAATAGTAAGTCTTATATCGTATTCGATTTATTTCTATTGTTTTTGTTCCTTTCCTTTCAACTTGCATCTTACCCGGAATTGCATTGCCCACAGCCTTTCAAAAACTTACTACTACTATACCCAGCAATGCTTCAAGCAAACTACCATTCTCTACTATATATATATATATATATACTACTCCAGTAGTGACCATTATTTCCTTTTTCCCAATATGTCAACCCTATATGTGTTTGTGCTTGCATGACATTTTTCTTTATATTATCATCCTGATGAAGTCTTATAAATAAAGACGAAACGTTGATGTACACATAAAAAACATCCATTTTTTGGTTTTCCTTTTTCATTTTCCCATTACGTCGGATTACCTTCATCCTTCTTTTCCCATATATATATATATATATATATATATATATATATATATATATATATATATATATATATATATATATATATATAGCATAATATAAAATGAAATAATAAAATAGAATTAGAATTAAAAATTCAGGCAAAGTATCTCAACGTCCTTAACTCATGTGGGAGAGTGATTACTTTCAAATTTAACGTTATCCATTGAAATAATCTTTATCGGACCCGGAAGAAGAAATGGCCGAATATATGGACTCAGTTTGATTTAATTCTCTTCAAATCGGATTTAGTGGATTTTTCATTTAACCAGCAAATTTTGGTTTGTGCTACTCCGATCAAATCATTTGAACCCTGAATTTTGAACTTTATGATTTCAACACAAAGTGAGTTTATTGAACTTTTATTTGATTTGGTTCATTTATCATTGTATTAATTAACATAAACATTGGATGCATTTTTCACTGTAATTTACTGCATTGATTGCGGACGCATTTCCCGACTGGATAACTTTTTCGGTTTTTCAGTTCTTTTAATTTTTTCGCTTTTGGACTGTCACTCAATACCTGGATCAATCTTCAATCAACCTCTTGGATATCTTTCCTGAATATGTTTTAATTTGTATGACTTGGATGGATTTTATAACTTTAACAAATAAGTATGTTTTTGGCTTGATATATTTGATGTGTTATGTACTTTTATATATTTTTATATATTTTTAAAGTGAAATTTTATCACCGGCAGTAACGTCACTGCGGTAATGGTACTCTGAGGAGAAGAATTATCTTTGAAAACTCATGAGTTAAGGACGTTGAGATACTTTGCCTGAATTTTGAATTCTTATAAAATTTGATTTGCACCTTATTTTATTATTTCATTTTATATTATGCTATTAATGCTCTATCCAGTATATTGAGCTTCAGTTTTTATCCGGATGTTTCACTAATTAAAAGATATTAGTTGCCTCTTATATCTTTTGTTGGATTAACTTCATATATATATATATATATATATACAGACTTCGTTAAAGACTACAGAGCTCTATCTTTTTGCAATCTTTCTCGTTAATCTCTCGACGCGGCGAGCAAATTTTCGGTTCTCAGGTGTTAATTGGTATAGTGTGACACCGAGCGTTTTATCATCAGTCATCTCTCGAGCGCTTTCGATCTCCCGATCGTCATCAGGAGGTTGTGACTTATCGTTAGTATCACCTTTTTTATAGTTTTTATTCATTTACATATATATACATATATATATTCATTTACATATATATATATATATATATATATATATATACATACATATATATATATATTAAAACATGGTCGAATTATTATTATTATTTTTTTTTTTTTTTTGCGCTTAAGAAATCAAACTAACTTCACACCCCTTCGAACATAATCACGCCCTTGTAACTTTTCAATACTTTAGACGCTCCTTTTTTTTTAAGTTGTATGAATTAAAAATAAAAATGAAATAAAAAAACAAAAATAAAATAAATATAAATAAATAAATTAATAAAAAAAAAAAATAAATGAATAAATAGAATAAATAAATAAAATAAAAAGTAAAGACATACTCTTTTCCTCTCTTTACACTCTATAAATGCATATTCTTTTTTCACACTAACACGCCTGAAGATGATTTGTGGATATCAAATCGAAAGTACTCGCAAGGAAGATGGAACAACAAAACTACGGAAACTTCATACACCAGTTTGATCGAGGTACGAAGTTGACCATTCGGAAGATGGAAAAAATTTAAAAAAAGATCACAAAGCAAAAACACTCCGTGCTATTCAACAAAGTTTGCCTAAATGAAAACTTGCTGCCTAAATACACACAATATATATATATATATATATATATATATATATATATATATATTTTAAAAAGTTAATAAATAAGGATGTACATATATATATATATATATATTTTAAAAAGTTAATAAGGATGTACATATATATATATATTTTAAAAAGTTAATAAATAAGGATGTACATATATATATACATATATATACATACATCCTTATTTATTTAATATTTATTTACTTAGTAACTTTTCTTTTTTTAAATTATTAAATACAGATAGGGCGTTAGTACTGGCAGAGCAGCTGTTGTTGAGATGGTGCAAAATTTGATGATCGAAGATCGTCGTTCAACCATGCAGGAGATCGCCCAAGAGGTTGGAGTGAGTAAAGATTCCACACATGCAATTTTGCGTGATGATTTGAACATGCAGAGTGGCTGCGAAATTTGTGCCCAAGTTGTTGTCACAGGAACAAAAAGACCTGTTTTCAAGTTGTACAGTACCTTCTGGGAACGGTCAACACTGGTCCTGGGTTTCTGAACACTATGATAACTGGAGATGAGTCATAGGTGTACGGGTACGATCCAGAAACAAAAAGACAGTCGTCGCAATGGAAGCATCTCGAGTCTCCAAGACCAAAAAAAAGCGCGACAGCTGCGAAGCAAAATCAAGGTGATGCTGACTGTCTTCTTTGATATCCGTGGAATTGTGAATCACGAATACGCACCGGAAGGACAAACAATGACAAAGGAGTACTATCAAGATGTTCTCCGGCGTCTCCGTGATGCAGTTCAGCGCAAAAGACCAGACATCTGGATGGCAAAAAACTGGCAGTGGATGGATCGGTGGGCTAAGTGTGTGCAAGCACAAAGGGCCTATTTTGAAGGTGATTAGGGTCCCAACCCCGTCATGTATTTAAAATATTTTTTCTATCCTAAGGTCGGATACTTTTTAGACAGGCCTCGTATATATATATGTCATTCACACACGCTTGCTTATATATATATATATATATATATAAAGATAGATGGACTATCTATTTATTTATAATTGCTCTATCTCGTATATTGAGCTTTTACCATTTCACTATAGGTTCTTTCTACTAAAAGTTTACTTTTAGTTTCATATTTATTCTATATATATATATATATATATATATAAGCAAGCATGTGTGAATGACACAGAATTTTCGTGTTATTTGATTTTTTAGAGATATTCACGTTGAGCAAACTTTCTGGTCTCCAGTGGTAGCCGGTATCATATGGTTCTGAGTGTTCTTGATTTGGCCATCACTCGAGCGCTTTCGACCTTTGTGGTCGTCATCAGGAGTATTGATTTACTCCTCTCCAGGAGTAAGGCACAATGCCAGTTTTTATCTTACTCCCACAAGTAAGATATGACTCAAGGTCGGATCGGGAAAAGTGGGGTTTAAAAATTGCCTGGGCAGCCCCGTCGGCATTCCCCGGTAGGGGCGCCTCAGGCAGTAAGCAATAAACTTACTCCTCCCCAAAGAGGGGAGGCGAAGCTTGGGAGGGTGGACCTCCTAGAACTGCACAGGACAGACCCATACACCGGCGTAAATCAAGCCCCGAAGGCCAAGACAATACCAGTCTATGGGGTGCAGTATCCATCGGAACAGATACTACACTTTGATCTTAGCCAAAAGGCCAAGATTTATTTTTAAGGAGAATTGAATAGATTTGGTATTGCGTCGTCATTAATTTTTATATATGGATCACAGCTATGACGCGTTGGCACTACCCAATTTATTCCTCAGTTGCAGCTATGACGTGTTACTCTTTGGTGGATTCGCCAGTCACTGGTTATTGTATCGTATTCACCAGTGACTGGCGAATCCACCAAAGAGTAACACGTCATAGCTGCGACTGAGGAATAAATTGGGTAGTGCCAACGCGTCATAGCTGTGATCCATATATAAATTTTTCATGATGACGTAATACAAGATGACGTAATCAGATAGTTATAAATAGAAATGACGCAAAAGGATGCCACCGACACGCAGGTGCAGAAATTACCGCAGCCGCGAGTGGACAGTACCGTACCATAGATTCCTTGGACCAGGAACGGACTTAAAAACAAAACGGTTCCTACCGCCGCTAAACAAACTTGACTGGGCCGCGAAACGTCACGATCTGAACTACGGCAAAGGGAAGACAAGGGAAGCGGATGAACAATTCTACAAAGACTCTGCTGGAACTGGTGTGCTCGGAGCTATATCCCGGACTGCGATCAGGGCAAAGCATTACCTGGGACTCGACGAGTACTTCGATCCCCCTGCAAAACGAATTAAGCTTGATAATACTGTCGCTGTTAGCGGGAAAACAAGTATGGAAGTGGATCAGGATGCTGCTACGGAGGCGGGGAACGGTAGCGGCGCGTGGGGAGGATCGATCCACGGAGGAGATCTGCCCGAAGGGACCGGTAACAACGTAAGGCGCGTGGTACTGAAAAGAAGTTTAAAAAATCAGGTGAAAACAACAAACATGAACGGAACGACAGGATTATTCCAGATATACGATACAGATCCGGCAACGGGTATACACGGCGCAGCCAAGTTCGCTTGGGCGCAGCCGGACTCGGACGACTACATAGTACCGTACTTCCTGACCACTTGGGTGACTCCAGCCCGATGGGAGGCGATAATGAGCAACGCGACAGCATACAGGGTGGTCAGTCAGGGTTTCCAGATATCGAAGATTACGTGCGGTGAATGGTTAACAAAAAACAACGAGGACGTCTTCGTACCGAACTTGGAACCGTACTTCGACTTATACGTGAACACCGGCTCGTACATTGGCCACGGTAACCTTGAGGGGCTGGACAAGGTGCCGAACAAAGGATTCACCGAGATACAACCTATGGTCGGGTCGGACGCAGAACTGCCGCATTACAAGTATAATTATATGGCATCGATTGAACTCCTGAATACTATACCGAACACAGGTGCTATAGGCGGAAAGGTGACAAAAACCCAGGTGAAAATGCACATACTCCACGACTGGCGAGAAATGCCGTCAGTGAAGAATTTACGACAAGGTGACAGCTTCACACACATATGGCGTAACCACAGCCTGCTGAGGCGTCCGCTCACGAACATGACCACACAGGGCAACTACACTATTCAGGCTGCAATGATCTCGACGCCTGTGCTACTAGAAACAGCATTGGACAACGGTCAGCATACAGCCTGGGACTGCGGGTTGGCAGTAGCAACTGCACCGAACTACGGAACAATACAAAGAAAGGCAGAGGACAACCTGCGAAACAGGGCAAGAAAACGACAGTGATCAGAACAGCAGGAGGACCTGGTGCAGACCGAAGTGTCAGACATTAACTTCGATCACCAGAGGGGACGCAAAAGCAACGCCACCGACGCAACCAAGCATACAAAAAGGTAAAGAGGCCAAGGCGATGAGAAATTACGCCGTGGCACTACCCGCGCCAGTGACAGACCGAAGTTACTGCAATTCTATTCTATTTAAAACCATTGAACGAAAAAGAAATCTATGACGCACCCCCATCATAGAACGTTCTATGATGGGGGTGCGTCAACCTTCGAAACGGTGCAAGGAAGCGCCAAAGAACGGAGCAGCAGGAGGACCTGGTGCAGACAGAGGTATCGGACATTAACTTCGATCACCAGCGAGGACGCAAAAGCAACGCCACAGATGCTACCAAAGTGGGTGCTACAACCTTCACCCAGACATCGGGATGCATGACCATGTCCGACAGAACGGTGATAAACAAGGTGCTGTACACGAACGAGGACAGTCCTGAAATGGTGCTAATACACGTAGCGCAGATTCTGCGCCCGAACAGCACCGCCGGAATATTATACTTCAACTTTGAAATTACGTACATGGTGGAAATGGAAATAGTGTGCGATTCGCTCATACCCCCACAGAAGGTGTCGGTGACACACCATAAACAAGCGTTATCCGCGACCTCCTCGGATTACAGTTATGAATTCTCGACGATAGTACCGCCCAACAGACATTTACATGGCCAACCAGCGAAGGGGATGTTACACAATCACGGCACCCATATATGGCACAACGACGGCAAGTTACTGGGCATGAACTATGGGCGTTTCATAAACAAATAGAGGCGGTGCTTAAAACAAAATGAGATTTGTCAGCAAAATCCTATTTCGATAATGTGCAAACGTCAGCATCGTGTCAGAACACGTGCCTATTCCTACGACGCAATAGAGGTCTACAAAAACGGAAGGACCGGCACCGTTGCAGTCATTCGAACAGAGGCTACGATGGAGGCCACGACGTCCACTGCCGCGACCCAGTATGAGGAGCAGCAAAACTTTAACACACTAGTAAACAACGAATTCATAGACGGAAAACAAGTAAGACCGTACACTTGGATATACAGATGGGAAAATCCATCCGAGTTGTTCAGCATGAGGACAGATACAGAGACAGTGAACGGCCACCGAACAGCACTGATATGCGACGAGACTGCACCTCTTCACAGATACCTACGCAACATAATGGACGCGAAAGCGTATATAGTGGTGCATCACGTGGCAGGACCTAGCAGCTTAAAACACTGTGCGGACGTGGATCATTTTTATCTGATCACGTGGCATACCCACCACCCGACGTGCGAACACAGCTACCGCAGTCAGAGAGAGGACGAAACCCGTACGCAGTCAGCTGCCAGAAAATATACAATCCGTACGGTTTATGCACCTACCTGACAAGCGAACCAACTGCACGGACTGTGGTTGCGGCCGGAAACCTCACGTCAAGCGGACAACAGGCCCTGTTCAGAAGATTGACATCTAAAACTTTACACACTCCGGAACCTGAGACCAGCCAACCAGACCTGACGGGAAAGTCTACAGTGCGTGGACAAAAATACAAGTTCATCCTAGACATAATGAAACGATGCAACAGCACGGACTTGGCGCGAGTCATGCTATACTGCAAACAGTCGCGCCACCCGAAAACAAGAGAGACGTGGGACCACATCTTCACGAACACGCAAAACATTAATCCTATAATACAAGCGGCCGCATCCGACTTGCAAATACAGACAAAGGTGACTCCGATCCACGAACAAATTCGCCAAAAAAAGGACCTCTTCAGCAGGGATAGCGTGCGGTACTGGTCCGTGCAACGGTCACTCGACATTTTCGATGCTTGGGCAACCCACCATTCCTTCGCCGCGTGTTCGAGGTCTGCCACAAAGAACGCGCTACATATAACGGGACCGAGCAACTCGGGAAAATCTTACGTCTTAAGAAGTATCCGTAACGGACTAATGAACTGTGGGCGGATGCGGTGTCAGGCATCGGACAATTTCACGTTCGGTTCCTGCGTTGACAAAACCCTAATCTACACTGACGAAATGTGGTTCACACCACAGAACGTGGAGGAGGGTAAGTGTATCCTCGAGGGGACAGACACGAATGTCAACGTTAAGCACCAGGCTAAGCGCGTCCTGGAGAGAACACCAAGCTTATCAACCAGCAACGACGATCCGTGGAGGCACGTACCGAACGAACGAGCCGCCATGGAAAATCGCATGTTCGTATACACAACCCGGCGCGCGATGCCTCAACTGAAAGGCTGGGGCGTAAAAGAACTGAATCCGACAATGTGGCTTACGATATGGCGTGACCACGTGATAAAGTTAATAGCCCAGAATTATCAATGTGAGGAAGAAGAAGAAGTGGAGGAGCCGGCAAGAAGCAGCAACTTCCTGGTGCGGATAGTAGAGAACTTGTCTCCGCAGAAACAGGTCACGTACAACGCGGCTCGAAAAGAACTATTCCCGATCGATCCATGGTTCGCTCCTGAGAGCGTGGCGGGGGAGTATCCAGGTCAAACTCTACCAGAACCCGATCCGACAGAGGATGGAGACTGGATGGACACTATGCTAAAAGACCAATGTAAACTGGACCTTACCAGCCCTACTCAATATTGCTTGACCCATCATTGTAAAATGATCCATTGCGAGGGTGGTATGTACTTGAGCGGAGAGGAAACCGACGTGGAATCCAGAGTATCCGGAGTCATATATTTATCGAGCGATTCTGAGGATGAAAACACACCGATTGCTAAAAAAAAAAATTCAACTCCAAAATCCTCTTACGTCACAGAGAGGAGAACGGTTATCTCCCTTACTATACCCCGTTCTTAGAATGTGACGAGACTATGCCCGATTCAGAGTAAAACTTTTATGTACAATGACAATGATTCTATGAAACAATAAAGAAACATTAAACTAAAATACGTCTTGTTATTATTACACAACGCATGCTATGAGAATCGTGAAATGATCTGAGTTATATGTATGGATTGATATATTAGCATGGTACGTTTCTTTCTTTTCCTTTTCCTTCATCAGACCTGTGATTGTTTAAAGTTTTACGCTGGAAAGAGGTCATCAGACCTGTGATGTTAACACTAATATGGAAACTAGGTCAAGTAAGTAGGTCATCATAGAAAAAGGTAAAGAGGCCACGGCGATGAGAAATTACGCCGTGGCACTACCCGCGCCAGTGAGAGAGCACAGTTACTGCAATTCTATTCTATTTAAAATCATTGGCCAAAAAAGAAATCTATGACGCACCCCCATCAGAGAACGTTCACTGATGGGGGTGAGTCATAGAGTTAAAGAAAAGAAAACGGGTGTGGTTGAGTCTATTATTTACTTGTGTATTTATTACTTTTGTTTAGTCATATTATTTTATTTATTTTTTATTTATTAATTAATTATTTTTAATTATTGAATATGTTTAATATGTTAGTACCGGTACTAAAATCTATTTTGTTAACATTGCGTCGTTTCTTTTTAACAAATATTACTTCTAGTATTCCGGCTGGATTAAGAGGTTGGTAGCTCAGTTGTGACCAGTCCCAGGGATGGTTTTATAGGAAAAAAATCTTGGAATGTTTTTTTCTCATAAGGGAGGAAGGTATGTTGGATTATGAGGGGCCATATATTTTAAAAGAGCGTTTAAGTTAGCTAGTGTGGAGTATGACAAGTGAATTTCGCACATTTAAATGCAAAATTGGGTGGATGTGTTTGAAAAGTTAAATCTGATTCCTACAGATGATTCGTACCCAAATTCATAACATGCTGACAGCGATTTGGCCGGCATGAAACATCTGATTGATCTGATTGGGTGACACGAGACAAAAGGACTGTGACGTCACTTGTTGTTGTCGAAACGAGAATCGAGAAGAGTCCACACATGGGAGCTGAAGTGAAAAGATGTTCAAAGACTGAGTCTGCGATAGATGCTGAAGATAAGGATGTCTAAAATTATGGTCTGAACTTGCAAATTTGGGTCTCAAATGAGACGAAAAATGAGCGACTCCATCCATAGTTCCCCCCATCTAGTCAGGAAAAGTAGTTAAGTAAAGAAACCAAGAAACAAGCAACTGAAAGATGGCGACTCTCTCCCAGACGTTATCAGGAAAGACCAATAAACGACCTTTTCGTAACCCTCTCAACATGTTTTCTGAGTTCCTTTCTTTGTCGTATCAAAGAGTTTTGATTCCCAGAGAACAGATGCCCCACGCCAGATGATAAAGCAAGCTACAAGACAAAGAAAAAAGGTAAGGAGTTCTTAAGAAAACCCACGGCGCAAAGCTAGACGACCACGAAGACGAAGATCACGGCCAGACGAAGAAATGCAGAACGAAGAAGATTAAGAAGAATGTCAGGTAAATTGTGAACAATTGTATTAAAAGTTTTGAGAAATCCGCGTACACACACGGTTAAAAAAAAGTAGAAAAAAGTTACATGTAGTTTATAACACCGTGTGATCGATGGGCTGTATTCTATGAGACACGCGCGCATAAATGTCCACCCACACACATTGATTCCCCGTTGAAAGAGACTCCACAACCACATCGGCCCACGCGGTAAAAAAACAAGGAAGTAAAAATACTATAAAAAAGAACTGTCAGTTTAAAGGCTTAAAAAAGTTTGTAAACACTTCTAAACTTTCATATTTCGAGACGCATTGATTTATAAGACTTTTAAGCCCATTGAAAAGAAGTCATAACGTAACACATATACACATGCATAGTGTAACACATATACACATGCATAGCAGTACCTTTTAAGGTAAAGATAATGTTTGTCACGTTCTACGGATATAGATGATAGGAATTACTTAATTAGTGATAACCCTCCGGTAGATAAAGATGATAGGAATTACTTAATTAGTGATAACCCTCCGGTAGATATAGATGATAGGAATTACTTAATTAGTGATAACCCTCCGGTAGATATAGATGATAGGAATTACTTAATTAGTGATAACCCTCCGGTAGATAAAGATGATAGGAATTACTTAATTAGTGATAACCCTCCGGTAGATAAAGATGATAGGAATTACTTAATTAGTGATAACCCTCCGGTAGATAAAGATGATAGGAATTACTTAATTAGTGCAATGAATTTAAATTGTGGTGATTTGGGCCCCAAAAAGAATCACCCAACAAATTCCTGTACATGCATCTTCCACCTACCAATCCACCATCCCTCATCGTCACGACAATAAAGATATATCGTTACATTTTAATATATCAATGTGACGTCATCCGCAGTCTTGTTGAGCACAGCAGTAATACAACACTTAGTCAGCCATTACTCATTCGTCATGTTACATTGAATTGGTGATTTCAAAGTTGTCAAAACAAATGACAGTGGAAAATACATTTCATTTATCTGGTCTCCACTGTATTTCATTTTATGATATATTGTGTATTTATTTACTCCTCTCCAGTTGTCAGGCACAAGGCCAGTTTTATCCTACTCCCACAAGATGTGACCCAAGGTCGGGTCGGGAAAGTGGGGTTTGAAAAGCCAGCGTCCGAGAAGTGAGCACTCTGGCCATTAAAAATTGCCTGGGCAGCCCCGTCAGCATTCCCTGGTAGGGGCGCCTTACTCCTCCCCAAAGAGGGGAGGCGAAGCTTGGGAGGGTGGACCTCCTAGAACTGCACAGGACAGACCCATAGACCGGCGTAAATCAAGCCCCGAAGGCCAGGACAATACCAGTCTATGGGGTGCAGTATCCATCGGAACAGATACTACACTTTGATCTTAGCCAAAAGGCCAATGTGTATTTTATCCTCATACATACATGTATGTATAAGAACAACTCCTAAACTAATGAACCAATCATTATGAAATATATATTCTAGACAACACAGTAAGTAATGTGGGCGCATTATTTTTTTTAAACTTTACAGTTTAGGGGTCTGCTCCCAAACTCCCCTACCTCAAAACAAACTTTTAAAATAAGTGAGATAGAAAAATGTAAAGTAAACAATTGCTCTACATCAAATTTTAAGTAATATTATGTAACTCCCGCGAGTCAAATATTTTTGCTAGCCTTGAAGGATAATATCATGATGAATGAACATAGACTACACTGATCCCCAAAGGAGGAGGTAATGACGGAGAGAATTATATCATGACAGAATAGATAGTACATTACCCCCCCCCCCCAAAAAAAAATAAGGAGGTAATACCTGGGGGAATACCCCCATAAAAGAATAAAGTAATACCTGTGAATATGATTTCATGACAACAGAACAGATATTACATTATCCTCCCAAAAGAGGATGTAATACTTTGGAGGATTAGCGGAGGAGGTAATTCCTGGGAGGATGATCTTATGACAACAGAACCGATACTACACTATCCCCCCCCACCCCTTACTAAAAGATAATACAACAACAGATTAAATCAGCGTTTGTTTTTTTCAGTCGTTTAAAAATTCCTTGTCATAAAACATTATTTTTATGGTTCCTTGGCCTTTTGGTTAAGATAAAATAATCAATTATTTAGTGAAATCAAAAATAAATTATTTTCATTTAAAAATAATTTAATTATGAAATCAAAGCCACCATAATGCATTTTAGTTTCTTTTAAACAATTAAGCTTATCTTAATCTTTTGTTGATACTTGAAAAAAAAAAAAAATTACTTTCTGCTGATATGTCAACATTTGAAAGGAATTTGGAAGCATTTAAACTTTCATATATCAATGTGTCGCCATTCTTAAACTTAACAAATCCTCATTTAACTAAAATATTGAAAGTTTTGGAAGCTTTTTACATCTAATAATTTTATAAATAGAAAATAAAACAACATTTATATCTTAACAAAATTTGTTTTAGTTTCACGACAATTTGGTCCAATTAATAATTTCAGGACCAAATCAAACCATAATACAAACCATACCGTAATACTCTCTACCTATATAAAGTTAGGTGTGTTTATATATACAGGATTCACTCCTAAACTAATCAACCAATTATTATGAGTTTTGGAACACAAAGCATAAGGGTAGATAATCTGGGCTATATTTAGTTTAATAGTATGCAAAGGGGGAAAAGGACGGGGTAAAAGACATTTGTGAAATTTAGAAAAATAGTTATTGGACATCAATTAATAATTATTCACCAAATTTCAATTTCTTTAGAGTATCTTAAAGGGATTTTAGGGGCCATAATATGGGCACAACCTCCCATTTGAAAATTCAAATATTTCAGATTTGCATTAAAATGATCCGTAGTCATTAGCCACTAATTAAGCAAGATTCCTTGAATTTCAATTTCTTCTTAAGATCCCTTAAGCTTTGAGGCATTTTCTGGAATCAAAATCATGGACTTTGATCAAAATTGGAATAAGGATTCTAAACATAAGCATTATATCTTGATTTAAATCTTCGTAAGGTGATATAAAAATGGTACAAGATTGTTTTGTTTGGGGAATTAATTTTACCCGTCCTGGGACAGGTATTATTCTAGTAATTTGATAGAACAAAAACAAATGGCATGTTAAAAAAAAAATTAAAGTAAAAATTAATTTTACCCGTCCTGGGACATGTATTATTCTAGTAATTTGATAAACAAAAACAAATGGCATGTTAAAAAAAAAAATTAAAGCAAAAATACTCCCGGGCAATGCTGGGTTCGACTAGTTTTGTATAACATATAGAGCGTGTATACAAAATTTCATGACAATATTTTGACAAGCAAAAAAAAAGATTATTCAACTGTAAAATAAAAATGTCCCTTAAACTCACACGTCCTGCCACCATAAGACATACAAGAAACTTTATAGGACAGTGTCATCCCTGGTCTCCTCTCATTCTTTCTCTTGGCAGCCCACTCTCCTATTAGGAAAATATATCATCTTTGACTGCTCAGCCATCAGAAAAGTAACCTGCAAACACACAAACAGAAATTTAAATACAGAATATTAACAAGATATGAGCATATCACAAAAAAATGACTTTCCTCACAATTGTAATCGACTCATTCGAATTAAAAACTACCGTATATAATAATGTATAAGCCAATTCAAATATTTATTTTACTATCATAAAAGTCTATGCAAGACGTCAAAATATGCCAATCTTCTCGACAGATTTGTATTTCAACCGATCGCTGTGGAGACGCGAGTGGAGTGATAGGCTCTGCCACACGCGACTTCTTCGGCAGCCTTGGTCTATTAATGATGCGCAACACCGGAGACAATCGCGAATTGTCTTGGCTTTACGAGCGCCTCTCTATAGCCATTATTCGTGGAAATGCCTCAAGTCTGCTCTCAGCCTGCCAAGCCAGCCGGACATTCGAAGAAAACTATCGACTGTGATACAATTATATATAAGGAATCAGGATTTCTCGATATTGAACTAAACAATGTCCAAGTGACAAATAAGGGATTTATTAATTATTTATTGAATTATTAATCTTATAGTTTACTTTTTCACTGAATAGATCAGTGTAATATATTTGTTTCTTATTTTTTATTTGTGATTGAATAAATGTAAATATGTTTACAAAATTTTTTATTTGTGGTTGAATAAATGTAAATATGTTTACAAATTTTTTTTATTTGTGGTTGAATAAATGTAAATATGTTTACAAAATTTTTTTATTAGACTAACATTGTAGTCATCCTCAAAATTGTGTATTCAAATGTAGTCATACTCAAAATCTAATCGGAGGAATTTTTTTCTTCTTCATCAAAATCTCCTTTTCATTGGACATTTTATCAACAGACAATTACCATCTGGACAAACCCCATATCTTTTTTACACAAACTTTTTTCACTCCATTTTTAATAATATTTTTTCAAAGGAAAGAATAATGAACATAAGTTTATTATTGAATATACCTTGCATTGAACAATCTAAGTTTGAAATAAATCTGGACATTCGTACATGTTTATCACTCTTCGTCCATCTATCTTTATAATTGCTCTATCTCGTATATTGAGCTTAAACCATTTCACTATAGGTTCTATCAACTAAAAGTTTACTTTTAGTTTCATATTTGATTTTATATATATATATATATATATATATATATAATGTGTGTGTCATGTTTGGAGTATAGGCTTTGCTCGGGTTTGTGGTGGCAGTTTCATAATTCCAATTATATTCCAAAGATTTAACCGGGCGACTAGTATTAATTAAAATGTATATTAAAGTGTATTGAAATGTAGTCATACTCAAAATTGTGTATTGAAATGCATGAAAAATGTAAGGATTTTTAATCCATTCTTATAATCGATTGTCCTGTGAGAATGCAACAAAGTGTTCAAATACGTAACTTTTTATTTATTGTCATTGATAAGATCGGTAGAAAGAAATCCAACAGAGTGCTCAATTATTAAAAAAAAAAAAAAAAAAAAAAAAAGATAATATTTATTAATAATGGTAATAATTAGCAAGTGGAGATCAACACAAATAAACATGATACTGTCAGTTTCAAGTCAGTGAGGGTTCAAATCTCACCGGCTATCATGGTTGAGAAGTTGTTTAAAAAACTGGTAGATCACGTGCTGTTCCGGGATAGACGTACACCGTCCGCGAACCAGCATATGATCTCTCAGTTTTCAAACAGAACTTCTTAACTGAGGATAGCTGCTGAGATTTGAACCCTCACCGACTTGAAACCAACGGTATCAGTTTAATTGGATTTGATCTTTTGCAACGCCATTAAGTTTATTCTGTTATAATTATCATTAAACTTTCTCCGACTTAGTGTAATTGTTAAACTGCAAATTATATTACTGTTTTTTTTTTTTAGTTACTTAATTTTTATTAAGATATGTTTTAAGTTAATGTTTATTGGAATTTTTCTATCAAAAGAATATCTCTTCAATTTAATTAATGGCGAATTTATCGATTAATTAATTTTTTTTAACTATACATATATTTTTGTATTTTTCTCTTTGGAAAATTTTTTAGCACTTGTGCAGTTTAGTAAACAGCGGCAGATAATCAACCGGAAGTAACGACTAATAGATTAAAACATTTAAATAAATTTATATATTTAATAAAATATAGTTTCTAAAAGAAAAAACATTGTAATAAAATAAAGTTTATTTTCAATAAAGTAACATTTTGGCCAAAACATTGTAATAAAATATAGTTTCTGAAATTGAGCTATTTTTTTATTATTATTATTATTATTATTATTATTATGTTCGTTTTGAACATAATAATAATAATAATAATAATAGCACTACGAACAATCCCAAAAAAACCCGGAGAAAAGACTGGGAGAAATTGGAATCAAATGGACCATCGAAACCATACAAAGGACGGCAATGATCAAAACAGCTGCAATCTTAAGAAAAATCCTCGAATGCGGAAACTAACACGCATAAGCTACAAAGGCTAACCAGTCACAAGGAATTTACACAACAAGAACCAAGGAACAGAAACTGCAAGAAACAGCACTTCATAATTCCCCCACCCCCCAATAAATTACACCGGCCTCAGCTATCACTACACAAAAATGAACCAAAGAAACAGAAATTACAAGAAACACTATAAGCTCCTCCTTCTCCCCCCCCCCCAAAAAAAATTTTTTTTTTAAATTAAAAAGAATTAAAAATTATTTTTTTTTAAATAAGAAAAGAGAAAAGGAAAAAAAAAAAAGGAATGGTAGGGTAAAAAAAGGAAAAAATAAAAGTTTTTTTTTTTTTTTCTTAATTAAAAATTTTTTTTATTTTATTTATTTATTAACTGGTGCCGGCCTAGGCTGACACCAGACAAAATATTTGTAGAGGGTCGAGCAGGATGAGAAGAACGAGGAGGGACAGCACAAACTAGACCTCCACTTGAAAAGTGCAGAGAATGCTAGGACCTTGGGGAGGCTTATTGCCACCCAAATCCCAGAGAAGACCAATTGTCCTTACCAGCGAGAAATACATGGCAAGCGGCTGTTGCGATACCGCATCGTTATCGAAAAGAGGTGAAGAATACTGGAAAACTGAGGAGGCTTGTTGTCACTCAGACTCCAGGAGATACCACTGGTTGTTGTCGGTGAGGAATCACTGACGATGATCTGTGTGAGAACTCCTAGTGAGTACAAATAATAATAATAAAATAATAATAAAACTATATTTTATTACAAGTGCAAAAAAATTTTGATTGTAAAAAAAAAATTCTATATGCTTTTTCTATACCTGTACTTTCAACATTCTTTATTTCCCCTATTGGTCCCTTTGTATGTCCGCTTTAATTGCTTTGTATGTCCGCTTTAACTGCTTTGTATGTTCGCTTTAACTGCTTTGTATGTTCGCTTTAATTGCTTTGTATGTTCGCTTTAATTGCTTTGTATGTTCGCTTTAATTGCTTTGTATGTTCGCTTTAACTGCTTTATATGTTCGCTTTAATTGCTTTGTATGTTCGCTTTAATTGCTTTGTATGTTCGCTTTAATTGCTTTATATGTTCGCTTTAACTGCTTTGTATGTCCGCTTTAATTGCTTTGTATGTCCGCTTTAATTGCTTTGTATGTTCGCTTTAATTGCTTTGTATGTTCGCTTTAACTGCTTTATATGTTCGCTTTAATTGCTTTGTATGTTCGCTTTAACTGCTTTGTATGTCCGCTTTAATTGCTTTGTATGTCCGCTTTAATTGCTTTGTATGTTCGCTTTAACTGCTTTGTATGTTCGCTTTAATTGCTTTGTATGTTCGCTTTAACTGCTTTGTATGTTCGCTTTAATTGCTTTGTATGTTCGCTTTAATTGCTTTGTATGTCCGCTTTAATTGCTTTGTATGTTCGCTTTAATTGCTTTGTATGTTCGCTTTAATTGCTTTGTATGTCCGCTTTAATTGCTTTGTATGTTCGCTTTAATTGCTTTGTATGTTCGCTTTAATTGCTTTGTATGTCCGCTTTAATTGCTTTGTATGTCCGCTTTAATTGCTTTGTATGTTCGCTTTAATTGCTTTGTATGTTCGCTTTAATTGCTTTGTATGTTCGCTTTAATTGCTTTATATGTTCGCTTTAATTGCTTTGTATGTTCGCTTTAATTGCTTTGTATGTTCGCTTTAATTGCTTTGTATGTTCGCTTTAATTGCTTTGTATGTTCGCTTTAATTGCTTTGTATGTTCGCTTTAATTGCTTTGTATGTTCGCTTTAATTGCTTTGTATGTTCGCTTTAATTGCTTTGTATGTTCGCTTTAACTGCTTTGTATGTTCGCTTTAATTGCTTTGTATGTTCGCTTTAACTGCTTTGTATGTCCGCTTTAATTGCTTTGTATGTCCGCTTTAATTGCTTTGTATGTTCGCTTTAACTGCTTTGTATGTTCGCTTTAATTGCTTTGTATGTTCGCTTTAACTGCTTTATATGTTCGCTTTAATTGCTTTGTATGTTCGCTTTAACTGCTTTGTATGTTCGCTTTAACTGCTTTGTATGTTCGCTTTAATTGCTTTGTATGTTCGCTTTAACTGTTTTGTATGTTCGCTTTAACTGTTTTGTATGTTCGCTTTAATTGCTTTGTATGTTCGCTTTAATTGCTTTGTATGTTCGCTTTAACTGTTTTGTATGTTCGCTTTAACTGCTTTGTATGTTCGCTTTAATTGCTTTGTATGTTCGCTTTAACTGTTTTGTATGTTCGCTTTAATTGCTTTGTATGTTCGCTTTAATTGCTTTGTATGTTCGCTTTAACTGCTTTATATGTTCGCTTTAATTGCTTTGTATGTTCGCTTTAACTGCTTTGTATGTCCGCTTTAATTGCTTTGTATGTCCGCTTTAATTGCTTTGTATGTTCGCTTTAACTGCTTTGTATGTTCGCTTTAATTGCTTTGTATGTTCGCTTTAACTGCTTTATATGTTCGCTTTAATTGCTTTGTATGTTCGCTTTAACTGCTTTGTATGTTCGCTTTAACTGCTTTGTATGTTCGCTTTAACTGCTTTGTATGTTCGCTTTAATTGCTTTGTATGTTCGCTTTAACTGCTTTGTATGTTCGCTTTAATTGCTTTGTATGTTCGCTTTAATTGCTTAGTATGTTCGCTTTAATTGCTTTGTATGTTCGCTTTGATTGCTTTGTATGTTCGCTTTAATTGCTTTGTATGTTCGCTTTAACTGTTTTGTATGTTCGCTTTAACTGCTTTGTATGTTCGCTTTAATTGCTTTGTATGTTCGCTTTAACTGCTTTATATGTTCGCTTTAACTGCTTTGTATGTTCGCTTTAACTGCTTTGTATGTCCGCTTTAATTGCTTTGTATGTCCGCTTTAATTGCTTTGTATGTTCGCTTTAATTGCTTTGTATGTTCGCTTTAATTGCTTTGTATGTTCGCTTTAACTGCTTTGTATGTTCGCTTTAACTGCTTTGTATGTTCGCTTTAATTGCTTTGTATGTCCGCTTTAACTGCTTTGTATGTTCGCTTTAACTGCTTTGTATGTCCGCTTTAATTGCTTTGTATGTCCGCTTTAATTGCTTTGTATGTTCGCTTTAATTGCTTTGTATGTTCGCTTTAACTGCTTTGTATGTTCGCTTTAATTGCTTTGTATGTTCGCTTTAACTGCTTTGTATGTCCGCTTTAATTGCTTTGTATGTTCGCTTTAATTGCTTTGTATGTTCGCTTTAATTGCTTTATATGTTCGCTTTAATTGCTTTGTATGTCCGCTTTAACTGCTTTGTATGTTCGCTTTAACTGCTTTGTATGTTCGCTTTAATTGCTTTGTATGTTCGCTTTAATTGCTTTATATGTTCGCTTTAATTGCTTTGTATGTCCGCTTTAATTGCTTTGTATGTTCGCTTTAACTGCTTTATATGTTCGCTTTAATTGCTTTGTATGTTCGCTTTAATTGCTTTGTATGTTCGCTTTAATTGCTTTATATGTTCGCTTTAACTGCTTTGTATGTTCGCTTTAATTGCTTTGTATGTTCGCTTTAATTGCTTTGTATGTTCGCTTTAATTGCTTTATATGTTCGCTTTAATTGCTTTGTATGTTCGCTTTAATTGCTTTGTATGTTCGCTTTAATTGCTTTGTATGTTCGCTTTAACTGCTTTGTATGTTCGCTTTAATTGCTTTGTATGTTCGCTTTAACTGCTTTGTATGTTCGCTTTAACTGCTTTGTATGTTCGCTTTAATTGCTTTGTATGTTCGCTTTAATTGCTTTATATGTTCGCTTTAACTGCTTTGTATGTTCGCTTTAATTGCTTTGTATGTTCGCTTTAATTGCTTTGTATGTTCGCTTTAATTGCTTTATATGTTCGCTTTAATTGCTTTGTATGTTCGCTTTAATTGCTTTGTATGTTCGCTTTAATTGCTTTGTATGTTCGCTTTAACTGCTTTGTATGTTCGCTTTAACTGCTTTGTATGTTCGCTTTAATTGCTTTGTATGTTCGCTTTAACTGCTTTGTATGTTCGCTTTAACTGCTTTGTATGTTCGCTTTAATTGCTTTGTATGTTCGCTTTAACTGCTTTGTATGTTCGCTTTAATTGCTTTGTATGTTCGCTTTAATTGCTTTGTATGTTCGCTTTAATTGCTTTGTATGTTCGCTTTAATTGCTTTGTATGTTCGCTTTAATTGCTTTGTATGTCCGCTTTAATTGCTTTGTATGTTCGCTTTAATTGCTTTGTATGTCCGCTTTAATTGCTTTGTATGTTCGCTTTAATTGCTTTGTATGTTCGCTTTAATTGCTTTGTATGTTCGCTTTAATTGCTTTGTATGTTCGCTTTAATTGCTTTGTATGTTCGCTTTAATTGCTTTGTATGTTCGCTTTAATTGCTTTGTATGTTCGCTTTAATTGCTTTGTATGTTCGCTTTAATTGCTTTGTATGTTCGCTTTAATTGCTTTGTATGTTCGCTTTAATTGCTTTGTATGTTCGCTTTAATTGCTTTGTATGTTCGCTTTAATTGCTTTGTATGTTCGCTTTAATTGCTTTGTATGTTCGCTTTAATTGCTTTGTATGTTCGCTTTAATTGCTTTGTATGTTCGCTTTAATTGCTTTGTATGTTCGCTTTAACTGCTTTGTATGTTCGCTTTAATTGCTTTGTATGTTCGCTTTAATTGCTTTGTATTTTCGCTTTAACTGCTTTGTATGTTCGCTTTAACTGCTTTGTATGTTCGCTTTAATTGCTTTGTATGTTCGCTTTAATTGCTTTGTATGTTCGCTTTAATTGCTTTGTATGTTCGCTTTAATTGCTTTGTATGTTCGCTTTAATTGCTTTGTATGTTCGCTTTAATTGCTTTGTATGTTCGCTTTAATTGCTTTGTATGTTCGCTTTAATTGCTTTGTATGTTCGCTTTAATTGCTTTGTATGTTCGCTTTAATTGCTTTGTATGTTCGCTTTAATTGCTTTGTATGTTCGCTTTAATTGCTTTGTATGTTCGCTTTAATTGCTTTGTATGTTCGCTTTAATTGCTTTGTATGTTCGCTTTAATTGCTTTGTATGTTCGCTTTAATTGCTTTGTATGTTCGCTTTAATTGCTTTGTATGTTCGCTTTAATTGCTTTGTATGTTCGCTTTAATTGCTTTGTATGTTCGCTTTAATTGCTCTCGAATTGCTGTATAACTGAGACTGAACTATACTCTAATCTTAATGCTACGTTTTAACTTCGGACTTGGTGAACCTTGATATCAATAAAAATCCATATCATCTCAGAAACGATCGTACACAAAACTGCTGTTTATGTTGAATTATTGGAACGTATGTAAATGAATATCTCATAAACTTGTTTACTACCTCGTATTTATAATACAGGGTGTTTCAAAAGTCTTGGGAACATTACAAATGCGTATATCTCATGAACTATTCCAGGTAGAAAAATGAAACTGGTGCCTTTTTAAAGCTTGCTTAATCAAGTTTTTGGTCATACTAATGATTTTCGTGTTATCTTTCCAGGTGCAGTAATGGCGCTCTCTAAACAAGACAAGGCATTTTGCGTCCTCCAATTTGCAAAGACTGAATCGTGGACATGTGTTCAGCATGCATTTCGCAGGAAATTTAAAAAAGAAGCCCCTGAAAGGAAATCCATTGTCAGATGGCATGCTAAATTTGTGAAAGATGGGTGTTTGTGCCCAAGTAAGCGAACAGGTCGCCCTTCAACTTCAGAAGATGCAGTTGAGCAAGTTCGGACAGCCTTTCAGCGGAACCCCCGTAAATCAGTGAGAAGAGCCAGCAGGGAACTTCAGCTTGCTCCAGCAACTGTCTGGCGTGTCTTAAGGAAACGACTGCAAATGGTACCTTACAAGCTCAAGTTGGTCCAAAAGTTGAAGGACACTGATAAGCCACTTCGCCGTGACTTTTGCATTGCAATGCAAGAGAAGTTGGAAGATAACGGCTTTGATGACCGGCTTGTTTTTAGCGATGAGGCGACCTTCCATCTGAATGGCAAAGTTAACAAGCATAACACTCGCATATGGGGTACTGAGAATCCTCATGAACTTCTTGAGCACGAGCGAGATTCACCAAAAGTTAACGTGTTTTGTGCAATTTCCAAGAAAGGTGTCTATGGACCGTTCTTCTTTGAAGAGGCAACTATCACTGGTGAATCCTATCTCAACATGCTGGAAGACTGGTTAATGGCTCAGTTGGAACAAGCAGAATCTGATGACTTCATTTTTCAACAAGATGGTGCACCACCACACTGGAGTCTTAGAGTAAGGCAGTTTCTTAACACAAGGCTGCTTGGTAGATGGATTGGGAGATCTGGGCGAGGTGATGACGTTCTCATGCCCTGGCCTCCTAGGTCTCCAGATCTTACCCCGTGTGACTTTTTCCTTTGGGGCTTTGTCAAGCAACAAGTCTATGTGCCGCCCCTTCCAAGAGATATTGACGAACTAAAGGCTCGAGTAACGGCAGTTGTGGGAACCATTGACGTCAAGATGCTGGAACGCGTTTGGCAGGAAATGGACTATCGACTAGATGTCTGCCGTGTGACGAATGGTGCTCATATTGAGCAACTTTGAAGATTCCCCACAAAACTTGAAACTTTAACCTTTCCAACGGTACCAATTTCATTTTTCAACTCCTAATAGTTTTTGAGTCATTAAAAATCGTTATGTTCCCAAGACTTTTGAAACACCCTGTATATAGATATATTTATAAAGATAGAAGAAATAAGAGTGATAAACATGTTCGAATGTCCAGATTTATTTCAAACTTCGATTGTTCAATGCAAGGTATATTCAATAATAAACTTATGTTTATTATTCTTTCCTTAAGCCAGGACTTTTCAAAAATCGAAATCTTATCAGAGGAATTTTTTTCTTCATCAAAATCTCCTTTCATTGGACACTTTATCAACGGACAATTATCATCTGGACAAACCCCATATCTTTTTTACACAAACTTTTTTCACTCTATTTTTAATATTTTTCAAATGTTTGAACTTTGGCTTTTCCACGGCCAACTTATCTATCTGTATAATTCCTCTGATGATAAGATTTCGATCTTTGAAAAGCCTTGGCTTAAGGAAAGAATAATAAACATGATTTTATTACAGAATATACCTTGCATTAAACAATCTAAGTTTGAAATAAATCTGGACTTTCGTACATGTTTATCAGTATTATTTCTTCTATCTTTATAATTGCTCTATCTCGTATATTCAGCTTAAACCATTTCACTATAGGTTCTATCTACTAAAAGTTTACTTTTAGTTTATATTTGATTATATATATATATATATATATATATATATATATATATATATATAATGTGTGTGTGTCATGTTTGGCGCGGAGTATAGGCTTTGCTCGAGTTTGTGGTGTCAGTTTCATAATTCCAATTATATTCCAAAGATTTAACCAGGCGACCAGTATTAATTAAAGACCACTTCACAATTAAACAGATAAGCAGGAAGGTGGCCAACCCGTGTGGAGTTATATCGCTGGTCAGAAGATTTCTTCGGATAAAAATAATTTCAAATAGTCATGTACACAATTTTTGCCTTGAAAGAAAAGTTGAAAAACCATTTGCAATATGAGGTCAAGTAATAAAAAATAAATTTTTTTTTTTTTAAAACCCCTACGTGTTGACGCTGCAGTTCTTACAGGCAGTTGCAAAACTGTAAAACTGCAAATAGCTTTTAACAAATCGAACAAATAAATTATTTTAAAATTAAAAATAACAATGAAAATAATTATTTACATGATTAAACCGTTTTAAATACATTCTTCACCGAGATATTCTTTTTTAAATTATATTTTTTGTTTAAAGAAACAAAGAAATTCAATTTTTTAAAAAAATGAATTCCATTTTTTTACATATATTTCAGTTATTTTATGGACTTAACCGATAATTGTGCCTAGTGACCCTAGATGGAATCTAAGGAAAATTCCAATAGTGTCCTTAGATTCCTTGAAAAATTTAATCCTTATTGAAACTTATTTAAATGTTCTGTTAACAGATCAATTTCTAACACACAAACAAACATTGAATGTTATATATATATTAAATTCCCGAAACAGTTTTTCATGGTAAACAACTGATGATCCCTTAAATAATGTTAGAAGCAAACTAATATAATAACTGTAAAAATCAAATTGACTTACATGAGTGATTTTCCACTGAATGACTTGGGACTTAAGGTTTTTTTTTGTTTTTCTTTTATAGTTTTAATGGTCAAGAAACTTCCGAGACTATATATATATATATGTATGGGAAATGAAAAAGGAAAAACCAAGAGATATTTTTGATATATTCATCAATGTTTCGTCTTTATTGTAAGACTTCCTCAGGATGATAATTTTAAGAAAAATGTCATGCAAGTACATCGAAATATTGGGTTGACATGATGGGTTGATGAGAGAAATTAGTAGCTGTTGCTACTAAGAGCGCTGGACCAAGGTTCGGGCTGAGAGAAGTCAGTCAGTGGCAGAGAGTGAAATGAATGTGGATGGCTGTGAGTGAAAAAGGGGAGGGGTGGGAGTGTTAGTGAATTTGTCTTAGGGTGGGAGAGAGGGGAGGGGGTGCTGAGGTTTTTGTCGTGGTGAGGTGTAGCATGCATAATATTATCTATGTATATGCTTGAAATAATAATAAATTATATTTATTTGGAAATAATAAAAAGGGGAAAATAAAAAGCCAAAACGCTATTTTACAAACGGTGAATAATTCCCAGAGAACAGGGGTCATCCGCGCAATTCGATGCTAAAATAATCTAAAATTTTGCTGTTTGATTGGATATCTGAAGATAAAAAAATAAATAAACTAATTTTTAGAGATGGATGGCAGGGATGGTGGGTCAGCCAACGTCTAATTTGACATGTTAGCACTCTCTTCAAGTAGACCATATATTTTATGTTTCAGTATTTTTGAGATGAGGATTGATAATTTTTATTATTTGGACTACTGTTCTCATCTTGGATGTTATTCTCACAACGTTTCAGCCGATGTAACCTCCGACCTTCTTCAGGTGCATCTTGTCGACCTAAGGAATCTTTGTCATATTCTTAGTATCGCCCGAAGTGAGGATTGAACCTTTAACCTTTAGAAGACTGTCATCTAGAACTGATTATTACTTAGTACCTTATCCGTTGCGCCACAGGTCCTTGCAATCCTCATTGCAGACGATACTAAGAATACAATTACGAATTACTTAAAACTTCAATACTTTGTTAGATTGGGACCCGTGCTAAAAGTCCTTCGGCGTCGGTGCTTTCGGGTGTTTTACGTAAAACGCTGAAAAACCCCGAAGCGGTTAGTCAATGAAACTGCGAGAAAATGAATAACTGATTGAAATGAATAAGCAGACAACATCTAAACTTGATAATTGAATTTTTGACGTCTGCAAACGAACCTGCCCAAACCCTAACCCCTAATTTCTTACCTGCCCAAACCCTAACCTTGCCCAAACCCTAATTCCTAACACTGCCTAAACCCTAATTCCTTACTCTGCCCTAACCCTTCCGAAACTCTAACCCTGCCCACACCCTAATTCCTAATCCTGCCCAAACCCTAACGAAAGCAACAATAATAATCAGTAAAAACAAAAAACAAAACAAATAATTTTCGTAAAATTTAAAAAAAACACTTACTTGATTAACTTTTTAATTTTAACACTTATTTGAATCACTTATTTCTTTGTTAAAAAAATAAATATTTATTTCATACAAAATTTTTGCTGTAATTTTTTGCTTGTTTTTCCCCGCTTGTAAATCCTGCCTCGTTCGTGCTTTTTTGGATGCAGATAAGTCAGAGTTTTCATTCGGCACTGTCCGATGTTTTACGTAAACATCCAGAAAGTACCAATGCCAAGACACTTTTAGTGCAGGGCCTAATGTAAAAAAACACCAAGACTTCTATCCAGTCATGGCTGATGGAATGATAGCAAGCTATCCGTGTGGATTAAATACCGGGTTTAGTTCGGAATTCCCGAGTTCGACAAGATGCACTTGAAAAAGGTCGGAGGTTACATTAACCGAAACATTGTGAGAATACGATCCAAGATGAGAACAATAGTCTGAACGAATAACTCAAATAATACACCTTACATTTTGCATAATATCGGCTTTTGGTTATAAGCCTAATACCTTCATTTTGCCATCGACGACTTCTGTCACGTATTTCTGAGCTGATACACATGTAATTTAAGATGAGAATAAAAAAATTGCAAAGATACAATATTTATGAAAACATCAGAAGTTCAAAGCAAGGTGTCTCATATCCTTAATCCATAGATTTTCAAAGACAAACTCTTTTCATCAGAGGATAAAAAAACTGACAATGTAATTGTAAATATTATCGGCAACATTTAAGTTTCAAAAATTTATATACAAAAAAAATAAATAAATAAGCGTTGAAAAATCAGCTTCTTAACAACATTTGGACTCCTAAATACTTTGAGTATTCTTTTTCAAACATTTATTTCCAATGTAACAGCTGTTTTGTTTTTGACATGTTTTTTGACGATGACTACCCTAACTCTACGTTTTCTTCAACAAAAAGTTCTTTATCTTTTGTTTTTTTTATTTTGTGAATAAATTTTTCAAACTTAAATGTTGCCAATAATATTTACAATTACATTGTCGTTTTTTTTTTTATCCTCTGATGAAAAGAGTTTGTCTTTGAAAATCCATGGATTAAGGATATGAGACTCCTTGCTTTGAACTTCTGATGTTCTAATAAATATTGTATCTTTACAATTTTTTATTTTCATCTTTCATCTCTACAATTGATTGCTCTATTCAATATATTGAGCTTTATATTATCACGATAGATAATTATTAAACGATAATTCAATTATCTTTAATTTAATTCAACATTTAAATATATATATATAAAGATATATATATATAGAAAGAGGTATGGTTTGGTAGTTTTGTTTTACGGCATATCAACCCTTTTTGGGTTATTTAATGCCGAATCTGGTCATTATAGTAAAAGTTATGTTTCAAGTTCTTTATATCTTCAAATGTTTAATCATCGTTTTTGGTTTGGTAGTTTTGTTTTACGGCATATCAACCCTTTTTGGGTTATTTAATGCCGAATCTGGTCATTATAGTAAAAGTTTTTATGCTTCAAGTTCTTTATATCTTCAAATGTTTAATCATCGTTTTTGGTTTGGTAGTTTTGTTTTACGGCATATCAACCCTTTTTGGGGTATTTAATGCCGAATCTGGTCATTATAGTAAAAGATTTATGCTTCAAGTTCTAAAAATAAAATAAAAAAGGGGAGGGGCTGTTGTTTTTGTTTTTGGTTTTGTAGAACATAATTAAGTTTTACAAAAAAAAAAAAAAAAAAAAAAAAAAAAAACGTCAATGTAGGTGAATTTCGTCTCAGGGAGCCACAGGGCAGCCTGATCTGGTATCACCAGGATATAGAAAGAGAGATGAAAGATGAGAATAAAAAAATTGTAAAGATACAATATTTATTAGAACATCCAAAGTTCAGAGCAAGGAGCTTTATATCCTTAATCCATGGATTAAGGATATGAGACTCCTTGCTCTGAACTTTTGATGCTCTGATAAATATTGTATCTTTACAATTTTGTTATTCTCATCTTTCATCTCTAGAAATGATTGCTCTATTCAATATATTGAGCTTTATATTATCACGATAGATTATTATTAAACGATAATTCAATTATATTTAATTTAATTCAACATTTTAATATTATACAGTAATTTAGTAATAAAGATGGGTGCTTCTTGCTTAAAAGTCCGAAAAAAAGATTTCTTTGTCTTTTACTGTTTAAGAGGTAAATAAGGGGCAGTAACTCTTAATTGTAATTTTGAGCCAGATTTTACGAGCATACGATCGCCTTGGTGCCGAAGGATTCCATCATTTGCGTGTGAATCACAAGTACAATTTTATTGTTCCACAAACCGGGGCCACCACCAACCACGTTGAACGTATGTGGTGTGAAGCAAAAAAGAAATAAATAAAATTGAATGTGGCACCCACACGCAAATGGTGGATTCCTATCTCGCAGAATTCATGTGGCGGCAGAAATTGCCCAAATTTGCAAACAAATTGCTGAATTTTATTCAGTATAAAACCCAAGTATAAACACAATAAATTCTTAAATTTTCCATTGCTGTATACTTTGTTGTTCATTTATTACTAATTAATTTTCTGTAAATTACGTTACATGTAATAACAACAGTTGATAAGAGTTACTGCCCCTTATTTACCTCTTAAACAGTAAAAGACAAAAAAATCTTTTTTTCGGACTTTTAAGCAAGAAGCACCTAAAGATGTGATGTGTAAGGACTTACCGGTGGAAAAAAACCCAAAAAAACAGGAGTTATCTTCCTTAGTCGAATCTATCAGCAAATCAGATTGGAACAGCGTGGAATTTCTGGGTAGTCTTGTGTTGGATGGCAAATGACAGGTGAACAGCCTCACAGCAGGTTCCATTGTTTATGCTTGTGAAATGCAGCTTCGCAATTGTGATATCCCTCTCTTAATTGTCGATTCACAAGTCTTTTATACATGCACATAGAATTCATGAGAAATACTTCACAAGAATAACGATTCTCATTTATTTAATTTATTTTCGTAAGTTCGAAGAGATCAAGGGGCTCCTTTGTGAAACTAATATTTGATTTCGTTATGATTCAAATTTATATCCGAGGGCTCTTTTAAGGATAGACGTTGTCCCTTTTATGGCTGGGATTGTGTCTAAGTATTTTTAAAGATTTTTTTTAATTAGGCCAGTCGTGCCTACGACAACTAGTATAATGTTTATTTCTCTCAGAGACCATGTTGCTTTTAAGTCATTCTTGAGGTCCTGATATTTGGTGATCTTTTTGCGTTCATTTTTCTTTTCAAGTTAGTTAAAAAAGATCAAGAGGTTTCTTTGTGAAACTAACATTTGATTTCGTTATGACTCAAATTTATATCCGAGGGCTCTTTTAAGGATAGACGTTTTTCCTTTTAGAACTGCTATCTGTACTTTGCTATAGCTTGGTCTTTCAGGGATTGTATTTTTTTCATCGATCATATTGTTTTAAATCATTGAGGTCCGGATATTTTGTAATTTTTTCACGGATCATATTGTTTTAAAGTCATTAAAGGTCCGGATATTTTGTAATTTTTTCACGGATCATATCGTTTTAAAGTCATTCTTGAGGTCCGGATATTTTGTAATTTTTTCACGGATCATATCGTTTTAAAGTCATTCTTCAGGTCCGGATATTTTGTAATTTTTTCACGCATCATATCGTTTTAAAGTCATTCATGAGGTCCGGATATTTTGTAATTTTTTCATGGATCATATTGTTTTAAATCATTCTTGAGGTCCGGATATTTTGTAATTTTTTCACGGATCATATCGTTTTAAAGTCATTCATGAGGTCCGGATATTTTGTAATTTTTTCATGGATCATATTGTTTTAAATCATTCTTGAGGTCCGGATATTTTGTAATTTTTTCACGGATCATATTGTTTTAAAGTCATTCTTCAGGTCCGGATATTTTGTAATTTTTTCACGGATCATATTGTTTTAAATCATTCTTGAGGTCCGGATATTTTGTAATTTTTTCATGGATCATATTGTTTTAAATCATTCTTGAGGTCCGGATATTTTGTAATTTTTTCACGGATCATATTGTTTTAAAGTCATTCTTCAGGTCTGGATATTTTGTAATTTTTTCACGGATCATATTGTTTTAAAGTCATTCTTCAGGTCTGGATATTTTGTAATTTTTTCACGGATCATATTGTTTTAAATCATTCTTGAGGTCCGGATATTTTGTAATTTTTTCATGCTCAGTTTTAGCGAGGTCATAGTCATCCGGGACGGTTACGTCAATAATAAGAGTAGTTTTTTTCAGGTTCTTCCGTATGACACTGTTTGCTTTGATGGCCTTATCTTTTATGTATCTGCCTGCCTGTATGCCTTAGTCATAGAACACTGTGACGTTTCTGTTTGATTGTATTGGTGAAGGTTCATGCTCCCAAATGTTCAGCGAGCTGTCGAACTGTATTTCACCACAGATCTTCCAGTGAAGGTATTTACATACTTTGTTGTGGCGGTCACTGTAATGGCCATCTGCCAAAAGTATCTTGCATGCAGACGTTTGGTGGCTTTGACTTTCAACGGCCGAACGAACGTTTTTTGTAGAGCAGCCATTTTCTTAATCCATTTGTGAGTAGACTGGTTTTGTGCAGCTATAATCATCCATCCGTCATCAAACAGAAATGTCTGCCTTATGAGGTTTCAGCTGTCTTTTAAAAGATCTTTGTCAAAAACTACTGATTCACAAATTTCGCAAGGATAAGTTTCTTTTTTTTCTTTCTCTTATTTCATTTTTCATTAGCAAAGGGTTGAGGCATTCTTCCAAATGCGAGATAATCAATCGCCTGCTATTTAAAGGCTCTAACCGAGTGCTCTTTAAGAATTTAAACTGTTCCCTTAAATGCAATTCTTTGGATCTCTTTCGCATTTTGTTTTCCAAGAATACTTTCCAGATACTTTTTGTAATTTTTCTTCATGAGTCTTTTAGCTCCTATTACAACTGGGATAATGTTGATGTTTCTGAGGTTCCAGTTTCTCTTCATATCATACATTAGGCCTTGGTATTTTGTCACCTTCTCCCTCTCTGCTCTGTTCAGGCCACTGTCATTTGGAACACGCACCTCAACCAGTGTTGCTACTCTTTCTGCGTTTCTTCTAACAGAATGCTTTCAAGGATTTTAACCGTTCCATCAATTGCAATTATTTGGATTTCTTTCACATTTGATTTTCCAGGAATACTTTCCAGATACTTTTTGAAATTCTTCTTCATGAGGTCTTTAGCTCCTATTATAACTGGGATAATGTCAATATTTTTTATGGTTCATATCATACATGAGGCTTTAGTATTTGTAATATTCTCTCTTTCCATTCTGTTTAGACCAATGTCGTTAGACACATTCACCTCAACCAAAGTTGCCACTCTTTCGGTTTTATTTATAACTAGCGGAACCCGTCGCCCGGCGTTGCACGGGAGAAAGTACTACCTATTGCCCCACGTCGAATAAAAAAAGGAAACGGCCTATTGTTTCTCCCCCATCTACCGTGTTGTCGAATGTTTTAAATTAAAAAAAAATGAAAAAGGTGGTAGAGTAGACAGAGATCGAACGCTAAAACTGACGATCATGAAACCTGCCTTGTAAACGACTGTGCAACGGTCTCGGGTTAAAAATAAATGTGAAAATGGGCCAATTAACTTTAGCTTAATTGTTGGCATAAATAAGAACCGGTGTTTCGTGAGAATTAAACTGTGTGTATTAGTTCCCGGTGTCGATGAGTAGAGTGACAGTACAGAATTGTTAGGGAGAAAAGTTTTTGCTACCACCTATATGGAGTTGGTTTTTCGGAGAGTCGTGGATGGCGGGCAAATGTAATATTTAGTGTAAGCTGGGAAAAAAGAATAACAAATGTACTAAAACACGCTCGAGTGAATAAGTGTAATGTAATGGTGAGTTTAGTAGCCTGTGATGCATGTGGTTATTTTCCTATTCTCCGAGAAGGTACAGGGGAAAAAACGTCTCTACTTTATATATTAGATGAAAATGTCAGGTTTTGACTGATGTATTTTCTAGGTTATTGAATGTTAAAATTACTTCCCTCCCCACACACATAATGGCTTTGTATGTGTATCTTTAAATAGCTTGTTACAAATGTTGGACAACGCACTTTAAAAGTCCGGTCAGATTGAATACAGATGCAGCAACGCTCTTACAAAATTAGTTCTGTTAGCTCCTATTATAACTGGGATAATGTTAATATTTGTTAACCTTCATATCAAACATGAAGCTTGAGTACTTTGTCACCTTCTCCCTTTCCGCTTTGTTTAGACCGATGTCATTAAAACATTCACCTCAAGCTAAGCGGACACTCTTTTGGCTTTATTTAATACGAAAATGTCAGGTTGTACTGCTGAATTTTCTGAATAAACTAAGTTCCCAGTACTTCGTGCTACATTTGATGTTAATGTTTATACAAATTGTCGAGTGTATGTATTTGCAAACACCATCGTGATGCGTTGCGTAGCTGCCATCTGCTAACAATTTTAAAGCTTCATATCATGTGATTCACACTCTCCACTTCAGTGTAGCAAAACCTTCACCTTATCATTACTAAGATCTTCCATTTTTGACTGCAATTATCATAAAGCCTTGGTCTTTGGCTGCTATCATAAGCCTTTCCTGATCATAATTGATGGCTCCTCTTTTAAGCCAGTCCAAGGAACCTTCTTTGTCGATGTACTCCTTAAATAACTCATTAAGAAAGTGAGTAGCACATTTTGGTTCTGCCGACTCTTTAAGGCAACTATTTTTGAAAGTATGCGTGTACTTTTTCTTACTCTTTTGGGCTATCTCTGTTGCGGGTTTTGTTGGTGTTAGCATCTCATCTGCGAGACGGCCCTTTCTGAAATGATCGGCCAAATGTGTTATGGAGGTTGTTTGGCTAGCTCTCGTCTCTCGGTGTTCCTGTAACATTGCAACGTTCAGGTTTTTGACCTCGAAGTAGTATTTGTTTTTTACATCAGATGGCTTCATGTCTTGTCTGGAACAATTTCCATAAAAAAAAAAAGATATGGCCTTGCTGTCAGATAGAGGTATGGTTCTGTGCCGTCCTAGGAAGTCCACCTTATCGGGGAATACCGACAGGGCTGTTCAGGCATTTTTTGTGCACAGGTTTTTCAATCCCCACCTCATGTCACTTCTCCCCATGGTGGGAGGTACGTAAATACCATTTCTGGCTTTTTGGCTAGGATCAAAGTGTAGCATCTGTTCTGTCCTCCGTCAGAGGAGGAGAAATCCTTCTTGACTGGGGCCATTTTTATTTCTGTCCCAAATCCAGAGTGACCCTTTTTTAGAGAGCTGGATTTCTCCCCACATTAAAATCTGACCTTGTGTCTAACTTTGTCATCACGAGAAGGCGAGTAAATAGGGGGCATCTTGAGTGCAAACGCTGAACAACCGATTCGATGAGAATTGGATTTTGTTCTGGGACTTCGTTACTTGAACACCATCTGTGAATAAAGGAGAAATATTATTAAGCAAATCAAACATTATAAAAACAAACCTAATATTTTATCTGGCAATGTTACCATGTGGGAACAGATGATAAAATACTTACAATTAATAATTATTTCTTCCATCATAATTAATTTTCATTTACAGCAAGATTTTATTTATCTTTAAAATTTTACAAAAAAGTTCACAGTAAATTTTATTTAATAAAATAAGATGTGGCACGAGGCCAAAATTAGGTGGAGTGATATGGGTCTCGGCTGTTGTCCTCTTCGTCTATTCTCTTAACTAGTGTCAGTCACCAAAATACCACATTCACTCTATGGGTAAAACCTACTTAACATTATCCCCAATGGTTTGATTTTTTTTTTTTTTTTACAAAAATTATATGTAAAAATAAATCGGTTGGAGGATGGGGGTGATAAAAAACAAAAGAGATTTCTGAAAAATAAAATTATATGTAAAAATAAATCGGTTGGAGGATGGGGGTGATAAAAAACAAAAGAGATTTCTGAAAAATAAAATGCTAAGTGTGATGGTTAGTCGGACCGCCTCTCAAATCTATCTTAGCTGCTCACCGTTTTTTGAGTTGCGACAACAAGCAAGACAGTTTCTAAGTAGGGGAGAGAAAGAGAGCAGAGGCAGGACTCATTTGTACTACTAGCTAAGAGACTTTGCTAACTGGGATGGGGTCTGATAAGACTTCAGGTCGGCGTGAACCATGCCTAAGTAGGGAACACGTACTCAAACTTGGTTCGTCCAAACACACTTAAGCTTGCGGTGTGTATTGACCTCCTTTTAAATAGTGCAGAACACAATCTCCTCCTATCACATCTGATTTTGACTTTAAGCTGATGTTTAAAGTGTGAAATCAGATCGTAATCAGAAGGCGACCCCCACCCAGTCCATATGTCTAAGCCTGAGGTCCACACTACTAGTTTAGCTGTGAGTAGGATTGCGAGAAACACCATTCGTTTTTGACTGGGCCACGAAGGCATTACATTCTATATTACAGATGTTACATCTAGGGGTACTAACTGCTCGGGGGCGATGCGAGCCGTTGCCTTGTTGACATACTTCCAAAATTCAAGCAGCTTGAAGAAGGAGTGCTCGTCCGTTTCTTCTTCAACATCCACACAGCGCAGGCAAAAAGGGTTTAGGCTCGTCTTAGCTTTGAAGAGTTTGTCATTAATGGGGCAGACACCAAGGACCAATCGCTAGGTCAGTGAAAACTCACAAGATGACATTACATTTGGAAGGGTCTTTCAATTGTTCAAATCTTGCATTTTTAGTTATACACTTGTTTGATTTTCTTCATATCTGTCGTAACACCTTACACATTTGGGGACGAGTAAAAAAAAAAAAACAACGGTACAACGTTTCAGTTGGACACAAGGTCGCTTTTTAATGTGTAAACCCCAGCTTCCCAAAAGGGGGCACTCTGGATTATGACAAAAAATATGAAAATTGCCTCAGTCTAGAAGGATTTCTTCTTCACTGAGCAAGGATAGAAAAGATTAAATGTAGTATCAGAACAGATACTACAACCTGCTCCCAGAAAAAGCATCACCTGAAACTTGCTTGCAAATCCGGCCTGCAAGGCACAGTCTTGAAACATAATCATCATCATCGGTTTAACGTCCATTTTACATGCTGGCATGTGTTGGACAGCTTTTAGAAATTGATTTCCAAACTAACCTATCTCTGACCAGGTCTTTATTTATCTTTCTTTCAGGTTCATCCTTATCACTTCCTCCCATGTTTTCTTTGGCCTTCCTCTTCTAACTGACCTGACTACTTCAACTGTTTCATGTCAACATCCATTCTTTCAATGTGACCAAACCAACAAAGTCTCCTGTTCTGCACACATCCTCCTATACTGTTCAGATTTAATCTTCCTCTGAGATCACCAGAACAAAGCCTGTCTTTATGACTCACATTACACATCCATCGTATCATTCTCATATAATTTCTTTCCATGCAACACATATCCTCAACTCTCAATAGCCACATTTTACTTCGATACATCACACCGTAGACATGCCGGATAGACTCTTGACTTTGGTTGAGAGTGGTAACAGTCTGCTAGTTCGTGATTACAGAAGTTCCCTGAACTCATTCCATCCATTCCTAAATCTTACAATCATACCAGCTCCTCCGTGTATTCAAAGGTAAAAAAACTTTTGAACAACCCCAATAGCTTCTCCATCCAAATATACTTTCTCCACATCTGAGTTCTCATCCATTTTTGCTGTCTAACAGTTCTTGCACACAAACAACCAGTACTTTGACTGCCCTTCTTGTGTACTCATTGGAGCACAGGGTGGAGCAGGTGCTAGTGTGATTGAAAGAGTTAGGAGTGGGTGGAGTAAATTTAGAGAACTTATGCCATTACTAACCAGCAGAGCATTACCACTGTCGACCAACAGAAAAGTTTATCAGAATTGTGTACACAGTGTGATGATGTATGGAGTGAAACCTTGCGGTATAGGGGAGATGTGTGCAGAACAGGAGACTTTGATGGTTTGGTCACATTGAAAGAATGGATGAGAGTTCTTGTATTAATAGATGTAGAACAGTTGAGGTAGCAGGTCCCATTTACAGGGTAAGGCCATCCATGGAAAACATGGAAGCAAGTAGTAAAAATAAACTTGAGAGAAAGCGGGATAAATAAAAACCTGGCCAGAGATAGGTTAGTTTGGAAGTCAATTTCTTAAAGCTGTCCAACACATGCCAGCATGTAAAACAGACGTTAAATCAAATATGCTGATGAAGAAAAAAACATTAATTATATCTGATCTCTCTATGAAGCCACCATTCGCCTGTGCATGGAATATTCTTGCAACATTGTGGCTCGTGCACAATAGGGCAGATCGATTTTGGAATCGTGATGATGCGATGCCAATGATAGTTGGGGTTTGGCATGGTAAATAACGATACAAAATATTTTTTCCTAAATCGTTACCGTTAATTGAGGAAACGACTTTAAAGGTTGGAAATTAGCGTTTTCGCATGTGTTTTCGGTGATCAGTGAAATATTTCCCGCCGTAAAAACATTCCGTACCATTGGAGAAATAGAAATGTGTAAATATCATTTAATAAAGATTTTGTCAACTAAATTATTTACATTATTCTCAATAAATCAAATAAAAATAAATAAGGATCATAAATAATGAAAAATATTCACTTGTAAAGGCAAAATTGAGATTAAATATACAGTGTTTAGTAAACACAGTATTTTACTATTTACGTAAGTGACCGATAAAAGATTGCTTCATTTTTTGTCCCTCGTGGAATTCAGGATTTGTGATTTTTCAGTAGAAAACATATTAGACTAATTTTAATTATCAATAAAACACCATTAAACCGAAAAATGCCTCCATTTTAATGATGAAATAAAATAAATATAATGTTTTTATTAATAGTGACGCTGGAACTTTCTTTTTGGGGTATTATTTAAATTTACACCGTTTTAAATGCATGCTTTGTTATTGTATATCGAATGTATGAAATATTGACCACTGTTGGATTTTAATTGTAAAAATAATTAGTAATTTTGTATTTTTATGTAAGAAACTTAATTATTTGACATAGAAAGAAAAAAAGCTTGTTTAATCTACATAATTTTATATTTTAAGTGTATCTGGCGTTTCAAACGCGTTTGTTTTTCTCCGTCGAAGAAAGATTTCCATTTTTAGGTAAGTAATTTATTTTCGTTCTATTTTTTTTTTTTCGTGTTTCAAATTAAATTTTATCAATGAAGTTTGTATTAAAATACCATAATGTTTCAGTTTTGTATTAGAAAAAACTAATTTTTGGTGCATTTAAAGTTATTACCCATCATTTATTTTTCTATTTTACGGACCATTTTGTTTCTGTGTAAAATTACCGATTATGTCGCTAGAGTAATCCGTTTTTTTTTAACGCAATATTTTAGATTTTAGTGTAGTTGTCATGAATTGTGTGATCATTTTACATTAAATGTATTTGGGAAAGTGATCCCCCACTCTAAAATCTAAATTATTGGGTAAAAAAATAAGGATTTTATCATAACTCAAACAGTATTGAGTCTGTTTAAATAGTCCTGTCATTTTAAGCCACACTTTTAGATGCAGCCTAACCCGAACTCCAACAGACTATCACTAAAGCTAACCAAAACTCCTTACCATAATTGTCAGCCATTTTTTAAAATATGAAACTAGAAGATATAAATCAAACTGTTTTAGACTTATTCATTTCTTTTCTTTTTTTTTCAGATAAAAATGTCTGTAAAAGGACGTTCTGTTTTAACTCGCAGTAAGAGTTCCAAAAGATTTGCTGGTCCACCTTGTCCATTGGATAAAACGGAACCCCCAACTTTACAAGTTATCCAGTTTAGTTATTTCCTTGAAAATACCTATCCCCACTTTTCAAATAATGATATTTCCAAATTGATCGCAAAGGAAATAATCAATATTTGGCAAGCAGTGAACCTAAAATTGCCTTTGTTAAGGGAATATTATATAGGGCAGAAGGTGAAAGTATTTTGCTTCAAGAGGGCCAAACTGATTAACAGGAAAACTCTTACTGCACCAAAAGTGAAAATAATTAAGGAACAGCTGGATACATTATTTGATATTTCTTCATGTTGCTGCAAACTGCCTGTCTTAAGATGTGATGACTTTGCTGTAAAGTGCAATACAGAAAATTGCCAAACAAGGCATATCGTCTGCACTTGTCCTCCTAACAAGAAGGTAATATTAATTCTATGGTTGTTTGAATTTTTTTAATTGAACTAATTCATGTCCCAATTTTCAATATTGAAATTAATTGGAAAATATGAATTAACTTCTGATAATCTTTCTTTTTCTAGTAAATAATATTGTGATATTTTCCTTAATATTTGTCATGTATGCTAGATATGTTATTAAACACATAAACATTTTGACATTTCAGGTTCCCATTGAAGAGAGAGAATATTTAAAAGATCAGAGAGAGAAAACAGGACCAAAAGGCAGTTTCCAACTGTGACCTATTGACAAAAAAGATTCAGCTGAAGCAGATAGATTAGACAGGCAAATTGAAAGACAGCAACAAGATTCTTCACATGTTGCTTCCTCTACACCAGAAATCTTTTCACAGACATCTTCCAGTGAAGAAACAACCGATGACAGTTTTGAGCCAGGGAGACAGTCTAAGGGACCTTAGTCTTTTAAAAGTCCCGAGATATTCTATGGAACTGATTAGAGGTGATATATCTTCTAACCTTGGGGCTTGTCTTGCTAATGCCTTTCTATTAGACTTACAACACATGGGTCTTCTTCATCCAACCATTAATTTAAAAGACATTATTATAGATAAATCAAAAATAGATAGGGAAAAGACAAGAGTGAAAGTAACCAGCCATCAAAAACATGTCCAGGAATATGAACATCTTATCTGCATTGGAGTTGATTGCAGAGTTGATAAGGACACTTTGTATTACAAGGAAGTTACAGGGGAAAATGGTGAAAAAATGATTAAGAAAAGCAAGGGACCAGAGCGCCACTTAACATTTACCAGAGAGATAGGAACTGCAAGTAAATATCTTGCTCATAGAGTGATACCCAACATTGGTGCAACTGGTGTTCTTCTAGCAGAGGATGTTGCTGCTGTTCTAGAAGAGTACAACAGTGTAAATACTATTAAGGCAATTCTGGTGGACAATACCAGTGCAAACACTGATTGTGAAACCGGGATGGTTACAGCTTTGGAGAAAAAACTTAAAAGAAAGTTACATACCATTGGCTGTTCACTTCAACAAAATGAACTGCCATTTAGAGCCATCTTTAAATTAATTGATGGAACTACAAGAAGCCCTACCACTTTCACTGGTCCTTTAGGGAAACTTTGTGAAACTAATTACCAGGATTTGCCCCAGGTAGCATTTCATAGTATTAGTGGTCCTCTGTATAATTTATATCTTACTGCAGAGGTAATGAATGATTTAAGTGGTGACCAGCGGCAAGAAGCAAGGCACAAGCACATTATAACCAAAACATTGTGTCACCAAATAAGACCTTCATTTACTTCGAAGGGAAACTACAGGGAACAATTTAGTTCTATTATAACATAATTTGGTAAACTTACAGTATTGTCCTCACAACAAAAATTACATAAGCTAAAACAAAAATAACTTCAATGCAAAACAAATTTAAATAAATATATCGAATCGCATACTTTAAAAAGCAAAATTAACGGTATCAAAACTAATTATTATTTATCGTAGCTAGAAAAGAGTCAGCAGTTAAAACAAGAACATGGCGCGACATTTCGTGACAGTCTCAATCCAATATGGTGGTATTTTCAAAATCGTTTACACTTCAGGTGAAAGACAAAATGTATGAAATTAAATTCGGTTTTCACATGCTTAAACTATGCAGGTTTGTAGAGAATTTCATTCTGATGCGTTTTTATATAAGGTAAGCGTTGTTTTATTTTTTTATTTAGAAGTTATGGCCTGAGGACTACACTGTAAGCTTACCCATAATTTTATATGGTGCAGTAGGTTTTAGCACATTGTTCAATGAACAATTCAAATTTAAAACATTTGTTCCTATAATCTGTTTCCAGTAGTATTATTGTATAATACACTTTTATTTATATATTTTTAAAAGTAATTACGACCAAAAATGTAAAAGTGATTAGCCTTTTTTGTAATTATGTACAATTTCTACAGTTCTCATTTATTGAATACAGTTAAAAAATGACATATTTTACTAGTGGTGATTCATACTTAGAATTCTGGTTTGAATATATTTTCTATTCATTGTATCTAACAAAAAATATCAATTTTATCTGGATTTATTAGTGAAATAGTAAAATTTTGAAGTCAATTTGTCAGCAAAATCCTGCGGAAATTAGGTATTTCTGAACATTTTCGTACCCGATCTTTAAAACTAAATGCTCAGTTAAGTTTTAAAGTTAGGAATCTAATTTTTGGTATCAGTTCTCACAACACCAAACCCCAGCTTTCGCCACCGTAGCAGCGTTGATTTTCTAAAAAAAGTGGAAAATCGACCTGCCCTAGTGCACAAACCACTGGCCTCTCTGGACAGGCTGCAAAAATGAGTCACGAGTCTAATAAGCCCCACACTGTCTGCCAAACTCTAGCCCCTGTCTCATCACAACAATGCTGCATCCCTGTGTTTGTTTTACAAGTACTTTCGCGGAATATGCTGCGACAAACTTACTGCATGAAAATACATCCAACCAACCTGACTAGCAGCAAAATCTCACCCCTTCACTGTAGAGCTCCATAGATGCTGGAAAAGTGTCTACTCTTTTTTCCCTCAGATCACTTGCTTTTGGAATTCCCTCCCTGCTCAGTTTCCATGACCATACACCAACATGCAAAAATTTAAATGTAACGTGATCAAATCTCTTGCTGTCCAACTCCCCACCAAGGTTGATTTCCTACCACAGTAGTCCTTTATGCTTCAATAGCAATTCATGCCCTCTTTGGGGCAAACAAAAGTTTTTAAAAAAAAAAACAATTAAAAAATAATTTTTTTTTAAATTAAAAAAAAAAAATTTCCATCATTGCATTTTATTTAAATTATTTGTAATTAGTATGCAGTAAATTTGCCATTGTTTTTATTATCATTATTATTTATTTTATTTTTTGAATTTTTTAACAAAGTTCATCCCAAACAAGGCAGGCCACCACTGTAGACGTAAGGGGCTACTGAGAAAAAGGGTGAGAGGTTTTTTTTTTTAAATGGGGGGGAGGGGGGTGTCAACCTAAATTGGGAGCTGTGCAGCGAGATGTCTGTTTACATTAGTTTTAAATTTCTGTATGTCAGTATTGTCAGGAAAACAGGGGGCAGGGAGGGAGTTCCAGAGTCCAGCAGCACGATGAAAGAAGCTTTTGGAATAGAAAGCTCTTCGGCATCTGGGGACCTCCACAGTGTATGGATGGGATTTGGCAGATTGTCGGGTTGATCTAGTGAATTTGCGTCGTGGGGGCACTAGAGCAGCAAGTTCATCAGAGCACAGTCCATTGTTAGGATACTGACATCGGACAGTGATCCATTTTTGAATTTTGTAAGCCAGACATGAAGGTTACAACAAACCACTTTGAAACAAAACAAAAAGAAAACAATAAAAATAATTGCAAATTTAATACCTACTACCCCCCCCCCCCCCCAGTAAAAGGCAATAACCTAAATAGATCAATCAGTTAGTGTTTTTTCGTTTTCTGTTTCTTGAGCCTTGCTTTCATTTTGTGCGGTTGCCTGTTATAACTCGTTACCAGATTTTACCGAGCCAATATTTGTAAAAGCACCCAAAGATATCAGACCATGGGTAACAATTCCTTGGGAATTATCAATGTAGGGGTTAATTTTATGTTAGACTTCACTGGGGTCTTCGGACTAATGTCAGAAAAAAGTATGTTCTGTTCTGTCTTAAGAGGCCATACTCCCAGGTATTATCTCTTTATTCGAGAGGGGGGGGGGTTATCGCCAGTCATCTGATTCATTCCGACAAGGAAATGCTGACGGGAATGATTACAGAAAATTTTGCACCCATCCAGAACGCCCACCCTTTTGGACAGCTGGGTTCTTCACTATAAACAGATGTCATGTTCATCATTCTCCCAAGCATTACCTTCTTCTTTGAGAGGGGAGATTGAGTCATTGCCGGTAGCCTGAGCCACATGAGCTAAAGAATGCCAACAGGTCTGATTGTGGCACCTGTTCAGATTGCCTCCCTCTTTGGAGGAGCTGGATTCTCCCTATAAACAGACTTCGTGCATAATGTTGGTGTAATGGGAGGCAGTTAAATATACTTTCATAGTAAATTGAACACCTTGTTAAAAATTAAACAAGTCTGTATTTTAAAACTGTGAACTTGGGTTTGTGTACATTCATGGAACAGGCCGTGACTGTCCACATTCAAATTCTGTATTGGTTCGTGTGGGATACTTGTGTTTAATTAACTCTGTTAGCTTATATCTAATATCGATTATAAGCCTATTCGAGGGTCTGTGTGAATCGTTAAGGTTTAGATCTTGATCATATATATATATATTTCTGTTTATTTAATGGTATTTGATGAATATATGTCTAGGTATTTAACTAGCGAGACTTAATGTATTTAATATATTTAAATGTTTAAAAATTTTTTTGAATATCATGAGGTATCTAATAATTTAGTAAAATAATCTTTCGACAATAATACCACAATTTTTAAATGATGACAATTTTTTTTATCGTATGTCAATTTTTTTTATCGTATGTCAATTTTTTCAGCATCAAACAATTGCCAAAGATTTGTTACCCCCTCTTCACAAACGCACAAAATTTATCTCCCTTTAAAAAAATATTTTGTCATACGTCTTAAAAACGCTATCTGGTCCAGAAGTGTGTGATCATTAATACCTTGCGGCCCGAAAGTGGGTATTCAGTTTACATTTATATCTGAAACTGATCTCTGACTCGAAATTCTAAAATAATTGGGGTTTTTTTCACCAAGTTTTTCAGTGTGTTTACATGTAATCGCCTAAAAAAAATAGAATCTCATTTTTTTTGGGGGGGGGGATCAGCATAGGGCTATTATTTTACCAAACTTTCTCTACCGGACTAAAAATGAGCACACACACACACACTAGAAGAGCGTAGTATTTTGTTATTTAAATATAATCAAAATTAATACAAAAAGAGATCAATTACAATGGATTAATTAAAAGGTTAGCCTCAATGTTTATCCGAAAAGTGTAAATATGGCCAATATTGATTTTGATTGTTTATGTATCTCCTCTTCATGAGGTTAGACACAAGGTCAGATGAGGTTTTAAAAAGCCAGCACACTAGAACCACATTCTGGTCTACAAAAAATGCCTGAGCAGCCCTATCAGCATTCAATGGTAGTGGCACCTCAGGTGACTAGCAATCCCTTCTCAAAGAGAAAGTAAGGCCTGGGAAGGAAGGTGGACCACCTAGGACTGAACAGAAACATACCTCAACTTGACGGCAAGAAAGTGTATATGTCCAAATATGGTAATTAAGGCTCAGACCTGCGAAATTATCAAGACCATAAAATTATGCTTCCAACGAGGCTTCAACCACCCCCAGGTGATCATTTTTAGTCACACTATGACTGAACTAGTGATTTATAGTTTATATGCCTTAAATATGGTAATAAGATTGGATATTTTGTTTGGTTTTACGGCATATCAACCCTTTTCGAGTTATTTAATACCGAATACGGTCATTTTGGTAAAAGTTGTTATGCTTCAATTTCTTTATATCTTCAAATATTTATTCATCGTGTTTCGTTTGGTTGTTTTGTAGAAAAAAAATTTTTTTTTTGGTTTTTTTTTTTGGTTTTTTTTTTGCAGAACATGATTGAGTTTTGCAAATGGAAAGGAAAAAAACAATAACATCAATGTTTGGTGCTATAACCTAACCGAAATTTGTCAAGGAGATCTTAGTACATAATTCGTGACGAATCCACAGATAAACTATAGATATGTTTCGAATTTAGGGCCAGAGGCTTAATAGAATAGTTATTATTCCAAATACCAGCAAACAACGTTACTAGGTATCAACGTAAAATTATCATGTATTCACATGGGATTACATAATAAGATGGGATTTAGCTGATTGTCGAGTTAGTCTAGTGAATTTACGTCGAGGGGGAACCAGAGTAGCCAATTCATCGGAGCATAATCCATTGAAGTATTTGTAAAACACGCACAAGGATGCTACATTGCGGCGATGGGACAGGGACTGGAGCTTGGTTGACAGTGAGGGACCTATTAGGTTGGCGACTCTTTTTTGGAGGGAGAGACTAGTAGATGGGGTGTTCTTTTGTGTAATTATTGTATTTTTTGCTTTTTGCGGTCAATATAGTCATTTTTTTTCAGTCGCATGTGCATTTTATTTGGGGCTTCTTGAAAGACATGCACAAGTGAAACATGGCAGGTCAAAATAAATAAACAGGGAAACTCTTTGATACACTTATGTATAAGGCAAAAATAGATATCTACACCAAAAATTATGGAAAATTATCGAGTAGAATTAGAATTTAAAATAAAAATCAGTTTTATCGTATATTTCCGATTCTATGTTCCAGAACCTATTTCACGTCTTCAATTTAGAAGAGTTACGTAAACAGGAGAAAAGGGAAGATAATTCAGTCTGTCATTTCTCGTAAATGTAGAATCGGAAATATACGATAAAACTGATTTTTATTTTTAATTAAAATTCTACTCGATAATTTTCCGTAATTTTTGGTGCAATCAAATAATTTTGCCTGATACGTAAGTATATCAAAGAATTTTCCTGTTAATTTATTTTCAAGAAGCACCATTTATTTTTGTTTTGGTACTTGTAGGAATTAGCACCTCGAGGATTTCAGATTTGATGGAGTCTTCTTCATCCGATTTAGTTTTGAACAGGTCTTTGATTAGTCCTTTATAAGAGGGTGGGGTCTGTCTGTCACCCTTGATTGAAGTCTTCCACTCCAGGCTTGGCGGTCATGAGGATCTAAGTTAGTAATCCCCAGTGCTGCACAGTCATTACACAGCTCATCCCAAGAAAGCTTCGATCTTCCAGCCTGCCGACTTGATGTGATGGACATGTTTCTGACCCAGGAGATCTAGCTGGAGTTTCGCTCGACATGGTCAAACCATCTCATACCCCAGTCAGTTCCAAATATCGATGGAGAATCCTGAGTCAGTCCCGGAAATTATTAAAGCAGTTTACAATTTAGAAAACCCTATTCTTTTGTTATTCTTTGGGGGGTGGGGGCGATTTTATTTTTTTGAAGGGCTAAAAACATTTTTAACTCCTAAGCTAACCCTTTTGCATGCTTAGTGTCGTCGCCTTTTTACATGGCTTTTGAATCGTAAACTGCTTCAGCAATTTCCAGGACTGACTATGGATTCTCCGCTTATACTCTGAATAGACTCGATAAGATTTGAAATCCTTTGGGTCCACATTCCTCACACAAAACATTTTTTATATATATATATATATATATATATTGTTTTTTTTTGTTCGTTTTTGTAGTTAGTAGATATAAAATTTTGGAATTGTTTTATTTTTTGGTTTCAACATGGTTTGTTGTAGACTTTGTGTCTGGTTCTACAAAATTCAAGAAATGGTTCACCTTCCAAATAGCAGAAACAACTTAAAAGAATATTTTGAAAAAAAGGGTATCATGTGGCAGAACGTTTTATGCCCGCCACAAATTTGTTTCAATTAAAGTATTTGATATTTACTGCATCATTTAGGAATTTTTGATGCAGAGTTTTGGCCAAATCGCCATGTCTCAGCTTTCTATGGATTGAACTTTTGCCATTTCATTGATTTCTATCAGATTTAGATAATGAAATATTCAAACATTCACAAAACTAATGTTACTTTAATGGGGCTAAAAATGTAAATATATATTAGATAGTCAATCTTTTACGTTTCGGAATTTTTGAGATGAGGGTTGATAATTTGTAGAATTTGGTATATTCGGACTACTATTCTTATCTTGGGTGGGTTTATCACAACGTTTCGGCCGATGTAACCTCCGGGCTTCTTCAAATGTACTTTATCGAACTCGGGAATCTTTCTGTCGAACTCGGGAATCTGGAGAGAATTTTGCAAGGACCTGTAGTACTAAGTAAAATTCAGTTCTAAGTGACTGTCATCTGAGGTTGAAGGTTCAATCCTCAGTGCGGGCGATACTAAGAATTGCGAATTACTGAAGACTTCTTCTCAGTCATAGCAGATGGAACAGGAGTATGCTACCCCCGTGGATTTAATAAAGGGTTCCATTCGAAATTCCGTCCAGATTCCCAAGTTCGACAAGGTACACTCGAATAAAGTCGAAAAGTTGTGATAAAAACACCCAAGATGAGAACAGTAGTCCGAATCATCTTTTTTTTATGTTTCTTAATTACGAAACATAAAAAAAAATTTTTAATTGTAAAAAAATAAAAAAAAATATTAAAAAAGAAAGATTAAAAAACAAAAAAAATGAAAACAAAAAATTCTTCTGAAGGTTGAAGGTTCAATCCTCAGTGTGAGCGATACGAAGAATTGCGAATTACTGAAAACTTCTTTCCAGTCTTACCCCCGTGGATTTAATAAAGGGTTCCGTTCGAAATTCCGTCCAGATTCCCGAGTTCGGCAAAGTACACCTGAAGAAGGTCGGAGGTTACATCGACCGAAACGTTGTGATAAAAACACCTAAATGTTTTTTTTGTTGTTTTTTTTTTTTTCTTTTACATGTTTTTGCAAATAATGTTTTTCAAAATTATTTCGAAAAAGCTTGAGTTTTTGATGAATTGGATTGTTTTCTTTGTCCAAGTTTCATCGCAACATTGATCATATTCTTTTGTGTGACAAATTCATCATTTTTTTTACACGTTTTTGCAAATAATGTTTTTCAAAATTATTTCGAAAAAGCTTGAGTTTTTGATGAATTGGATTGTTTTCTTTGTCCAAGTTTCATCGCAACATTGATCATATTCTTTTGTGTGACAAATTCATCATTTTTTTTACACGTTTTTGCAAATAATGTTTTTCAAAATTATTTCGAAAAAGCTTGAGTTTTTGATAAATTGGATTGTTTTCTTTGTCCAAGTTTCATCGCAACATTGATCATATTCTTTTGTGTGACAAATTCATCATTTTTTTTACATGGTTTTGCAAATAATGTTTTTCAAAATTATTTCGAAAAAGCTTGAGTTTTTGATAAATTGGATTGTTTTCTTTGTCCAAGTTTCATCGCAACATTGATCATATTCTTTTGTGTGACAAATTCATCATTTTTTTTACACGTTTTTGCAAATAATGTTTTTCAAAATTATTTCGAAAAAGCTTGAGTTTTTGATAAATTGGATTGTTTTCTTTGTCCAAGTTTCATCGCAACATTGATCATATTCTTTTTTGTGACAAATTGATCATTTTTTTTTTTACATAATTATTTCATGTCGATTAATAAGATAGTTTTTTTAAAAATCTTTTGTTTTCTTTAATTTCTGAAATGTTGCCAAAATGTTTGATTTATTGGTTCAAAATTGCTTAAAATGTAATCACCTTGTCCATATAGACCTTTTTTGGGTACATTTAAATAATGGATTTTAATGTTTTCTCGAAATGCATCTATTAATTCCTGAGTTTGCAATATTTGCCAATTTTCATAATTCTTGACAGCATAATTAATTGACTCAGCATTATTGTTAGTCCAATTCTCTGTGATTCCAAGTTTGCATTTAAACAATCAAACATGATGGTAAATTCTGTCGACCATTTCTAAAATGTATTGAAAACCCAAGTGATTTTATTTATTTTTAAACTTTTATTATTCACCCAAAACAACGGGCCACATTGCCACTGAGACGTAAGGGGCTACTGTGAATTAGGGACCATACCTACAGAAACATCTTAAGTAGTGAGTTGAGCAGCGAGATGTTTGTTCACGTTACATTTAAATGTTCTGCATGTTAGTACAGTCGGGGAAGCAGGGAACAGGGAGGGAATTCCAGAGCAGTTAAAGGGAAAGAAATAATTAGAGAAGAAAGTTTTCCAGCATCTGGGGATCTCTACAGTGAAGGGGTGGGATTTTGCTGATTGTCAGGTTGGTCGGGGGTATTTATGTTAGAGGTGCACCAGTACCGTGTGGTTATCAGAGCACATTCCATTGAAGTACTTGTAAAACAAGCACAGCGACGCAACATTGCAGCGATGGAACAGGAGTTGGAGCTTGGTTGACAGTGTGGGCCCTATTACATTGGAAACTCTTTTTTGAACCCTGTCTAATAGTAGGGGTGGGACGTAATGGGTGAACATTTCAGATTCATGTGAGTAGTATTTTTTTATGTTCATTTATACATAAATAATACTAAACAATCAAACATTTTGAAAATTCTGCAAAATTCAGAAGATGCAGGCCAAAAATAGCCGTTAGGGTTTCATGCGACATTGCAGGTCCTAAAACATCCTCAAAAGCTATGAATGGATATAGATGGTTAAATCTGATATAGTACTTTAATTTAGGACCCTTTTCAGGCTGTGAAAGGGTTTTCATGAATGTAAAATAGCCAAAAACTAGTGAAAAATAGTCAAAATTAGCCAAAATCCTTTTGGCCTGCACCTTCTGAATTTTGCAGAATTTTCAAAATGTTTGATTGTTTAGTGTTATTTATGTATGAATGAACACAAAAAAATACTACTCGCATGAATCTGAAATTTTCACCCATTACATCCCACCCCTACTAATAGGAAGAAACTAGTGGTTGATGCACCAGCCCAGATGTGGCAACAATACTCCATGCATTGACAGATGGTGGCTTTGTAAAGATTCAGGATACTGACAGGTGTGAAAAGTTCTATAGCACAGCAGAAGAAGCCCACTTTCTGGGCAGCAGCCCTGGCAATGCCTTCTATGTATTTGTTCCAATTCATGTTGCCTGTGAATGTTAGGCCGAGGAGTTTAAATGATGAACTCCCAGGTAGGGTGCCGTTAGTCATGGCAATCGATGGTTGAAAAAGTTTCTTATAATTGTTAAAGGAAAGAAGCTTTATTTTAGTAGTATTAAATGTTACCATCCATTTTTGTCCCCATTCCACTATAGACTGGAGGTCATTTTCTAAAAATTCAGACAGACATTGCGTTGGATATGTGTGCGTTCGTTCTGCCCACATGTTTAGAGTAAAGTGTAGTTTCATCAGCAAATATAACCATCTCGGACACAATTGCATCAGAGGAGCTCGTTTATGAAAATCAGGAATAATAAAGGTCCAAGGATCGACCACTGGTACACAACCAGCATTAACGACATGTTGTTTGGATGCACAGCTATCGAGAACAACCTGGATTTTCTTTTAGCTAAGAAGGATCTGATTATGTTAAGTATTTGTCCAGTAATACTATACGATTTAATTTTCATGAGGAGACCTTTATGCCAGACCTTGTCAAAGGCTTTCGATATATCAAGGGCTACTGCCCTAACTTCAACTACTTTGTTGAGTGATTTTGGAGATGATCGTTAGGATATCCGCAGTAGAACAGGCTTGCCTAAATCCATATTGCAAGATTTTAGTGAAGAGAGGGAGGAAACTGACGGAGCGATAATTAAGTGGGTTAATTCTTGAACACTGGTACTAGAAGCAATTTTCCAGCTATCTAGGGAACAAGATTCGATAAGGCACTTGTTGTAGAGTTTGGAGAGGACAGCAGAGAATTATTTTATTAATATAGCAGGGATAAGATCAGGCCCACACGCCTTAGAGGTGTCTCGTTTTTTTATGATGTCTTGGACATCGGAAGGGGTAATGATCAGATCATCAAGTGTGGCTTCTGACTGCAGTGGAAAATTTGGGAGGGAGTTGTTTGTAGGGGTCTAAGGTGGAGTTCAAGGTGAACTGCTGGGCAAGCAGTTCAGACTTCTCAGTTGCAGTGCAAGCGACATTATGGTGGTTAGATAGTGGCGGAATCGTTGACTGCCCATTATTCACCACTTTAATTTCTGTGACTCAATGCGTTTTCTGGTCTATCTTCTATTAGCTGCGGCTATTTCACTCTTAGAATGATTTCTAGATGCCACAAATGTTTGCCTATTTGTATCTGACGTATGGCAGTTTAATCAGCGGAACGCTTGCTGCCTATGCACAATAACAGTTGCACAGGTTGAAGTGAATCATTGGAGAGAGTAGGGCTTGCTATAGAATTTCCGCGTAGGGACATTTAAAAAAATCTTTTTATTAACAAGGCATATTGACAAGGCATATTGCCACCGAGACGTACGAGGCTACTGTCGATTGATTAGGGGCCATCCTAAGTGGGGAGTTGTGCAGCGAGATATTTGTTTAGATTACAGTTAAATTTCTGCATGTCAGTACAGTTAAGGATACGTAGAGCAGGGAGGGAGTTCCAACGTTGGCAGTTCGAAGAAAGAAGCTATTAAAGTAGAAAGCTCTCCGGCATCTGGGGACCTTCACAGTGAATGGATGGGATTTAACTGATTGTCCAGTTGGTTGTGTATATTGAGGCAGAGAGGAAACCAGAGCATCAAATTCATCAGAGCACATTCTATTGAAGCACAACGATGCAACATCGTGGCGATGAGACAGGGGCTTCAGTTTGGTAGACAGTAAGGGACCTATTAAATTTAAGTCTCTGTCTAAAAGGGAGAGACTAGCGGTTGGTGCACCAGCTCAGATGTGACAACAATACACCATTCAGGGGCGGATGGTAGCCTTGTAGACATATAGGATACTGGCAGGTGTAAGAAGTTTTCTTGCCCAGTAAAGGGAACCCACCTTCTTTGCAGCAGCCCTGGCATGTGAATGTTAGGCCGAGGAGTTTGAACGTTGGACTCTTAGGTAGGGTGTTATTAGTCATGGCAATTGATGGTGGTTGAAAAGGTTTCTTGCAATTGTTAAAGGAAAGGAGTTTTCTTAACACAAAGTATCATTTAATGTTTCCATCCATTTATGTTGTCTCATTTGTGCACTGTTCAGCAAGGTGATAAAAGATTTTACTCGATTAGGCATCTTTGATGTGATCTTTGACGGATTCCCAATAAGCATTTTTGAAGTATCTCGTCATTTTGAGCAACAGTACTTCAACTTGGGGTCGAAAGTTAAGGGTGGTATGTACCATTATCACAAGAGGATCAGCGTTTCCCGAGTCAGCTATCGGCATTCATAACACAAGCCTGTGACAGTGCAGTCAGGAATAGATCGAGACGTGAGGCTTGCTGATCCTCACGATCTGGGAGGTTGGTCGGGAAGGTGACAGTCTTTGAGAGGGAATGAGATATAAAGAAACTATACGTGTTGTTACCAGCTGTATATGTATAGATCGAGAAACCGAGCCAATTACTGTGGTGGACATTAAAATACCAAAATACATGTATTTGGGTGCTCGAACCTAAAGAGAGTGCTTCATCTATACTATCAGAGACATGGTTAGCAGGGTTAGGGTTTAGCAGGGTACAGTCCTTGATCGAAGGAGAATGGTAGAGGAAATATGAGTAACTAACGCAGTTTAAAATCGCATGAAGGTCTGATCTTCTGATTTTAGATTATGTTTGTCTGAGTCCTTACGGCAGAGTGGGAGGCATCCAGTCATGTCAAAGCAATTGGAGGGAATGGCGGAATGTAGGTTTGTTTCACTTAGTGCTAGGATATCTGAGGAATTCACTCGGAGAAATGATTCTACATCATCTAAGTTAGTTCTTAGCTCTCGGATATTTGTGAACGCCGTCCTCAAGGGAGAAGGCGAATTGGTTGTATTTAGGTGGGCGTCTGGTTTGAGCTTATATTTTGTTTGAATTGTCATTTGATTTTTTTTTGTTTCTGTTTTTGGATCGAGTGGGTTGGGCGAAGTGGGTGTTAGTTTGATGGCAGTATGAACGCACAACTATTAGCTGAGTCTTCAGCTATGCAGTTGTAGCCTCGAGAAAGCCCATCGCAGATAAGTGCAGCATCCCTTTCCGTACGCAATATAGAACTACGGTTATCCAAATATTATTGTTTTTTCTTGTTGTTCTTTTTAACTTAGTTGACCTCAAACAAGGCAGACCGCCACTGTAGACGTAAGGGACTACTGAGAATTAAGGTGAAAGTTTTTTTGGGGGGAGGGGTGAGGGGGCATCCTAAATTGGGAGCTGTGCAGTTAGATGCTGGTTCACACTAGTTTGAAATTTTTGCATGTCGGTACAGTCGGGGAAACAGGGAGCAGAAAGGGGGGGGAGTTCCAAATGCCGCCAGCTCGAGGAAAGAAGCTATTGGAGTAGAGGCTCTACGGTATCTGGGGACGTCCACAGTGAATGGGTGAGATTTAACTGATTGTCGGGTTGGTCGAGTGTATTTACGTCGATGGGGCACCCGAGCAGAATGTTCCATAGTGCACATTCCGTTGAAGTATTTGTAAAACAAGCACAAGTTCATTATACAACTGTTGATAGAGCAGCTGCTCTTCACGCTTTCTAAGAGTTAGTGCTCTTGTACTACCAGTCTGAAACAGGAGCCAGACAAGCTGTCAAACTTGTACCCTCAACCTGTCAGACAAGAGTGGTCCAGACCAGTCGTGTGAAAATAAGTGGCAAGCAAGCGTTCTCAAACTCCTCGGCCTAACCTTCACAGGTAACATGAATTGGAACAAATACATTGAAGACTTTGCAAAGGCTGCTGCAAAGAAGGTGGGCTCCCTCTACCGTGCTAGTAAACTCCTCACACCTGACATTATCCTGTATCTCTATAAAGCCACCATCCGCCCATGCATGGAGTATTGTTGTCACATCTGGGCTGATGCATCACCCACTAGTCTCTCCCTCTTAGACAAGGTCCAAAAAACAGTCTCTAATCTGATAGGTCCCTCAATATCCACCAAGCGCCATCCCCTGTCCCATCGCCGCAATGTTGCATCCTTGTGCTTGTTTTACAAATACTTCAATGGAATGTGCTCTAGGCAACTTGCTGCTCTTGTGCCCCCTTGACGTAAATACACTCGACCAACCCGACAATCAGCTAAATGCCATCGATTCACTGTGGAGGTCCCTAGATATCTGAGAGCCTTCTACTATAATAGCTTCTTTCCTCGTGATGCCAGCTATTGGAACTCCCTCCCTGCTCCATGTTTCCCAAACTGTATCAACATGCAGAAATTTAAAACTAATGTGAACAAGCATCTAGATGCATAGCTCCCAATTTAGGATGATCCCCAAAACTTTCACCCTAATTCTCAGTAGCCCCTTCCATCTACAGTGGCAACTTGCTTTGTTTGGGGTGAAGTTAAAAAAAAAAAAAAATTTTTCAATGGAAAATATGACATATCCCTTGTATACTGGCTATGAAAATAACCAAATTATAGCTACATATGATGATTGAAACTTCCAGTAAAATCTTCCATTATATTTTCAATAAATATATTTCATCTTTAAACATTAGAAATTTAACATTTTTATGGAAGTCGCTTCAAACAAGGCATAAAGCCAATTGATGTAAGGAGCTAAAAAAAAAAAATTTTTTTCAATGGAAAATATGACATATCCCTTGTATATTGGCTATGAAAATAACCAAATTATAGCTACATATGATGATTGAAACTTCCAGTAAAATCTTCCATTATATTTTCAATAAATATATTTCATCTTTAAACATTAGAAATTTAACATTTTTATGGAAGTCGCTTCAAACAAGGCATAAAGCCAATTGATGTAAGGAGCTAAAAAAAAAAAATTTTTTTCAATGGAAAATATGACATATCCCTTGTATATTGGCTATGAAAATAACCAAATTATAGCTACATATGATGATTGAAACTTCCAGTAAAATCTTCCATTATATTTTCAATAAATATATTTCATCTTTAAACATTAGAAATTTAACATTTTTATGGAAGTCGCTTCAAACAAGGCATAAAGCCAATTGATGTAAGGAGCTAAAAAAAAAAAATTTTTTTCAATGGAAAATATGACATATCCCTTGTATATTGGCTATGAAAATAACCAAATTATAGCTACATATGATGATTGAAACTTCCAGTAAAATCTTCCATTATATTTTCAATAAATATATTTCATCTTTAAACATTAGAAATTTAACATTTTTATGGAAGTCGCTTCAAACAAGGCATAAAGCCAATTGATGTAAGGAGCTAAAAAAAAAAAAAATTTTTTTCAATGGAAAATATGACATATCCCTTGTATATTGGCTATGAAAATAACCAAATTATAGCTACATATTATGATTGAAACTTCCAGTAAAATCTTCCATTATATTTTCAATGAATATATTTCATCTTTAAACATTAGAAATTTAACATTTTTATGGAAGTCGCTTCAAACAAGGCATAAAGCCAATTGATGTAAGGAGCTAAAAAAAAAAAATTTTTTTCAATATCCCTTGTATATTGGCTATGAAAATAACCAAATTATAGCTACATATGATGATTGAAACTTCCAGTAAAATCTTCCATTATATTTTCAATAAATATATTTCATCTTTAAACATTAGAAATTTAACATTTTTATGGAAGTCGCTTCAAACAAGGCATAAAGCCAATTGATGTAAGGAGCTAAAAAAAAAAAAAATTTTTTCAATGGCAAATATGACATATCCCTTGTATATTGGCTATGAAAATAACCAAATTATAGCTACATATGATGATTGAAACTTCCAGTAAAATCTTCCATTATATTTTCAATAAATATATTTCATCTTTAAACATTAGAAATTTAACATTTTTATGGAAGTCGCTTCAAACAAGGCATAAAGCCAATTGATGTAAGGAGCTAAAAAAAAAAAATTTTTTTCAATGGAAAATATGACATATCCCTTGTATATTGGCTATGAAAATAACCAAATTATAGCTACATATGATGATTGAAACTTCCAGTAAAATCTTCCATTATATTTTCAATAAATATATTTCATCTTTAAACATTAGAAATTTAACATTTTTATGGAAGTCGCTTCAAACAAGGCATAAAGCCAATTGATGTAAGGAGCTAAAAAAAAAAAAAATTTTTTTCAATGGAAAATATGACATATCCCTTGTATATTGGCTATGAAAATAACCAAATTATAGCTACATATTATGATTGAAACTTCCAGTAAAATCTTCCATTATATTTTCAATGAATATATTTCATCTTTAAACATTAGAAATTTAACATTTTTATGGAAGTCGCTTCAAACAAGGCATAAAGCCAATTGATGTAAGGAGCTAAAAAAAAAAAATTTTTTTCAATATCCCTTGTATATTGGCTATGAAAATAACCAAATTATAGCTACATATGATGATTGAAACTTCCAGTAAAATCTTCCATTATATTTTCAATAAATATATTTCATCTTTAAACATTAGAAATTTAACATTTTTATGGAAGTCGCTTCAAACAAGGCATAAAGCCAATTGATGTAAGGAGCTAAAAAAAAAAAAAATTTTTCAATGGCAAATATGACATATCCCTTGTATATTGGCTATGAAAATAACCAAATTATAGCTACATATGATGATTGAAACTTCCAGTAAAATCTTCCATTATATTTTCAATAAATATATTTCATCTTTAAACATTAGAAATTTAACATTTTTATGGAAGTCGCTTCAAACAAGGCATAAAGCCAATTGATGTAAGGAGCTAAAAAAAAAAAAAATTTTTTCAATGGGAAATATGACATATCCCTTGTATATTGGCTATGAAAATAACCAAATTATAGCTACATATGATGATTGAAACTTCCAGTAAAATCTTCCATTATATTTTCAATAAATATATTTCATCTTTAAACATTAGAAATTTAACATTTTTATGGAAGTCGCTTCAAACAAGGCATAAAGCCAATTGATGTAAGGAGCTAAAAAAAAAAAAAAATTTTTCAATGGAAAATATGACATATCCCTTGTATATTGGCTATGAAAATAACCAAATTATAGCTACATATGATGATTGAAACTTCCAGTAAAATCTTCCATTATATTTTCAATAAATATATTTCATCTTTAAACATTAGAAATTTAACATTTTTATGGAAGTCGCTTCAAACAAGGCATAAAGCCAATTGATGTAAGGAGCTAAAAAAAAAAAATTTTTTTTCAATGGAAAATATGACATATCCCTTGTATATTGGCTATGAAAATAACCAAATTATAGCTACATATTATGATTGTACAATCTTCCATTATATTTTCAATAAATATATTTCATCTTTAAACATTAGAAATTTAACATTTTTATGGAAGTCGCTTCAAACAAGGCATAAAGCCAATTGATGTAAGGAGCTAAAAAAAAAAATACTACTTCAAGGTCAAAAGCTAGCCAACGATAAGTGTTAGATAGATTCCGACCCAGAAAACAGCAATTCTTTCCCCTTTGTCAGAAACATCGCTCACAGAATGTGAAGACTAAAGGACAAAATAAGGGAAGCGAGAGTTACGAGGCTGCTGAAAGTAAACCTAAGTTAGTCACTTTCTACTCTCCTACATTTAATCCACGTGGGTAGCTTGTTCTTGTTCAATCAGCCATGACGGAGTAAAAGTCTTAAGTAATTTGTGAGGATTGAACCTTCAACCTCCAGAATTAAAGGCTTAAGCTTAAGGGATCTCTAGAAGAAACCGAAATTCAGGAAATTTTGCTGACCTGGTGTCCAACGACTACAGATCAAATTCAATAAAAACCGAAACACTTGACTTTTCAAATGGAAGCTTGTGTCCATATTAAAAAAATATTTTAAAAAGTAATTTAAATAACACTTTATAATAAGACTGATGATTTCTTTTATTAAGCAAACTAGCAGGGGTACCCGGCGTTGCCCGGGGCTCTCCCTCCTCCTCCTCTCCGCAAGCAAAATAGGATATTGAGCACTTTTTCCCGGACAACGTCGAAGCCTCTGGGTCCTAAATTGACGAAGCCCCCCCCCGGTGCTGGGTCCTATACTATAAAAGCACCCTCGGTGCTGGGTCCTATACTGTAGAAGCGCCCCGGTGGCTATACTGCAGAAGCACACCCCCCCCCCCGTGCCTGTACTGCAGAAGCCTCTGGATCCTATTTTAAAAGATAGAAGTTTAGGTTGCTAGGTGCGGATGTGATTGAGCAACCCTTGTTTCACTGTTATTGATACATCCGGACAGAAGTTATGGGATGACTTGATACAACCGGACAGTGCATTTTTATCAAGTTGTTACATGAATACATTGGCTGATTTCAAAATCACCAGTAAATAACATTGAAAAAGTTTTAAAAAACCAGACACGCTCCCGAAAACTGGCCCCGTTGACCCCCGGGGACATTTTTTTTTTTTGTAATTTTGAAATATTATGCTCCCAGGTGTTGTCCGGTCCTAAAGATGTCAACTTGTTGACAGTTTGCCGAGTAGTTTTTGAGGAGTAGCTGGACATACAAACAGACAGACAGACAACTGGCCTTTATATAATAGAAGAAGATTTCAAGGTTTTAATGTCAATCACTTTTTTTCTTTTTTTTTTACACGCCAAAAGTTTGATGACTCCACAAAATCTTCTAATATTAAAAAGAAATCAACCCTTTTTTCTAATTCTTCATCTAAAAATTTATTAAGTATAAAAGTTTTAGGCTTGTATCTTTAATGGGTAACTTTTTACAAAAGTGTACACTTGACCCATTTTTCTGCCCAATTGCCAAATTGGGCTTCGAGACGGGTTTACACGTTAGAAATAAGAGGTTTTCATGAATGTACTAATGAAAACAAAATAGCTAAATCTGTATGATGTGATGAATCATAATAATTAGTTTCAATGTGTTAGCTGTTTAAATAAAACTTATATGAACAGTCAGAATTGCTCTTCTGTATCGTTTCCGCACAATTTTTATGACATCATGTGATTTTCACCAATGTTTAAGACTGGGTATATCTAAGAATTATTAATTCCATCTATATTATCTTTCTTTTAATGAACTATGGCATTATATTTATAAAGAGTTTTTACTTATTTGAAGCTTTTATCTTCAGTTATACACAGATTAAGTTGGCCTTGTATTCAGTATCACACAAAACGCAACGTCCGACTAACTTTGAATGGCCATAACTCAGGTATTAATTGAGATACAAAGATAAATTTGCTGTTTTTTTTGTTTTTTTAATATTTTGCAACACTATAGATACCTACAAAGTTATTTTGGTATATTTAAAAAAAAAAAAAAATTCAGTTTGAGATACCTAGTTAGAGAGTAAGAGAGATGGTAGGATGGCGTTCATTGTCCTAGTCAGGAAACAAGGCCAAACACCAGGTGTCTCTGGGGAGACTATGATGGTACCTCTGTGCCTCTGGCTAATAATTAAACAAAGGTTGTTTATATTTTCAAGTTCACTGAGCAAATTTTTATTTTTTGATTCAAATTCTAGATTTGATTGTGAATCTATCAAACTGGCATTACCAAAAAGAAACTTTTTATATTTAAGTCTTTCAATTTAAGTTGCAGTCCTCACGTAAGTATCTCGTCAAATTTTCCTCTAAATGATGTGGTTGGCATAAAAAGTGCTGCCCTGTGCATATCAACATTTTCCACATACACATTAAAGTCAAATGTTATCACTGAATGATCACTTTTGCCCAGTGGAGTGCCTATTTGCATATTTGATATCATTCCTTTTATCAGCACTAGATCCTCTGCCCCTAGTTGGTTCAAGCACATGTTGAAACCAGAAACAGTCCTTAATAGATTCAACAAATTCATTTTGTGCGTCTCCCGGTCCTCCGTTAGTTGAGTAATTTTCCCAGCATATATTGCCATAATTGAAGTCACAGACCGTTAGATAATGAGAACAATGTCTTTCAGACAGCAAATTAAGCAGCTCGTTTAATTTAGCATTGTTCTCGTCACTTGAGCTTGGGCTTCTATATATAGAAGTAAACAATAGTTTGTCATGTTTGTTTAGTGGAATTTCAACACACAGGTACTCCGAAAAGCTTACATCGAGTGTCATTTCTGTTCACCACCAATCACAATCAAGAATTTGTCTCACATGACTCAAATTAACCAATCAAGAGCAATCGTTTGAACTTGAAGAAAAACCATCCGCTCTAAATATTTCAAAAATTAAAACCGGTGGATTTATTTTTTTTTACATCTGCTCTGAACATTTTTTTTTTTTTTTTTAACTTTTTTAAGATTTAAATATTTGCTGATTTTACAATATTTTTTAGTATTTGTTCTTATACCATATGTTATCTTTTCTGTCCCGGGTTAGTGAAGGAGAGATCCTTCTAGACTGAGGCAATTTTTATTTTTTATTCTAATTCAAAGTGCTTTTTTGGGGGGGAAGCTGGATTTTACACACACAAAAAAAGCAACTGTGTGCCTAACTTTACCCTCGTAGGGAGGCAAGTATTATTTATTTATTTATTTTTTACATATGGAAAACTTTTTTATTTTGTATTTTTTTAAAGTTTTTTTTTTTTAATGGAAATCGCTCCAGACAAGGCATGAAGCCACTTGATGTAAGGAGCTAAAAAAAAAAAAAAAACTACTTTAAGGTCAAAAACTAGCCAACGATAAGTGTTAGATGGATAGATTCTGACACAGAAAACAGCAATTATTCCCCCTTTGTCAGAAACATCGCGAAGGACAAAATGAGAGAAGTGAAAGTTACAAGGCTGCTGAAAGTAAACCTAAATTAGTCACTTTCTACTCTCCTTGAGTTTGCTGAAAAGTAAATTCAATAAATCTTTTAAATAAAATCCCACTATTTTAATGATTAAAACTCCTTCGCTACCGAGGAGTGAAAAGATAAAGTATAGTATAAGCACAGATACAACACAAAAGGCTAACATTTATGTTTTTACTAATGTTCAAACATTTCTTAAATTTGAGGAGAGTCAAAAAAGGGGGAGAGAACTCTAGTTTCAACCACGATGTATCTTAAAATGGATTTTACTATTGTAATCATTCTAAAATAAAGTTTTTAAAAATGTATACGTAAAAGGATAATTTAGGAATAAAACAATCACACGACATTCAGCACCAATGAAAAATAAAATGATTTATTAAAATTAAATGATTTAAAATTAAATGATTTTGAAAAATAAAATGATTTTGAAAAATTAAATGATTTTGAAAAATTAAATGATTTTGAAAAATTAAATGATTTTGAAAAATAAAATGATTTTGAAAAATTAAATGATTTTGAAAAATTAAATGATTTTGAAAAATAAAATGATTTTGAAAAATAAAATGATTTTGAAAAATTAAATGATTTTGAAAAATAAAATGATTTTGAAAAATTAAATGATTTTGAAAAATAAAATGATTTTGAAAAATAAAATGATTTTGAAAAATAAAATGATTTTGAAAAATAAAATGATTTTGAAAAATAAAATGATTTTGAAAAATAAAATGATTTTGAAAAATTAAATGATTTTGAAAAATAAAATGATTTTGAAAAATAAAATGGATTAATTAAAATTAATTATCACAAAAGAAAGAAAAAAAATAGAAAAAATACGTAAATGGAAGAGAAAAAAATATGAAACACGAGAAATAAAGTTTTTGAAATAAATGAGTTTTACACTGGGTAAAATTCGTCAATTTGTTTGAAAACAGTTCCTTTTACGTATACATTTTTAAAAACTTTATTTTAGAATAATTACAATAGTAAAATCCATTTTAAGATACATCGTGGTTGAAACTTGAAACCAGAGTTCTCTCCCCCTTTTTTGACTCTCCTCAAATTAAAGATTAAAAATGTTTTTTTCGGACCTACAGTCCACAAGCACCAAAAAGTTCCTTGAATTAATTTTGGAGTGAACTTTAAAAAATACAAATGAAGAAAGTTTTCTACGTGTAAAACCAAAAAAATAATTGCCTCGCCACAAGGACAAAGTTAGACACAAGTCGTTTTTAATGAAGGAAAAATCCAGCTCCCCAAAAAAGGGACATTCTTGATTGGGACAAAAATTGCCTCAGTCTAGAAGAATTCCTCCTTCACTAACCGAGTACAGAAAAATGGGTCAGTGGAGCATAATGGGTCATCAACTGACAAATTTCTTTTATTTTCTACAAGCCTGATGCAATACCGACTTTAAATTGTTCTTTCTTTTGTTACAAGTCGTCTGCTTCAAATAAAAAAAAAGTAAGTAAAAAGTTTATTTCATTAAAGTCGTCTGCTTCAAAAAAAAAGTAAGTTAAAAATTTTATTTCATTTAAGTCGTCTGCTTCAAAATAAAAGTTAAAAATGTTATTTCATTAAAGTCGTCTGCTTCAAAATAAAAGTTAAAAATGTTATTTCATTAAAGTCGTCTGCTTCAAAATAAAAGTTAAAAATTTTATTTCATTAAAGTCGTCTGTAAGTAAGTTAAAAATTTTATTCATTTAAGTCGTCTGCTTCAAAATAAAAGTTAAAAATTTGATTTCATAAAAGTCGTCTGCTTCAAAAAAAAGTTAAAAATTTATTTCATTAAAGTCGTCTGCTTCAAAAAAAAGTAAGTTAAAATTTTTTATTTCATTAAAGTCGTCTGCTTCAAAAAAAAGCAAGTTTTATTTCATTAAAGTCGTCTGTAAGTAAGTTAAAATTTTTATTTCATTTAAGTCGTCTGCTTCAAAATAAAAGTAAGTTAAACATTTTATTTCATTAAAGTCGTTTGCTTTAAAAAAAAGCATGTTAAACATTTTATTTCTTTAAAGTCGTCTGTAAGTAAGTTTAAAATTTGATTTCATTAAAGTCGTCTGCTTCAAAAAAAAGTAAGTTAAAAATTTTATTTCATTAAATTCGTTTGCTTCAAAAAAAAGTTAAATTTTTTATTTCATTAAAGTCGTCTGCTTAAAAAAAAAGTTAAAATTTTTATTTCATTAATTTCGTTTGCTTCAAAAGAAGTTAAAAATTTTATTTAATTAAAGTAGTCTGCTTCAAAAAAAAGTTAAAAATTTTATTTATGTCGTCTGCTTCAAAAAAAAGTAAGTTAAACATTTTATTTCATTAAAGTCGTTTGCTTTAAAAAAAAGTTAAAAATTTATTCCATTAAAGTCGTCTGTAAGTAAGTTAAAAATTTGATTTCATTAAAGTCGTCTGCTTCAAAAAAAGTAAGTTAAACATTTTGTTTCATTAAATTCGTTTGCTTCAAAAAAAAGTTAAAATTTTTATTTCATTAAAGTCGTCTGCTTCAAAATAAAAGTTAAAAATGTTATTTCATTAAAGTCGTCTGCTTCAAAAACAAAGTTAAAAATTTTATTTCATTTAAGTCGTCTGCTTCAAAATAAAAGTTAAAAATGTTATTTCATTAAAGTCGTCTGCTTCAAAATAAAAGTTAAAAATGTTATTTCATTAAAGTCGTCTGCTTCAAAATAAAAGTTAAAAATTTTATTTCATTAAAGTCGTCTGTAAGTAAGTTAAAATTTTTATTCATTTAAGTCGTCTGCTTCAAAATAAAAGTTAAAAATTTGATTTCATAAAAGTCGTCTGCTTCAAAAAAAAGTTAGTTAAAATTTTTTAATTCATTAAAGTCGTCTGCTTCAAAAAAAAGCAAGTTTTATTTCATTAAAGTCGTCTGTAAGTAAGTTAAAATTTTTATTTCATTTAAGTCGTCTGCTTCAAAATAAAAGTAAGTTAAACATTTTATTTCATTAAAGTCGTTTGCTTTAAAAAAAAGCATGTTAAACATTTTATTTCTTTAAAGTCGTCTGTAAGTAAGTTTAAAATTTGATTTCATTAAAGTCGTCTGCTTCAAAAAAAAGTAAGTTAAAAATTTGATTTCATTAAATTCGTTTGCTTCAAAAAAAGTTAAAATTTTTATTTCATTAAAGTCGTCTGCTTAAAAAAAAAGTTAAAATTTTTATTTCATTAATTTCGTTTGCTTCAAAAGAAGTTAAAAATTTTATTTAATTAAAGTAGTCTGCTTCAAAAAAAAGTTAAAAATTTTATTTATGTCGTCTGCTTCAAAAAAAAGTAAGTTAAACATTTTATTTCATTAAAGTCGTTTGCTTTAAAAAAAAGTTAAAAATTTATTCCATTAAAGTCGTCTGTAAGTAAGTTAAAAATTTGATTTCATTAAAGTCGTCTGCTTCAAAAAAAGTAAGTTAAACATTTTGTTTCATTAAATTCGTTTGCTTCAAAAAAAAGTTAAAATTTTTATTTCATTAAAGTCGTCTGCTTCAAAAAAAAGTTAAAAATTTTATTTCATTAAATTTGTTTGTTTAAAAAAAAAGTTAAAAATTTTATTTCATTAAAGTCGTCTGCTTCAAAAAAAGTTAATTTTATTTCATTAGATTCGTTTGCTTCAAAAAAAGTTAATTTTATTTCATTAAAGTCGTCTGTTTCAAAAAAAAGTAAGTTAAAAATTTTATTTCATTAAAGTCGTTTGCTTCAAAAAAAAGTAAGTTAAAAATTTTATTTCATTAAAGTCGTCTGCTTCAAAATAAAATTGCTCTTTTATTCGTTTTAATTGCTTAAAATGGTCGTCGTTTCAAGTGTTAGTTTACAACTTGATATCATTGAAGTCGTCTGGTTCTAAAAAAGGACATTCTTTCGTCTAGTTCCGTTTATTTTGTTAACGTCTTGTAGTGGTTTCAATAAATATAAAGTTTTCAAAGTACTTATTGCTGTGATGTTGGAACTGCTTATCATCTTTTGTTTTGACAAAATGTTTTTTATTGAAGAGATTAAACGGTGACCCATTATTCCCCACCTACCTAAAGAATTTTTTTAACAATTTTCATACCGTTAGCAAGAACCGATTCTATTTTTGCACAATGTGATAAGATTTCAGAAAACAACTCAAAAATGGAATCATTATACATGGCTTGCGCGTTTACTCCCCCCCCCCCAAAAAAAATACTTGCTTTTCATAACTATAAAAATTTCGACACATGTTCGTCTTTTACCACAGTCCGTTTTTCACAACGTTTTACTGACCATTTTTCTTCTTTTTTTGGTGTACACTTACCTATAAGGCTGCTAGAGAATTTCGAGGTTTTTTTATTTTTTTTTCAAATATTTTACATTTTAGGAGGGGGGATCAGTTTCCAATGTTAATTCAACGTAGACGACGAACATGTGCCAAAATTTCCCCTTTCCTTGAAAAATTCTCTAAAATCGACCCATTATGCCCCACCCCATAAAAAATATTGTAAAATCGGGAAATATCTAAATCGTAAAAAAAAGTTTTCAGGAAAAATATATTTTAAGTAGACGTAAAAAAAAAACGTTTTATATTCAGAGCAGACGGTTTTTTTTTTTCAATTTCAAATGATTGCTCTTGATTGGTTAATTTGAGTCACGTGACACAAATCCTTGATTGTGATTGATGGCGGGCATAACAAGTGTTGCAAGTAAATAAATAAGTTTTTTGTTTTTTTTTTAAATTATTATTTTCCGTTTCAGAAACTTGTTTATGTGGTTGTCTTTCAGCTGCTGTCGTAACTCTAGTTACCGAAAGCAATAGCGGCCGCCATGGGGGCTGATCTATACAAACAACTATAACACCCATCGCAGATGTTCACAATCCTCCACTATAAATAGCAATCCGCATAACAAAGCATTGAATAACAATTTAAAATCGTCTGAAATTAGACATTTTTTTTTAAATAAAAATATATTTGCGTATAGCTAGCGCACGTGTAATTTTACCACAAAAAATAATTATATATATATATATATATATATATATATATATGTGTGTGTGTGTGTGTGTGTGGTTATCTTGAACTTTTCAGCTTTAAGATGGCCGCCATTGGTTAAGATTTATGACCTACTAATTACGCTTTCACGGGCATTCAATTATAAATTGAATCAAATTGTTATAAAACTTGAACTAATTTGATTAAGATTAATGGTGTCTCAATGGCAGACATCTTAAAACTAAAAAGGTCAAGATAACCTAGTATTTTAATAACATACATTAATACAATCCAAATATCTGAGAAAGTTTTGATCCAGAAAGAAAATCATTTTAGATCAAGATTTATTATTATTATTAATTATTATTATTATTATTATTAGTTAAAGAAGAAAAAAATAATTATTACCAGATGAAAGGTAGAAAAATTATATCAAATCTTATAAAAGGGAAGCATAGCCGTAGTTAATAATACTTAACACGTAATTTAATTTTGGCAAGATTATACTCACTTTTTTACTTATATCTTTTGTTCGAATCTGTCTTCTTTTGGGGGGAATGTCTTCGGTGAAAAATGATGACATACTTTGCACGTCATCACAATTCAAAATGGCTTCGCCGTTGACTTTTGTTGTCGGTTTTAGTTTCCTTTCAAATCAGCTGAGGAGAGCGTCAAAAAACAAGGGAGATAATCGTTAATATTTATTTGGGTGTTTCTATAGGAAGGAACCCATATCGACCCGAATAATGCAGATTATGATTTACGAAACAAACACTTCTGCAGAAGTTTATTTGTTTTCATTTTAGAAGAGCTCCAATAGTGTAAGGGGTCCGACAACTCTTTTTAGTACATAATTTTTGTCCTAAATATTCGCGATTTATTTCTCAATTCTATCCCGTTTAAAAAAAAAACAAGAGAAAAAAAAAGAGAAAAATTAATTTTTTAAACTGTAAAAAAAAAAATAAATAAAATAAAAAATGTGTTAAACCAAACACGATGACTTAGTGTTCGTTTTGAAATGAAAAAATATACTGTTGATTTTCCCAAATTTTATTTTCTTCGATAAATTTTCTATTAATTAATTGAATTTGCATTACTTCTTAAAAAAATCATATTTTTCATTTTCGGAGAAATTAAAAAAAAAAAAAGAGTTGTTGGATCCTTACACTATTGGACCCCTTCTAAAATGAAAACAAATAAATTTCGGCTCGTCCCTATTCTGCAGAAGTGCCAAAACCGGAAATGGCAGAAGCAGTTTACGATGTAAAAGCCGCGAAAAAAAAAGATAAGAAGGCAGACGACACTAAAGAATACGAATGTAAATCCAAAATGAATTTAACCGAGGTGACAGCAGCTGTTCAGTCTCCCAAAGAATTAACCACAGCCGGGCAAACAAAAAACAGCATCATGGCAAACAGAAATACACCCTTTTGGTTAGGGTTAGTGTTAGGGTTAAAAATATTTTAACCCTCCCATCTCCCCAAATAAATAAAGTTGAAAAAACTTCATCAAATGAAAAAGAAAAGAAAATGATTTTTTAAGAAAATTCTTAACACGGATGAGAGGGGGTAATTAAGTCTAACCTTAAATAAGGTAAAACATGAAAATGTTCTTTCATTACTTTTTTAATTTAATTTTTTGTTTGTACTCTCATTCACCTCAAACAAGGCACATTGCCACTTGGATGTAAGGGGCTACTATTAGGGGCCATGCATACAGGGACACTCGAAGTAGGGAGTAGAGCAGTGAAAGTGCCTGATAATCTATTAATAATGAAGATTTGGTATCTGTCTGACGCCAAAACTATATTACGATCTTGTGTTGGGGTTAAATATCCCTGGAAGAAAGTTCAATTCTCGCACGTGAGAACATAGTAACAATTATGTAGATAAGTGCAAAATAGAAACAGGGCAACAGCTTTTGTGAGAAGGAACACAACAACAATCGTATATAAGTTTAAAACAGTTTTACTTGTGAGAAAACATGAGGGCAAATATATACAACAAATGGTGAGTTCAAAGTTCAGAAAGGATGAAGTTAATTTAGGTTTGTGAAACCGTGCTTCGCAAACTTATCTTGTGGGAGTTCTGGTAACAGGTTGCACGTGCGCCCGCCTCAATTCTGGCTCTTGTCGAGATGTAGTCACTTCAGTCCAAGATGGTTGGTAACAGGAAGGAGTGGAGGCTCTCTGCGACTGCTGTCGAGGGCTTTGTCACAGAAGCATCCAGCCGTGGTCCTACCAGGTTCAAAAAGTGGGTCGAAAAGAGGCTGGGACACAGCGTGCAAGCGTTTTTTATGGGCTGACTCACGTGACCCCAAAGGGAGTAGGGGTTGGGATGCCCGACAGCCAATCTGTGAGACCCTTAAGGGACAAGGCTGCAGCCAGTCAGTGAGGAGGACGTTAATAAATTCCAATACTTGGAGGGGGGTAGCATAGTATCTGTTCTGTTGTCATGAGACTATCCTCCCAGGCATTACCTCCTGTAAGCAACTATAATCAACTTCAAGAAAATCTGGTCCTGGTCGTCAAGCTGGGATTGACCTCTGAACTCTGAAAAATGCAGTCAGCATCTTATCAGTGCTATGCTTCCCCCCTCCCCCGACCATCTGTTTTCCACCTCAATCACTCAACATCGTTGCTAATGCAAAAAAGACGTCAGTAAAGTCGTGGACAATTCCTTCAACCCAACATGTCATTGTATTGAGATGGCGAACCAAGCCGTGCGGGTTCTCTACCTGATCCGGAGACCCTTTCTAAGCTTACTAGCAGACTCGTTCCTTCCCTCCCCTAACCCTAACCCTAACCCGACTCTCTCTCTCCCTCCCCTAACCCTAACCCTGTAACACCCATTATTGAATATGACAACCAAGCAACAAATCCCTATCTTCAAAAATATATCAATATCAACGGTTTACAGCCAGGATCGTGATAAGATTCTCCATGCTAACTACAAACAACAGCTTCAAAGACTAAACCTGTTCTCACTTGAGCAGTGGAGGATACGAGGGGACCTGATTCTGACATACAGAATCATCAACAGGAACTTAAATCTACCTTTACAGTAGTAACGATGTAGCGGTCGGACATAGGACCTATTTCTTCTTGTCCCCTGTGGGCAAGTTGGTCATACACTGACCAATCGGCTTGCAGGGCGTATGATTTTCTAGCTGTCCCCAAACGGACTACTTTGACAGTTTAGTCTTGGGACGACATCGGCAGAGAGAATCGAGACGCGATCAAGGAAACAACTCTCTTCTGCTTGACCATCGTTTCACCAGCAGCCACGACGTTGACGCTTCCTCTTATTTTCCTTTCTGGACACTGTCCAATATTTTGTTACTTTACCAAACGGTAAAGTAACCCTTTGGAATAAATTATATTTCGTCTGTTGTTATACAGTGTTTTTTGTTTTATTCAATTTCGTGCATAGAGATGTAAGAAGCATTTCTACACCTCCTCCCCCAACGCCTAGTCGGGGTATTTGTTGACACCCATAGTTCTTCTCAACAAAAGAAAGGCAGCATTCTTTGTCTATGCTCCCTGGAACAACCTGACAGAGGAGGGTGTGATCATGCCTACCATATCCAGGTTTAAAGTCGCCTCGGACAAACATTCAGACGGTATATAGACGTAATATCTTCTAACTGCCTTTTTACATGCCTTACTGCACTCTGATATTGGGGGGGGGGGGGGGCAATAAAATTTAATTTTTTTTTGAATCCATCACAATAACATATTTATTTATTTATTGTTTTTTTTTGTTTCAGCGTATAAAATTGACAATGGTTTACATATGAATTTAATCAAGCACTGTTTCTTTCATTTATTGTGGCAATGCAGCTCTCCAATATCTGGCCAAGTAATAGGTATGGTATTGGTAGTTTTGTTTTACGGCATATCAACCCTTTTTGGGTTATTTAATGCCGAGTCTGGTCATTATAGTAAAAGTTTTTATGCTTCAAATTCTTTATATCTTCAAATGTTTAATCATCGTTTTTGGTTTGGTAGTTTTGTTTTACGGCATATCAACCCTTTTTGGGTTATTTAATGCCGAATCTGGTCATTATAGTAAAAGTTCTAAAAATAAAATAAAAAAGGGGAGGGAGAAAGGGAGAGGGGCTGTTGTTTTTGGTTTTGGTTTTGTAGAACATAATTAAGTTTTACAAAAAAAAAAAAAAAAAAAAAACGTCAATTATTCATTTGCAAAAAGAAAAAGGTAAATAAATTTTATAAATTAGTCGCAAAGCCATCAAAGGGGGAGTAATTAGAGATTAAAATAGGGGAAAGAAAGAGAAACTTCACGCGTGTCAGTCTAGAAGACATCGAGTTTATTTACCTGTGAAGTACGACCATCAGTGGATCAGGTGATGTGAAATTACTCTTGCATCGTCTGCTTTCATACGATTGTCGAAAGTTTGGTGGAATCGAAGTATCAGGCTGCACGTTAAGATGAGATTCTACAATGTCTGTGGAATATCTATGGCGATATGCATCTCAGAAACTTAGCAATTATGCAGAAGATAAGCTAGAAATCTTTGGTCAGAAATGCCGATAATTTATAATGGGAGACGGAGGACAAAAGCATGTCAGACATATGGATATAATCTGAGCATGAAGGTGGTGTGAAGTGCAGGTAATTAATAGGGAGAAGATCTTGTTATATATAATAGGGAGACCGCCTTCTAATATATGAAGAAGATCTTGTTATACTCCGGGGAACAACGGTTAGGATTATTTTGTTCAATATTGAAAACGTCATCATGATATTCCATTTAATGTCCCTTTTGCATGCTGTCATGTGTTGAACGGCTTTTAGAAATTGACTTCAAAACTTACCCATCTCTGATCAGGTTTTATTTATACCCTTTTTTCTCTCAAGTCCATTCTTATCACTTCCTTCCGTCTTTATCTTGGCCTTCCCCTATGAACTGAAACTTCTCAAATTGCGCAAAGGTGCAAATTTTACATCAGTCGAGGATACGTCCTCTACAATCAGTCCAGTAGAGGGTGGTCTGTCGTGGCATCTACTAGCCTTGCTCTGTTGGGCTGAGGTATGGTCCTCGGTAGTCCTGGGAGGTCCACCCTCCCAGGCTTTACCTATCTTGGAATGCCGACGGGGCTGCTCAGACATTATTTGTAAGCCAGAGTGCTCAATCTCTTGGGCGCTGGCTTTTCAATCCCTACTTTCTGACCTTGTGTCACATCTTCACACCGTGGGAAGGAGATAAAAAAAAACTAACAAATCAAAGCAATCTCATCCATTCTTTCAATGTGACCAAACCATCAAAGTCTCCTGTTCTGCACACACCTCTCTTTAGTGTCCAGATTTAATTTTCCTCCGAGGTGATAAGACTCACATTAAACATAATCCATCGTATCATTCTCATATCATTTCTCTGCATGCAACGCATGTCTTCAACCCTCACTGGTCAGGTTTCACTTCCACACATCATCACATTTCGGACACATGCTTGATAAACTGTTTTTTTTGTTGTTTTTCTTAAACATAGTTCACCCCAGACAAGGCAGGCCACCACTGTAGACGTAAGGGGCTACTGAGAAGAGAAAAAAAAAAGAGGGAGAAGGTTTGGGGAGATCAACCTAAATTGGGATCTGCGCAGCGAGATGTCTGTTTACATTAGTTTTACATTTCTGCATGTCTGTAGTGTCGGAGAAACAGAGGGCAGGGAGGGAGTTCCAGAGGCCAGCAGCACGAGGAAAGAAGCTATTGGAGTAGAAAGCTCCCCGGCATCTGGGGACCTCCACAGTGAATGGATGGGATTTAGCTGATTGTCGAGTTGGTCTAGTGAATTTACGTCGAGGGGGCACCAGAGTAGCCAATTCATTGGAGCACAATCCATTGAAGTATTTGTAAAACAAGCACAAGGATGCTACATTGCGGCGATTGGACAGAGGCTGGAGCTTGGTTGACAGTGAGGGACCTATTAGGTTGGCGACTCTTTTTTGGACCTTGTCAAGGAGGAAGAGACTAGTAGATGATGCACCAGCCCTGATGTGGCAACACTACTCCATGCATGGGCGGATGGTGGCTTTGTAGAGATACAGCGTAATGTCAGGTTAACAGTGGTAACGCTCTGCTGGTTAGTAATGCCAGAAGTTACATAATAGCAAATAAGCGTATTCGAACTCTAAAAGTCTGATTTACATAAATAATTTGATATCTTGTTTCTTCGAAATTTTTTAGATGAGGATTGGTAAATTGTATTATCTGGACTATTATTCTCACCTTGGTTATTATTTTCACAACGTTTCGGCTGATGTAACCTCCAACCTTTTTCAGGTACATCTTTTCAAACTTGGGAATGGTCTATTTGAACTCGGGAATATTTATATCAAAGTCGAGAGCCAAAACAGAATTTCGAACCGAACCTTTTATTTAATCTACGGGGATGGATTGTTTTCATTCCATCAAATGATCACCAGGAAGAATTTGGCTAATTTATGCCATTATACCATTCTGTAACAAGGATTGAACCTTCAACTGCTAGAAGACTATCACTTAGAACTGTAGAGGTTATTGAGGTGAGGTGAAACCTGTCGTAGATAGCGATTTTGCAGTAGCGTCTTTATTCATCTGACTGACCATTTTTTGATAAGAAGAAAAGAGTCACGAGGCTTCAATTAAAAAGAAACATTTCTTCTCCACAATTTAAATGAACTTTTATTCAACAGTTTCATCGACACAAAACAATTTGGAAACAAGAATACGACACAGTTTGCATCGGTCGGCACGTATGAACTATTAAAATAAGATTGGGTTCAGGTTTTTAGTCTTACCTCTCGTCCAAGTCATGACGAGAGGCGATCAAGAGAATATGCCATCTGTTCACGTTGGCATCTCGACAAGAATTGTTAATAAATGAATGCCGAACAGTTCGGGTGGAAATGGAAAAAAGGCGTACACAAGTCTTAACCTGCCTGTGTTACCTTACCGAACCATGTACTAATCACTATGCGAGTAATAAGATACAAGTGAAAAAGAAAATAGATCTTAATTATGTAACTGCTACAGAAGTAATCATTAACCAATGCTATTAACCATTAGGTCATGGGTCTGTGTGGATGATTTTATTATGAATTTTGGGAATCTTAAACCTAATTCTGTTTAGCATTAGTTAGTATTATAGAAATATTGGTATTATTGTTCGTCACCCCCCTAAAAAAAATTAGATTCTCCCATTTTTTTTTTTTTTTGTGATTATATGATGTAAACCGCCTGAAAAACGTAAATGAAAAAAGTAACAATAAAGAAATTTTTTTATTTGCCTCCTCACGGGGGCAGAGTGAGATACAAGGTTGGTTTTTAATGCAGGGAAAATCCAGCCCCTCAAAGAAGAGGGGATTTTGTTTTCCAGCTGAAAATATACATGAAAACATGTTACACATAAAGTGATGACTTTTTGTGCAAATTAATATTGTTCATGCCTGTTCTCCTAATCCTCTTGCTCTGTAAGAATTACTGCCCTTCCAGCAGAAAACTGCATGGCCACCTATTACTAAGTGGTTTCCTGCATATTAGGATCGCTCCCAACTTTCTTTGCCACTTTTATGAGCTATGCCCTTTTAAAAAGAAATTTTTTTTTTTATAAAGTTATATGTACAACTTTTCAATCGGCCATTTTTATAGAAATGGTCCTTCCATGCACATGTCTGCTGAATTTATCTTTTGCCGATAATACCTACTTTCAAGTGGTAAAAGTCAGTAATTTGTTTTTATTGCGTTAAAAAGTAAATATTTTTCTAATTTTATGTTATGTAATCTTGCATAGAAAAGTAATATTTTACGTTTTAGTGAAAAACAGATAATATGCACCTCCAAACAATTTTCTAATACAGAAAAATATTTCTTTTCCATTCGTTTTTGACAATGTTTTTTTCTTCTTCTACGTGTCTTTTCTCTCTCTCAATTTTCAACCAGTATCAAGACATCACATGGTTGAGTTTTCCGATGCAAATATTTAAACACGGTTGCATGGTGGTGTCATAACTATAAAATGTCATAATTTTAATTTTGAATACTTATTTTTTCAAACCATTTTCCAAGTTCAGGTTTACTATGGATTCGACAATTTGGGTTTACCATATGGCATACTCACATTAACACACCAGTTCCCGTTAGATTACCGAAGTTAAGCGATGTCGAGCCTTCTCAGTACCAGATGGGTGACCATTTGGGAATACCAGGCGCTGTGTGTGGCCTGGAGAGGACACGGGCTCCACCAGGTTCTATCATGCCAACTGAAAAGTTATGACCGATAGAATATCTGCATGACTCCTCGAGGACGTCCCTAAAATAAAAAACAGCATAAAAAACAATGTCCAACCCAGCTCTCCACACACACACACACACACACACACTTTATAACTTAAAAATAATATTATGTTATATGTCCGTAAAAACGCTGTCTGTTCCGGAAGCAGGCGATCATTACCGCCTGAAACGGATGATCATTTTATGTTTAATTTATATGCAAGATTGATCCCTCACTCTAAATTCTGAAAAATGTTTAAAAAATTTTACGACCAGTTGTCTACATGCAATATTTATTTCTTTCCCACCGTGGGAAGATGTGGCACAAGGCCCGAGAGGTGCAGAGAGTCAAGCCAGCACCCCTAAAGAAGGAGCATTTTGGTCTTTAAAAAATGCCTGGGGAGGTCCCTCATCATTCTCTGGTTGGGGCGCCTCAAGCAGTAAGCTATAAACTTACTCTACACCAAAGAGAGGAGGTAAGGCCTGGAAAGGTGAACTTCCTAAGACTACCCAGGATGAATACCTAGGACTACCCTGACAGATAAAAGGCCACCGAAATGACTGTTTCTGCCGGACTGATTGTCGAGATCGGAACCTCGACTGGTATGCGACTGCAATCATTACCGGACGCCAAATGTATTGCAGCAATCGCCTAAAAAAAGTAGAATCTTATTTTTTTTTGCATGTAAATTAGCATAGGATGTAGGGATAGAATTTTACTGAATTATTATAATTTATTTGTTTTATTTTTTATAACTAAGATAATAATATACATTAGCTCAATTTTACTCGTTCATGGCTGACGGAATGAGAACAATCTGCCCAGTGGATTAAATAAAAGCTTCAGTTCGATAAATTCCATACAGGTTCCCTAGTTTGACGTAAATATTCCCGAGTTCGAATAGAAGGTTCCCAAGTTGGAAAAGATGCATCTGAAGAAGGACGGAGGTTATATCAGCTGAAACGTTGCAAATATAACAACAAAAATTAGAATTATCCAAATTGATATCCGCCTTACAAAAATAAAAAAAAATTTGATATCCGCCTTACAAAAATAAAATAAAAATTTGATATCCGCCTTACAAAAATAAAAAAAATTTGATATCCGCCTTACAAAAATAAAAAAAATTTGATATCCGCCTTACAAAAATAAAAAAAATTTGATATCCGCCTTACAAAAATAAAAAAAAATTTGATATCCACCTTACAAAAATAAAAAAAAAATTGATATCCGCCTTACAAAAATAAAAAAAAATTTGATATCCACCTTACAAAAATAAAAAAAAATTTGATATCCGCCTTACAAAAATAAAAAAAAATTGTTAACTTGTTGGATTTCTCTGTCAGACATTGATACCTACATTTCCTGACCTTTGGGCTAGCATGAAAATGTAATCTCTGTTCTGTTTTTAGTTAAAGGAGGAGAAATCCTTCTTGAATGGACCAATTTTTATTTTGGGCCTGTAGCAGTCACCAATAGAGACTACTTTTGAATGCGTAATCACTGTCCCTGTGAGCTGGCTTGTCCAATCAAATCACAGGGCGCAGTAATATCGTTAGTTCCCTAAGGGACTACTTATGTCCCCTTAGGGTTCGAAGAAAAATATCAGACGACCTCCTGGCACCAGCTTGGACACATCGCAGAGAGCACCAGCGAGGAACGAGGAAACGCTCTCTCTCTCTCTCCTGCCGCCGTCGCCACTTGACGACTACTACCATCTTCACCTAAAGAAAATCACGGGCGGCCCTAAGAACTCTTATATTCTTCCTCTTCCTTAGACGGACACCGTCTCACTCTCTTCTACCTATACCAAACGGTATAGGTAACCTTGAGTTAATAAAACCCCTTTTTGTTATAGTTACAGAAATACTTTTCGTTGTTCCGTTTCTTTACGAGAAAATAAAAGGATAACCCCTTTCATCTCCTCATCATCTCCTTACAGGCCCACCTAGAATATGCCTTTTTGCTAACTCATAATTCAAAATGGGAAATGAGTCAGCATTTTTTAGATTTTACATTATAGTAGAGATTGCCTGCCAGTGTCCGCCATTGTGCCCCATGTAAAAAAATCACCAACTCATAATTCAAAACCTTCTTCTTCTAACCCCGAATAAATAATACTGAGAAAAAAATTCATTTCTTTGGCAGTCAAATTGACATTTTTCGTTAAATGTTATCAAGAATTAAACACTGTTTTTAATGTCATCATGCAGTAATACAGACTAGGAAATGAGTCAGCATTTTTTTTTACATTGAAATTAAACAATTATTAGATGATAACTCGGTATTATTTTATCGTTTCTTAACTATTGTGAATATCATCATTTCTCTTTGAAGAAACATAGTTTAGTAGTGCTCTGGAGGCCTCCTTAATTTTATTTGAGTGTTTCAGTAGTGCACAGGAGCCATACTCAGTTTCCTTTTTTTTTCTTTCCTCGCTTACAAAAAAAAAGGGAATCTATCTACAAAGATAACAGGGGGGGGGGGCTTAATTAGTAAATTAGCCGACATACTGGCATAAATTCACGATGGAGTCAGTTGATCTAAAACTTGGAACGAAGACCGGTTAGACAAAGCGAAAAGTAAAGATTTTTTGTGAGTAAAATAAATTTATTTAAAACAATTAAAACCGGTCTTTGTTCCGAATTTTTGCTCAACTGACACCTTCTTGAATTTATGCCAGTATGTCGGCTAATTTACCAATTTGAAAGGTGTTTTCCCCCCATATTTCAACGTAATACTTAATTGATTTTAACCCCGATACGGTCAGCATGTCATAATCTTAAAAGAATAACTTTTGAGTTGCTGCATTCGATAAAATAAAATGGGTCTTGAAACTGCATGTTTACCTAAAATCCTATTTCAGTCATCCAAATTATATAAAATGAAATGGGTTTCAGTATTTACACTCTAGGAACCTCCAAAGCTAACCATAGAATTTACCCCCCCCCCATATGTAACACGATGCAACTTTAATATATGTTTATATTATCATCATAACTTTTTTACCATTCAAAAAAAAACAAAAAAACAGAAAATAAACTGCTGATTATTTTTTTTTTCAGCGTACGAAAATAATGAAAATGAGAAAATAAAAACGTGTGTACTTTATTTACGCCTTAAAACAACGTTCCTATGTAGTAACCAATTTTATGCGCTAACACCCGTGTGTTTAATAAATCTAGCAAAAATCAAGTAATGGTCAGATTTTCACGAAATTTTAAATACTTTTCATTATTAGACTAATTTATCTATAAAATGTTTTTTTCGTAAAATATATTAGGGAAAATATTTTTTTGTCTACGTGATTCCCCCCCCCCCCTCCTAGTTTATTTTATGAAATCTGAACAAAATATGGTCTGATCGATCGAAATTTTAATGTTATATAAAGCGAAAGAGTTTTAAAAAAACACATCAGATTTACCTTTTCTTTTTATTGGTAAACATTTTCGGGTAAAGTATCCGTGAATTCATAAATAAAAAGTGTAAAGTTTACTGTAAACAATAGTGGAAATTTCGGTATATTTTCTAGTAAGTCATGGGTTACTTCCCTTTGTTTGAAGGCTTTCAGTTGGCTTACGTGCCAGGTTGAAGGTCATATGGATTATTTGCGTAGGAATTATGTTGAAGCCATTTTGTGTCACGTGGTTTCTATTTTTAGCAATGATGCATTAGTTCTGTCTCGATTTGATATCGGCGCGAAGTTTAAGCAGAACAGAGTTGGGCGCCAGACAGTCAACACCTGTAAAAACTGTTTCTCCGTCCATAGTTGGGACGTTAAATTTTGAGAATAATTTCTACTTGAAGAAATTTAAGAGATAGAGTATCTCTTGGCAAGAATTGCCTTTTATGTATGAAATATTCTTCCTTCGGTCAACGAATATTTCCTTGGGAAGATGTTTCAAGTCAGAGACTTGAAATGAAGAATTATGGAGAATTTGAACGAGATAAAAATATCTCCAGGCACGAAATTGCCTATATTGAAGAGCTTAGCTCCCGTGAACTGAAATACTTTGCTGTTGAGAAGATTCTAAATCAGAGATTAAGAATCGTAAAGTGTGATCGTCCTTGCAACACAGATCGATTTGAAAGAGATGACTTTGAAAATTGGATCTTCATAATCGCGCGTGATGCTATTTGGGACAAACTGTGAAAAAAGCAAGTATTATGTTTATTTGAAATTTGGACTGTTCTAGTGACGTATTTCTTACGTTGGATTTGCTATAAGAAAATTATTGAAGAAAAAGAAAGAAAAAAAGGAACTTTGTGACAGACGTTTGATAAAATAAAAAAAAGGTTATTTTTACCAAGAAAATTATGTCAGAATTCAGCACGGTTTGTCAATTTTATTACTTTTAATTGTAACTTTGGTGTAAAGAAAAAAAGAGACTATTTGATTGATTTTGTAAAAATACTGACTTTATAGTAAGTTCATGTTTTAAAAGGATTTATTCCTTTGCTTAGATTGTGTCAATTTTTGTTGTATCTAACTTTAATGTTCAGAAATCCTGATGTTGTATTTTTTTGATTTTGATTTTTTTTTGTACGTTATCTAGGAATAATTTATTTATTCCAGCTTTGGAAAAAAAGCAGTCCAAGCTACCTTTTTTTTGTAAATAAAACTTTGTTTTAACTTTTATGAACATCTTGTACTAGTCCATTCCTTCTCTCTTGTTATAATTTTTTTTGTGATAATTGTCCTAGGTAACATGACTTTTGTTTAGAGCGGTTTTCGTTAACACCCACGAAAAATCCGACACAACTGTAGAGAAAATCAAACTTCGTACTAAACTCTCAAGATAAAAGATTGGGTTTCTTTCCCAGGTCGATAATTTAATCTTTAAATAAACTATTTTACTTTATATTTATATATATATAACTTTATTTTTGGGAGATTTAAAACAAAGAATAAAAAACGCATTTAAGCATCTTATGTAAAGTATGCACATAATGATGACGTCATCGACTTTGTGGTACGCTTTGGGGGTCCCTATTCCACACTCACCGTGATTTTCGCTCGCTCCTCTTCCAGTCTATCCGTTATGGCAAGTGGTGGTCCCTATTACGATTTGAAAGCCATGTAAAAAAAATCTAAAAACTCAGACGACATTAAGCATGTGTGAAAGGGTGAGGGTAATTATGGCATGTCTCTATTTACTTGCCTCCCCACGAGAGCAGAGTTATACACAAGGTCGGTTTTTTAATGTGGAGAAAATCCAGCTCCCCACAAGGGGCACTCCAGATTGAGACAAAAAATTAAAATCCAGCTCCCCAAAAAAGGGCACTCCAGATTGAGACAAAAAATTAAAATTCAGCTCCCCAAAAAAGGGCACTCCATATTGAGACAAAATATTAAAATCCAGCTCCCCAAAAAAGGGCACTCCATATTGAGACAAAAAATTAAAATCCAGCTCCCCAAAAAAGGGCACTCCATATTGAGACAAAATATTAAAATCCAGCTCCCCAAAAAAGGGCACTCCAGATTGAGACAAAAAATTAAAATCCAGCTCCCCAAAAAAGGGCACTCCATATTGAGACAAAAAATTAAAATCCAGCTCCCCAAAAAAGGGCACTCCATATTGAGACAAAAAATTAAAATCCAGCTCCTCACAAAAGGGCACTCTGAGTTGGGACAAAAATAAAATCATCTCAATCTAGAAGAATTTATCCTTCACTGATCAAGGAAAGAAAAAATGAAGTGTAAGTATTGTACTCCCTCCCACCGCGGGAAGATGTGACACAAGGTCAGAAGATGGGGATTGAAAAACCAACGCACAATAGGCGTGTGCACTCTGGCCATCCCTGCTGACATTCCCCGATAAGGGCGCCTCGGCGATTAGCAATAAACTAACCCCTTCTCAAAGAGAGATGGTAAACCCTATTCCATTACAGACTGGAGGTCGCTTTCTAAGGAGTCAGCCATTGCATCGGATATGTATGCGTCCGTTTTGCGCTCATGAGAGTAGAGCGTGGTGTCGTCAGCAAATACACCCATCTCAGACACAATGTCATCAGGGAGGTCGTTTATGAAAATCAGGAACAATAAAGGTCCAAGGATCGATCCCTGGGGTACACCTGCATTTATGTCATGTTGTTTAGATGAACGGTCATCGAGGACAACTAAGGTTGCTACTTTCTCCCTCTAGTCCCATATCATTATGTCAGGTATCGCAGCTTCGTGTTCTAGGAATGTAGCTGTAGGAATTGCATAGATGCAGAAAACCAGACAGATCAAAAGTGATCCAGACTCTGTCGGACTGACTGTCGAAGACGTATCCTCCCCTTGCTTTGAACAAACCTACTTGGCACAGCCTGAGTAGGTTATCACGTGTAGCAAGTACTTATGGCCGAATGATTTTAGACATGATTCGTATTACATTAAAATTATATTGGAAAGAAAGCGAAGGAATAACAAACAAGAATGGTATTTAGTAAAATCAACAATTAGAGTAAAACATTTATATTAACAAAACAATTTATTTGGATAAGACATTTTGTAAAGCTATCAGTTACAGAGAATAATTGCGTTCATTTTTAAGGAGTGAAACGTTCGCTGTAAAAAGTTCAGACATAGTGTCCGTGTTAGTATGAATGGGTATGTGCGAGCATGGTTGATGTAAAGTGATGTATTTTTGTGGCAATTGTAATGTGTGCGTGTTTGAAAGAATAGTTCGTTATTCATGGTAGAAATTAAAAGGGATTACTTAATTTTTAGCTTTCGCCTCCCCATTTCCCGATCGATCCGGGTGGGGGTGCTACAACCTCTGCGTGGGTTATCGCCTGGAACCAAAGTGGAAAAGGGAAAAAGGGAAAAAGAAAGATCCCGACTTGGTGCTTCGTTTTTATATGGGGGCAAATCACGTCAGGGTCACCAATTGTGGGAGTGTCTTGGTTCCCTGCTTTGGATCGGTTATTTTAGACAACGGTCGCGTCTTTAGGGATTGCCAAGTACCACACTAAACAATTAATATTGTGTAGCTAAATTGGGACCGATTCGATAAAAACGTATACGTTTGGCGTGGATCACCAGTTAGTGAGTGCTAACTTTGAACAATATAATATTGTTAATAAAAAGGAGAAACTGTAAATCAAAAATAAAACTTTTATATAGAAACAATTTTCCAAAGATGTAAAATATAAACGATAAAGGTTAGAAAAATGTTCCTGGCGAAACCAAATGATTCGCCTCACTCTCATGAAGACAGCAACAACAACAAAAACACCCGACTTGAAGTGCGAACCCCAGCATCCACTTTTAAGTACGCCTGCTGTCTTCCGACAATAACAGCTTAACCCAAGTAAATACACACGCACACTTTAAAGACAAATTTAATGCTCGTGTCGTTTTCAAACACTTATTTGCCATGGCAATCGGTAGTTAAGAGTGGTTTCTTGTAGTTATTGAAGTAAAGTTCATCAAGTGGCTTCATGTCTTGTCTGGAGCGATTTCCATAAAAAAAGGAGCTTTGTCCTTGCAGCATTAAATGTTACCATCCATTTATGACCCTATTCCACTACAGACTGGAGGTCACTTTCTAAGGATTCAGCCATTGCCTCGGATATGTGTGCGTCCGTTTTGCGCTCATGACGAGAGTAGAGCGTGGTGTCGTCAGCAAATATATCTATCTTAGACACAATGTCACTGGGGAGGTTGTTTATGAAAATCAGGAACAATAAAGGTCCAAGGATCGATCCGTGGGTACACCAGCATGATGAACGGCCATCGAGGATCTTTCTTTTGATTAGATAATTATATGAACTGAAGAATTAAAAGACGGAATCGGAATTATAAGAAATGATACCAAAATCGACCAGGCTGAGAATTTGAAGAGAAACATCACCAACACAGAAGAATATACCATCTTGAAACCTCCTGATCATACTTCACCATCTGTTAAATCTCAGACACAATATCATCGGGGGGGGGGGGGTCGTTTATGAAAGTTAGGAACAATAAAGGTCCAAGGATTGATTCTTGGGGTACACCTGCATTTATGTCATGTTGTTTGGATGAACGGCCATCGAGGACAACTAAGGTTGCTACTTTCTCCCTTTAGTCCCATATCATGATGTCAGGTATCACAGCTTCGTGTTCTAGGAACGTAGCTGTAGGAATTGCATAGATGTCAGATGGCCCACACTATCTACTTCTGTGTCGCTGATTAGACAACTCATCTTCTTAAAAGCATTGGTTATCTAGCCTTAACATTGGGCAGCCATTATCATCTTCTCTTTTCGCGCCAGTCTACAGAGCCTTCTTTATCTATATATTCCTGGGATAGTTCTTCCAGAAAATATTTGGCACGTTGTTGGTTGGTCTATTCTTCCAGTTTTCTACTATGGAAGGTCTTAGTGTATTTCTGACGTCTCTTTTGGGTTATTGTGCTTGTTTGGTGTTTCTGTCTCACAGATGTTGCTGTACCATCATAACGTTTAGGTTCTAGGAGCTCATCATATAATCGCCGGTGCTTACGATAGTGGCTCGGTGTGTTTGTTCGCATGTGACGTTTTAGATAAGTACACCGTGAAAATGTAGATTGGGGATGGCACAGTCGCTTAGTTGGTATCGACGCGGACTGAGAACCTGGGTGTGCCAGGTTCAAATCCAAGTCATTCGACTGAAAACGCTTCCATCAAAAACCCACATGACACTTGTGTCTAATCTCATGGAGGGGGGATAAAATAGAAATCACATTAACACATGTCCACGGATGGCATCGGCCTTGATAAAGTGGTGGTTTCTGTTTATATTTAAAAAAATTTTTTTAATTTTTTTCTAAATGTAGATCCCCTCCACGGTCTGGTTCATCAATGAAGTACTCCAAGACTGAAGAACCCTCCTCTCTTCCAAATCAATCTCTTGAAAAGTGTTTAGTAGACACAATTAAAGCATCTCATAATTTTTCCATTCTTGCTTGTGGATTTGAATCGATACTCGATTGATGAGTTCTGTTTTCTATAATTTACTCGTCCACGCCAACCTCTTTTTTGAAATGTATTCTCGTTTTTAGTACCAAAAACCGGTTCAAATTTTACACCTGGTGCTCGCATCTGGCCATTCATTGCGACAGGATCTCCAAAAATCTTTTGCATCGTGAATTTCATATCATCAAACGTCATAGACCCACACGTAGCATGAGCCAGTCGATTGTTTTCGTCAGAGACATTTGCTGCAGGTAATAATAATAAAAAAAGCATGCACGCCTTCCGGCAGTTCCACTTTAAAACTACCCAGTTTGTGATAGAGGTATTCAAATTGTATCAAAAAGTCAGTAATACTTACACCGGAAGGACGCCTGTAGCCATAAAATTCCTTAAAGGCTAGATAAGCCCGGGGGTTCTTATCTTTTAAAAACAATGTGTCCAGTTTGTTTGTTATTTTCTGGACACCGTTTGCCTGACCTATATCTTGAGGTTGTAAATCCCTCACACAATCTCCTGCTCTTCCAGTTAAACTGAGAAATACTGCTGGCCCTTGCTTGCATTTATTTAGGTCCGTATACATTTGCCATATTGTTAAATCATTTTCCATTCCACATAGCAATCTTCGTTTTCCAAGGCTGGTGGCGATTTTAAAGCTTGATTCGTCATCATTTTTTTTTCAACACAGTATATGTGGCAATTTGTAAAACACAAAACAATATTAAATATCCCACACTGGTTTATGTTTCTGCTACCATTTGTCAAAGTTCTCCACGTTGATCTGGTTCATCAATGAAGTACTGCAAGACTGAGGAACCTCCCTCTCTCCCAAGTCAGTCTTGTGGGGGTCGTCATACCTTTTTTTGGTGATAACTTCCTCCACAAATAAAAATAATAATAAGAAAACTTACATGCAAAATCAACGGAAGTTTATTTACTAAAATAAACTATTAACAAATAGAATATATTTCTTTTGTAATGAGTTCATGAGTCCTTCCTTTAGTTTCAGGGTAAGTAAAAAGAAGAATGTCTTTTCTTTTGTTGAAATGTTCATTTGTTATAAAATATTAAAAGAGGCAATAGGTAATGTTCGCCTGTGAAATTGTATGAAGCGCGCGAAAGGGTGAAATGGAAGAGTGATAGTAAGATGCGTGTAACCTCCGGATGAAAAGTCAGTTGAAAGAGAAAGTTTGATGTTTGTGTGTGCTTAAATACTATTTGGATAGGCTCCAGCGAGCTTAAGGAGAAAAGTTTAGAAAAATGTGTCTTTGGAGAAATCTCATTGGACAGAAATATCACGTGGTGTGCTCCCAACTACGTCCGCTCGTTTTGAGTTAATTTAATATATAAGGCCACATCGGAATTTGCGTGGGCGTTATTTTTTATTTGTCACGCGCCAATACAATTATATTCACTCTGCGCGCCTAAATTGTATTTATCCCAAACAACAATTTTTATTCGAATCTTAACCGTGTCAACTGGCACAATACTCCCCCCAGATTGAAAAAAAGGAAAAAAAATTTTTTTTTTTTTAATATGTAATGTATTCCTTGAAATGTTTCGGCCAGTGAACTTTTCTACTTGTTTTTGTCGTAGGTTTGACGTTCCCGTCACTTTCTGCTGGACTCCCATGTTCTAAGGGAATTTGTTCTGGTGGGGAAATTGTCTGAGGGTGTTCCTCAATGTATGCTGGTTTAATTCGGTCGATCGCGATGTTGTCTTTCCTGTTTTTCCTTTGGACAGTGAAATATTTTTCCCTTCTGTCCAAAACTTGGTATGGTCCTGTGTAATTTGGACAAAATGGCTTTTTGACTGTATCGTTCCTAATAAATACATATTTGCATGTGTGAAGGTCATTTGGCATATGTGTTTGTTTGTCAGCCCTCCTGGTGGGTGTAAATTTGAGAGAAGACATTTTGTTCTTTAATTCCGTCACAAATGTATTTGTGGGTGAAATGTCTGCGTATGCATCAAAATATTGTCCAGGTAGTGTGACTGCTGATCCAAAAACTACCTCCGCTGGCGTGCTTTGTAAATCCTCTTTCATCGTGTTTCGGATCATTAATAGGATTAATGGTAAATTATCTGACCAGTCTGCGTTGTTATGACTCGTAGCCAAAGAAGTTTTTAGCTGTCTGTGGAAGCGTTCGACGAGGCCGTTCGAGCAAGGGTGATAAGCCGTTGTCTTTATGTGGGATGTTCCCAACAATTGGTTGAATTCTGCGAAGAGTTTCGATTGAAATTGCGAGCCTCTGTCCGTTGTGAGTACTGACGGTACTCCAAAAATCGCTATCCAGTCTTTTAATATTGTTACAGCTACTGTCGCCGCCGATGTGTCCTTCACGGTTATGGCTGTTGGCCATCTGCTGAACCTGTCGACTATGGTGAGAATGTGGGTGTGTCCTTTCGAGGGGAGTAATGGCCCCACCAAGTCAACATGGATATTGGTAAACCTGGCATCTGGCGTACTGAAAGTACCCAGTGGTGACTTTGTATGCCTGTGTATTTTATTCTTTTGACAGGATACACACGTCTTGGTCCAATTTCGAATATCTGTAGACATTTGCTGCAGGTAATAATAAAAAAAAAGCATGCACGCCTTCCGGCAGTTCCACTTTAAAACTACCCAGTTTGTGATAGAGGTATTCAAATTGTATCAAAAAGTCAGTAATACTTACACCGGAAGGACGCCTGTAGCCATAAAATTCCTTAAAGGCTAGATAAGCCCGGGGGTTCTCATCTTTTAAAAACAATGTGTCCAGTTTGTTTGTTATTTTCTGGACACTGTTTTCCTGACCTATATCTTGAGGTTGTAAATCCCTCACACAATCTCCTGCTCTTCCAGTTAAACTGAGAAATACTGCTGGCCCTTGCTTGCATTTATTTAGGTCCGTATACATTTGCCATATTGTTAAATCATTTTCCATTCCACATAGCAATCTTCGTTTTCCAAGGCTGGTGGCGATTTTAAAGCTTGATTCGTCATCATTTTTTTTTCAACACAGTATATGTGGCAATTTGTAGAACACAAAACAATATTAAATATCCCACACTGGTTTATGTTTCTGCTACCATTTGTCAAAGTTCTCCACGTTGATTTGGTTCATCAATGAAGTACTGCAAGACTGAGGAAGCCCCCTCTCTCCCAAGTCAGTCTCTTATACTTCCGAGTATCAAGGGAGATCACTCAAAACTGCTAAGGGGGAATAACTCACAATCAACAGGTATGTATTTATTTATTTACCTTCTCTCCAGGAGGTTAGGCACAAGGCCAGTTTTATATTACTCCCACAAGGTAAGATGTTACTCAAGGTCGGGTCGGGAAAGTGGGACTTGAAAAGCCAGCGCCTGAGAAGGTGAGCACTCTGGCCATTAAAAATTGCCTGGGCAGCCCCGTCGGCATTCCCCGGTAGGGGCGCCTCAGGCAGTAAGCAATAAACTTACTCCTTCCCAAAGAAGGGAGGCAAAGCCTGTGAGGGTGGACCTCCTAGAACTGCACAGGACAGACCCATAGACCGGCGTAAATCAAGCCCCGAAGGCCAAGACAATACCAGTCTATGGGGTGCAGTATCCATCGGAACAGATACTACACTTTATGGGAGTAATAAAATTAGAATCGTTTAAAACCGTCGAACTTGTTAACTTCTGTAGGGATGATAAAGTTACCCCCCTTCGTTTTTTTTTTGGGGGGGGGGGGCGAGTCAGAGTTGTGCCCCTTGAAAAAAAGGATGAGGACACAAGACTTCATTCAACAAACTTTCTTTTTCTTTTGCTCACCGTTCTGGAACTGATCTTATAAGAACTGCCGTCGATTGTAAGTAAATTATTTATGTGTTTTACACAACTTCTGTTACAATTATGGGCATTAGATTGTTTATGACATGTGTTCATTGTATAATATAATAGGTAACATTCAATATTCTCATTCTTCACTTGATGCCAAAAAAGAAAAAAACAAAAAAAATCCTTAGTAGTTCCTACAAACTTTGGAAGAAACAATGATTTTGTCATGTGACTTAATCAACAGGGTAGATTGGTCTCATCCCATCAGCCACGACCAGGTAGAAGTTTTTATTTATTTAATTTTTTTTTATGATATTTCACCCCAAACAAAGCAGGTCGTAGACGTAAGAGGCTATTGAGAATTAGGGAGTAAGTTTTGGGTGTCATCCTAAGTTGGGAGCTGTGCAGCGAGATGTCTGTTTACATTAGTTTTTAACCTCTGCATGTCGGTACAGTCGGGGAAACAGGGAGCAGGGAGGGAGTTCCGGCATCTGGGGACCTCCACAGCGAATGGATGGGACCTAGCTGATTGTCGGGTTGTTCTAGTGTATTTGCGTCGAGGAGGCACTTTAGCAGCAAGTTGATCGGAGCACAATCCATTGAAGTACTTGTAAAACAGGCACAAGGATGCAACATTGTGGCGATGGGACAGAGGCTGGAGCTTGGTGGATAGTGAGAGACTTATTAAGTTGGCGACTCTTTTTTGGACCTCGTCTAAGAGGAAGAGACAAGTGGATGCTGCACCAACCCAGATGTGGCAACAATACTCCATACATGGCCGGATGGTGGCTTTGTAGAGATACACGATAATGTCAGGTGTGAGAAGTTTACTAGCACGATAGATGGAGCCCACCTTATTTGCAGCAGTCTTGGCAATGTCTTCAATGTATTTGTTCCAATTCATGTTAACTGTGAATGTTATACCGAGTAGTTTGAATGTTGGACTCTCAGGTAGGAGGTTATTTGCCATGCCAATCTGTGGTTGAAGGAAAGGAGCTTTGTCTTTGCAGCATTAAAAATTACCAACCATTTCTGCCTTCAATCCACTACAGTCTGGAGATCACTTTCTAAGGATTTAGCCATTGCCTCGGATATGTACGCGTCAGTTTTGCACACATGACGAGAGTAGAGCGTGGTGTTGTCAGCAAATATGCATATCTCAGTCTCAATAACATCAGGGAGGTCATTTATGAAAATCAGGGAGGTGGGTCGGGAAAGCGATAAAGGGCAACATCGCTCCTTTTTACAACTTTGCCATTTTTATCTCTGTATTTGACAGAACTCTTTCGTTGCTTTTAAAATAAATGTTACCCTCATGCTATCATCATCATCATCGTTGCTATATCTATACCACTCGCTAAGTAGTGGTTGCCCATCGTCTTGATGAGACGAGGATAAATGCTACAATTTGATGTTTTCACTCATGAGCATTGCACCCATCCTGTAGTTTCACCATGACATTAGAATATTTAAAGAATTTTTTTCTTACCAATTTAGCAGAAAACCAAAAGAAATCAACAAAAAAAATGAGTTATCTCCCTTGTCCCTTGGCGACCCAGGATAAAATCAGGCGATTGAAGGATACAAGATGGCGACTACCGATAAAAATGTTTTTTAAAAATTTTTAATTTAATAAATACTGGATGAATTTAGTAATTTTTGGTGTAAGTCTTCTATTAAGCTACTACGTAAGTACATAACAAAGTTTATACATTTTTTGGATCAAGACAACAATAAGGACCCCAGATCATTAACACAAGACGCGGGACATGTTTTGGAAGTCACCGGTTGACCTCGCAATACACGTGGTCTCTATTTACAAAACACTTGTAAATAAATCTTTTATTTATTTGAATAACATGTCCCGCGTCTTGTGTTAATGATCTGGGGTCCTTATTATTGTCTTGGTCCCATTTTTTTAGCTATTTTTTAAATATATGTCAGGGTGAAACAGCACATATTTGCTCTGTCTTACATTTTGTAATTATATTAAGAACTTTGTAACCGTACTTTATGTAAAAATATAGTGAGTATTGATTTACTCCTCTCAAGGAGTTAGGCACAAGGCCAGTTTTTATCTTACTCCCACAAGTAAGATGTGACCCAAGGTCGGGTCGAGAAAGTGGGGTTTAAAAATTGCCTGGGCAGTCCCGTCGGCATTCCCCGGTAGGGGCGCCTCAGGCAGTAAGCAATAAACTTACTCCTCCCCAAAGAGGGAAGGCGAAGCCTGGGAGGGTGGACCTCCTAGAACTGCACAGGACAGACCCATAGACCGGCGTAAATCAAGCCCTGAAGGCCAAGACAATACCAGTCTATGGGGTGCAGTATCCATCGAAACAGATACTACACTTTGATCTTAGCCAAAAAACTCATCAATTGAAAATAAATAAAAAGTAAATAAATATATTTCGGAATTTTTGAGATGAGGATTGATAGTTTGTATTATATTACGATGTATTTAATAAGTAAAGAGAACACAAGTGTATGAGAGAGATAAGACATACTGGCCGAATTCAGGCTTTATTCTGAGAGAGGCCGGAAACGGATGCATGCCGGGAGTACCAGGGAAAAGGGGGGTGGGTGTTATAGTCCAATGTACATGGCTGGGGAGCATAATGTAACAAGTACATAACAAAGTTTATACATTTCTTTAGCTATTTTTAAAAAATATTTAAAAAAAATATATTACAAAGTATTTTTTGTCATTTTTATTTTTTAATTTTGAAAATATGAATTAATAAAACGTGTGGGTTAATACGCCAGTATGTCTGGATGTATGTATGTGAGGCTGTGTTTCATTACAATGTATTTAATAAGTAAAGAGAACACAAGTGTAGGAGAGAAGACTTTGCCGATCGGACTTAGTGTTAGTGGTAAAAAAAGTTAATCCTACCACTAACCGTAAGTCCACGTGGCAACAGAACCCCTGTTACATTACGATGTATTTAATAAGTAAAGAGAACACAAGTGTAGGAGAGAGATAAGACATACTGGCCGAAGCCAGGCTTTATTGTGAGAGAGGCCGGAAACGGATACAGATGCATCAGTAACAGGGAAAAGGGGTGGGGGTTATAGTCCAACATACATGGGTGGGGAGCATAATGTAACATCCTCCCTTTTATGGATGAGGAGTGTCCTTACTCTATGAAGTTACATTGTTTAGCCAGACTGCTATCAGTTTGTGTAGTCTTTGAGGTATGCTGGTTTTCGTATTCCTCTGCCAGTGCGTGTTTGGGTCCTGACAGGGGATTCGCCTAGGAAAGACTCCTTAGCGTCGGTTGCTTGGTGTGGTGAGCAAGTGTCTAGGATCCTGTCGGTGGAGTTAGAGGGGGAATGAATATTTGGTGTGTACCCCATCGCTTTCTGTGGTTGTTCTAGCTGACGAGTGGGTGTGCGTCCTATCATTTGTGGTTGTTCCGGGGACGTTCGCAGGTGATGCCTGTTGCGTCGCTAGCTTCCACTGAGTGTCTCGACCATGTAGGAACGTTCATCTAGGCGTTGGTTCACAACACCCTTTTCCCATATTCTGTCGCCTTTCTTGTATGGGCGCATCCTGACGACCTCGCCTTAGGTTGTGTGTACGACGCTTGTAGTACTCTGCCTGAAAGCATTGCTTACGCTTGAGGATCATTTAATGGTTTATGGACCTGGGTTTCAGCAGGATGCTGCTCATGCGCAGTAGTGAGTGTGTGCAACGATTCAGCAGGTGCTGAGAGGGGCTGCTTCCCATATGTTGTGTAAGGGTATTCCTGACGTCGAGTAGTGCCAGGAACTGGTCGGTACCAGTGTCTTTGTTCTTCCGCATAAGGCGTTTTGCACTTTTCACAGTGGATTCCGCCTTTTCATTAGCTTGCTGGTTTCCAAGGCTTGCCATGAGATGTTCGAAGTCTCATTTCTCGAAGAAGTGTTTAAAAGCAGATGAGGTGAACTGGAGTCTAGCGTCGGAGATCACCTGGCAGGGATTCCATATCTCGCAAAGTGTGCCTTCAACTTGCGGATGATGGTGGAGGTTGTTGTGTCTTCTAATCGATCCATCTCCCAGAAGTTTGAGAAATAATCGACAGTTATGAGGTACTCCACCGTCTCACTTTCAAACAAATCAATGCCGACTTTCTGCCATGGCCGATCAGGTATATCATGTGGCATCAAAGTTTCTTTCGGTTGCTCTGTGGCAAACTTGCAGCAGGTTTCGCAAGTGGAGATGTATTCCCGTATCTCCGATGACATTTCCGGACAGAAAACACATTCTCTGGCGCGGTGGAGGAATCCATCTATGCCAAAGTGTGAGGAGTGAATTGAGACTGAGTGGAATGAGTACTCAGTCGCCCTTGAAGATAAGTTCATCTTGAACTGACATCTCATCACGGATGTGAAAATATGGGTGCAGCACGGTTGGCCAACCCTGTACTATTGTCTTCCTGAGTTGGGCACATACTTCATCTTGATTCGTTGCTTTCCGGATCCGAGTTAGTCTTTCATCCGGGATGGGTAGAAAGCTAACCATGTTGACAAGCTCGAATTCGGCTTGATGGTTCTTTTCGGTTGTCATGTTTTTATATTATGCGTTGATACAGGTGAGTAATAAATAAAGCCATATTAGTAACTTGTTATTGAAGCATTCATTAACAGAGTCGAGACACGTGCGAACATAACAAGAATTTATTTACACTGATTACATAGCCGTTTACTACTAATACAAGTAGTGGGAGGTTGCCGTCAAGAGTGACGGTGGGAGTCAACGGGAGATAACTCTCGTCTTTACGTAACATCTCCGTTTTTTATTTCTTTGTTTTAACTGAAAATAAAAGTATTTTTATTTTTTAGAGTTTTCTCATTTAGTCTCTGTATCGGGCTGGACACTTAATTGGTCTTCCTTTCTTTGTGGAGTTTGGTATTATTTTGTTTTCCGAGCCCGTTTTTGATGCGACTTGTTTTCGACTATTTTCTTGGTTTATTATGTTTTCATAGTCGTGTTCGATTTTGTACTTTTGATTTTCTTTTGTTTTTAAAATATGACGTCTGTTGCGCCGTACATAATTTCCTTGTTCTGTTTTTATTAGATATGAACGAGGCTCTTTTAATTTTTTCACAACCTTACCTTTTCGGTTCCATTTTTCTTGTGAAAGAATACGGACAGTATCGTCTTTCTTTAGTTTTGGTAGCTCTCTGGACTTATTATTTATTTCACGCTTTTTCATTGTTTTGTTATGCATGATATTTGGAAGATTTGTCCTTAGCGTTCTTTTCATCAACTGTTGGGCTGGTGACGGGGTTTTATCTTTTAATGGTGAAGTCCGTAACGCTAACATTGCTAGGTATGGGTCTTGTCTACTTTCAAACGATTTCTTTAATGTTCTTTTAATTGTTTGAATGTTTCTTTCTACTAAGCCATTCGACTGTGGATAGTTCGGACTTGTCGTGATGTGCCTGAAATCCCAATCTTTAGCAAATTGTCTAAATTCTGATGATCGGTACTCGGGTCCATTGTCACTAATCACTATTTGTGGAATGCCAAATTTTGCGAAGGTGTTTTTTATTTTATTGATCACCGTACTTGATTTGCAGTCATCAAGTTTGTGGATATCGAAATATCTAGTCGTGTAGTCTATTATCACTACATATGCTTTACTATATAAGTAAAATACGTCTGTCGCAACTTTGGTCCATGGTGTTACGGGTATTTCATGGTGTATTAGTGATTCTGACGGTTGTCGGTTTCTATGATCTAGACAATGTGTGCATGTGCTAACCATTTCTTTTATTTGATTGTTTATGTTAGGCCAATATACGACCTCTTTTGCTCTTGTAATGCACTTTTCTATGCCCAAATGTCCAGTGTGGATTTTTTGTAGGGCTTCCTTCCTTAGGGAGGTTGGGACCACTATTCGTGTACCTTTCAATACTAGTCCTTTTACAACCGATATGTCATCGCGGACTGGCATATATGGTGCTATTGTGGGTGGCACTTCCATTTTTTCTGGCCAAGTTGATGTCGCATATTTCATGAGCATTTTTAGTGTTGGGTCTTTCCCAGTCTCCTCACGGTATATGTTGAGTTTTTGGTCGCTCATTGGATATTGTTTTATAATGGTATGGATATATTTGTCCATTTCTGTATCCGATATTTCTTCGGCGGTGGGTAATTTGTAGTGTTCTCTTTTTATGGCCTTGTTTAGATCTCTAGGGTCCAAACATAGTCTTAATTTTCCGTTCGGTTTCTCCACTATTACCAGAGAATTTACCCAATCTGTCGGTTCTTCAACGGGTTTTATTATTCCCATTTTTGTCATTTTTTCTAACTCCTTTTTTAATTTTGGTTTCATCCCAAACGGTATGTTCCTTGGAGGATTTATAACGGGTTTTATGTCCGGAGTTATTGTTATATGATGTGTGACTGGTAATTTTCCGATGTCACCATAGCAATCTTTATATTTTTCTTTTAATGCTTCTATGTCCGTCTTGTTTATTTCATAAGTTCTTTTTATCAGTCCTAATTCTTCCGCTGTTTCTGCGCCGATTACTGCGTTTGCATTTGTGTTTGCCACAATGAAATGCGAATTTACTTTTATATTTTTATTTTGTAATTGTATAACACAGCTCCCTATCGTGGGAATTTGCGTACAGTTGTAGGCGGTTAATTTTATAGACGTTTTATTTAATTTTGGCTTTGGTTCAACAGTTCTATATATTTTTGCTGGTAATACATTTACTTCAGCACCTGTATCGATTTTGAAGTTGATGAGTGTTTCGTTGCCTCGAATCTTTACTTTCCATTTGTCAGTTTGTAGTGCGTCTACATTTTTTTTCAATATGGCGTCCATGTTAAACTGATTTTGCTCCACGTTGTCTGAATTGTGTGATTGTCCGACATTATATAGTTTCTTCTTTTTCGTTCGACATATTCGAGCGAAGTGTCCTTTTTTGCCGCAATTTGTGCAGTTTTTATTGTATGCTGGACAGTTTCCTTTCTGATGTGACCCAGCGCAGTAGGTGCATGTCTCAATCCATTGTTGTGTTTTCGCGGGCTTTTTGTCTTCACGTTTGAACATGACTTTGGACGACAGCCTGTTTTTCTTTGGATTGCGAATTGTTGCGATATTTTCTGTTTCGTATGCAGCCATTATCTTGGAGTGTCTCTTCGTTTCTTCAGCACTCAGGCCTGCTTGTATCGCCTTTTGTAAATCCAGTGAAGGTTCTCTGAGCATTCTTTCTCTCAACATGTTGTCATTAACGCCACAAATTAGAATGTCTTTTATTAGTCTTTCAGTGAGGTCACCGAATTCACATTTGTTTGCCTTTTGCCGTAGTTCTGTGACGTACTCATCAAATCTCTGTGTTTCTTTCTGTTTGCACGTGAGAAATTGATATGTGAGAAACGTCAGGTTTTTTCTTGGTTGGCAGTGCGCATCAAATTTTTCTATAACTTTTTTCAAGTTTAGCTTCTCTTCGTCATTTTCAAAGTTAAACGTATAATATATTTTCCTTCCCTGGGTTCCTATACAGGTCAGTAATATTGAAGTTTTCACCTTCTCCGGTTTTTTGTCCGACTCTGTAGCTTGCAGGAACAATTGAAATTGGTTTTTCCAAGTTTCCCATTCCTGTCCGAGATTATCCGAAGAGAAATTTAATTCTTTTGGATGTGGTAAAAATTCCATTTTTTTTTTTTAAATATTTATATACGGCTGTGAGTGTTGACGGTTCGATGTTTTATTCTGACACCATTTTATATTATGGGTTGATACAGGTGAGTAATAAATAAAGCCATATTAGTAACTTGTTATTGAAGCATTCATTAACAGAGTCAAGACACGTGCGAACTCAACAAGAATTTATTTACACTGATTACATAGCCGTTTACTACTAATACAAGTAGTGGGAGGTTGCCGTCAAGAGTGACGGTGGGAGTCAACGGGAGATAACTCTCGTCTTTACGTAACATCATGTATGACCACGATAGCATGTCAGCGATATACATGTGTTTTCCTTTGAGGTACATGACGTCGATGTCATACTTCTGAGTCCGCAATAACATTCCCTGTAATCGTTTAGGGGCTTTTGCAAGGGGTATTTTCACTATAGCTTCCAGTGGTTTATGATCTATGTGTTTCTCTGTTCGTCTGCCATAAGTGTATTGGTGGAATATGTTGCGCCAAGTCCTTCTGAGCTTGCGTCACACTTTATTGTGAGGGCCACTTTCGGATGGTATAAATGAGTACGGGTGCTTCATTTCTGCGAATGCGGTATCTCGTGCTCGCGACCATATCCATGGGACATCCATGCGCATCAGTTGCCGTATGAGCTCCATGACGGTCGACAATCTTGGTAGGAACCTTGTTAGGTAGTTGACCATCCCACAGAGTCTGTGTATCTCTTTGATCGATGTGGACCACTTTAGTTTGGTGATCGCGTCAATTTTAGAAGGGTCTGGGAGTAGCCCATCACTGGTAATGAGGTGACCCATGAAACTTATGGCAGTCTTTTTTACTTCTGCCTTTTCTTCGGTTCAGCTTCATTCCTCTTTCTCGACACCGTTGTAGGAGTGCCTTCAGGTTTGCATCATGATTTACGGAGGCTTGTTCTAGGTCATCTCCTGAAACGAATGCAATTATATTGTCGGCGACGCATGCAACTCCATCAAGACCGTCTATGGTTTGATGGAGACGTTTTTAGAATATTTCAGAGCTCACACAAATTCCGAAAGGGAGCCTCAGCCACCGGTATCGACCGAACACCGTTTGGAAAGTTGTGAGGAGGCTGACTCGCTGTTTAGCACTACATGCCAGTATGCTGACGCAACGTCTACCTTAGTGAAGTATTTTGCATTTGTTAACTTGGGAAGTATTTCCTCTATGGTAGGTAGTTGGTATCGCTTGCGCTTCAGCGCTTTGTTTAGCGGTCTTGGATCGATGCAGATTCGGATACCCCCTGACTTCTTTGTGGCGATAATCATTCGACTATTCCAGTCGGTTGGTTCGTCGACAGGGGTGATAACTCCGAGGTTTTCTAACCTCTTCAATTCGTCGTTGACTCGAGGAATCATAGATACTGGTATACATCCGGCTGGGGCAGTATGGGGTGTTATGGTGGGGTCTACCTGTAGGTGCACTTGACCGGACAGTGACCCTAGTTCGCCGTTAAAAACGTCCGAGTACTCTGTCATCAGTTGCTCACAGACTGGGTCTGAGTGAACATTAGCGATGTTGTCATCTTCTTCTTCTTTCCTTTGCTTCACAGCATCTCACTATTAGATCACCAGCTCGGTTGAGAAAAGCCATGCTAATGTCTTGTTGTCTAGCGCAGCTATGCCGGCTTCGATACTTAAAACATGACTCGATGATGTGGTCTACTGTCTGTTCAGAGTGACCACAGTCGCAGACAGCCGAGGAGATAAAGTCAGCCTTTTCGTGGCCTCCTCCATAAGTACATGCTCACAACAGCGAAACTAATGACTTTAGACCGCTTCCAGTGACCCCAGCTTCTTTTACATTGCTCTCAACGACCTCTACGCCCGCTAACAATCGAGAAACCAATTACTGATGTTGTCATAATGTATCGTTATTAAGTTCATCTGTTCACTCGCCCGTTTCCCCAGCAATGGGGTTAGGTTTTCTTTAACCACCATGAACTGAACAGAGTACTTTTTCGTGTTCTTGGGGTTGCGCAAAGTAATCCTGCATCTTTTTTTGGTCCTACAGAAGCACTGGAACTTTTATTTTTAGTTTCTGTAAATAACAAAGATTTTTTTGATATTTACATTTTCCTTAAGGTCTTATCGTCTGACCCTCTAAGAGGAAACGTCAGAATGATAAATTAAAAACTAAGAAAATCGAATGAGATATGAGGGGAAAATTGTTTAAGTTGGAGAAAACGATTGAGAGAGAAAAAAATATAATAATATTGAGATGGTAGTTCTGACGTTTCCTCTTAGAGGGTCAGACGATAAGGCCTTAAGTAAAATATTAGCAATTTTCTTTTTTTCCACTTGCCCGTTTCATTGATCAAAAAATGTTTCCTCTGAAATATATATATATATATATATATATATATATGATAGAAAGAGAGAGTGATTGTCAAGTGAAAAATTAAAACTATGTAATACTAATAATTCTAGGAGAAAAAACAATAAGAGAAATTGGAATCAAAGGGAGGATTGAAACCATATAAACCATAGAACTGGGGAAAATGTCATGTCACTACCACTGATGTCTTATCTGAGATAACGACATCGCTGCTGGAAATGGAAGAAATTATATCATTTTGTAAATGAATTTATTCATTTGTTTACACATTTTTTGATACTGGTAACCGAGAGGACTCAATTTTTATACAGAAGAGTATTGCTTTATGCTAAGTGAAAGCAATCATTTCCTACGTCATATAACATAACCAATTTTCATTTGTTATTTTTCGTAAACCTGTCTATGAATAATAAAAAATATCCATTTATTAAAAATAATTATTAAAGTTCCATAAGTCGAGCACTTCGAGAGAGATTAAAATTGAGATTAAAATCTAACCATGTGGCAAGTGCTTTCCAATTCGATAGATCGAACACTAGAGAAATCGTTATGTATGCAAACCAACCGACATGGTGAGGTATCACTAACCATTAGGTTTAAAGATTTTCAAACCGAAAAAAATTCAAACAAATATTAATTATTTCAGATGATATATACGTAGTGACCGTACAAACAGCCAGGGTCAGGGCGGTGCCAGTGAAAAATACAAACTCTCAGACTGGTGATACCAGATCAGGCTGCCCTGTGGCTCCCTGAGACGAAATTCACCTACATTGACGTTTTTTTTTTTTTTTTTGTTTTTTTTGTAAAACTTAATTATGTTCTACAAAACCAAAAACAAAAACAACAGCCCCTCTCCCTTTCTCCCTCCCCTTTTTTATTTTATTTTTAGAACTTGAAGCATGAAGACTTTTACTATGATGACCGGATTCGGCATTGAATGGCCCGGGAGGGGTTGATATGCCGTAAAACAAAACTACCAAACCAAAAACGATGATTAAACATTTGAAGATATAAAGAACTTGAAGCATAAAAACTTTTACTATAATGACCAGATTCGACATTAAATAACCCAAAAAGGGTTGATATGCCGTAAAACAAAACTACCAAACCAAAAACGATGATTAAACATTTGAAGATATAAAGAACTTGAAGCATAAAAACTTTTACTATAATGACCAGATTCGACATTAAATAACCCAAAAAGGGTTGATATGCCGTAAAACAAAACTACCAAACCAAAAACGATGATTAAACATTTGAAGATATAAAGAACTTGAAGCATAAAAACTTTTACTATAATGACCAGATTCGGCATTAAATAACCCAAAAAGGGTTGATATGCCGTAAAACAAAACTACCAAACCTGAACTCTCAGAAAGGCGTCATTAAAAACATTTTCAACGATTAACAAAAGATTATTTGTGGCGTCTTTGCGTTAAACAAATTTAATATTCAATATAAAATATAAGCAGATTAAGTTACCGTAAATATTGGTTGTGAGTAAAGTAATAAGTGTTATACATCTTGTTATGTAGGTTACAAATGAGTAATTAAACCCAAATAAATTGTTTTTGACCAATTTTTCAACTGTATTTGATTTAAAAATGCAATAGGTAAAGTACTAAAATAAACTTTTAGAGATCCTATTTTAATAAATAATGATAATTATGAAATTGAATCCAGTATAATGCATTTTGGTTTCTTCAGAAACAAATCAGTGATTTTAATCTTTTCTTAATATTACAAATAAATACATAAATTTCTAATTAGTTTTTTTAATTTTTTTTTTAACATAGTTCACCCCAAACAAAGCAGGCCACCACTGTAGACATAAGGGGCTACTGAGAAAAAAGAAAAGGGGAGAAGATAGGGGGCGGTCAACCTAGACTGGGATCTGCGCATTAGTTTTAATGACATGTTTGTTTTGATTATAGAGTGGGTTGGCCAAGGTGGGTACTTGTTTGGTGCCAATAAGCTCACACAACCAATCCATTAGTCTCGACCTGGTCCATGGGGGTTGTGGCCTCGGGAAAGCCCACCGGAGATAATTGCAGGGTCCCTTTCCATGCGTGACATGGCACATACAACTACCCACGGTATTATGCAACTGATGATGGAGCAGCCGTTCTTGGCGCTACCCAAGAGTTTGGGCTCCTTCCTATCAGTCGGAAACAGCAGCCAGACAAGCTGTCTAACCTGTACCCTCAACCTGTTGGAACAAGAGAGACCCAGATTGGTAATGTAAGACTTAGTGTCGAAAAAATTTTCCCCAAGTTGCCCAAATAGAGAGAAAGAAAACGGCGTTCATTGACCTAGTTAGGAAACAAGGCTAGGCACTGGGTGTTTTTCAGGCGTCCCAGCGCTGGTACCTCTACGCCTGGCTAATAGACAAGGAAGGAGTGCCAGGCCCGGCGAGAGGCAGAACCTATCTACTTCTTAAGCAATTGTAGAGCATGATCGATATATGGTACACGTTATAGAGATGGGGTTTAGTCTTTAACGAGATCTTGGTTCGTCGGCTCCAGAGTTTATGTAATGAATGAAACGCTACATTGCCATGTATACAGCGGGCTGTGACGTCTGTAGTGCTGCACAGCAGGGAGCCCAGGGTCTTGTTCTTGCGTCAGCTCTCATTGCCGCAGAGGGTCTTGCCTTGTGGGTCCAACTCCCTGGCTTCTGCAAGGTATACATGGCTAAACTCTGTTTACATCTCGTTCATGAAGAGATTGTCCATTTTCAGTTTCTCTGCCGCTATCGGCTGGAGCTGATCCAGGGGCTTCTTTTCTACGTCCAGGAAATCAATGTCGTCTGCATATTCCATTTCTAATGGCAGACCCAGGCTGGAGACTGGTGGGTTGGGCCTGTTAGAGCTTTCTCGGACGGATGAGAGTGCTGCAGCGAGGTAGCAGGTGAAGAGCACCGGTGAGAGGCTGTCGCCCTGGGAGGAGCCTATGGTGGTTTCAAATGAGTCAGACAGCTCGTTTTTCACTCAGGCTTTTAGCTTTGTCCCTGCTAACAGAGATCTTACAAGTCTTAGTTCGTCATCATTACAGCCTGCTTGCAGTAGGACATCTCACTGGATGATATTGAAGGCTCACGACATATCAATGCCCATCTTGTAGAAGTCCCATTTCTTTGTCATCACTACTGAGGTCAGCATACGTTGTGCCCATACAATGTTTATAGGGTACCGTGAAGCAGTCGATTTTGTCTCTGATGCTGCACAGGGTAATGATAGACAGGATCTTTCTTATGCTGTTCAGCAGGGCTATTGGCCGGAGGTTGGCTGGTGGCCCAGGGGGCTTCTTTGGACTGGGTACGGTTATAAGTGTGCCTTCTCCTCGTGTCTCTATGGGTGTGTGGTGTTCGAAAGATGAGTTGATGGTTTTAGCCAATGGGCGAGAAACAATGTTCTTTGAGTGCTTAAACAGCTCGCTGTTCACACGATCTGGACCGGTGGCACAGCCATTTTTAAGTGCAGTGGTGGCAGTTTTTACTTCCTCTTCTGTTATGGGGGTCTGGAGTGGCCTTGGGGTGCCCTCAAATGGTTGCAGTGGTTCGTCCTGTTGGTCGGTGAACTGCTGCTGGAACCAGTCTTTGATGATTCTTGCTTTGCCTTCATTAGTTCCCATGAGGTTGCCATCGGTGTCTTGGACAATGATGGGTGGGGTGGGTTTCATTGAACGAAGATGTTTTGCTGCACGGAACATCTTTCGACAGTCATCGGTTGAGGTGATTTCATCTGCTATGGCGTCTGCCTCTTCCACTGCGACTTCCTTCAACTTTTTGTTATGAGTCGCAGGATGTTGTTGCGCTCCTTTCAGAGTGGGGTGCGGTTTTCACTTTTGCCATGTTTGTAGATCTTGAGCCTCAGTGCTTTTTGATGTTCTGACAGCTTGGTGACTATGGGATCAGATGTGTGTTGTGTGCTCTTCCATTTTTTGATCTCGCCGACTGTCTTTGCTGCTGAGGTCTTCATGCAGTCCAGCAGGTCATTCAGTGCTTCATTGGGGTCCTGGCTTTGGTGGAGTTTAGTCAGTGAGTTTTGCAGTTGCTCCTGGTAGGACTGTTGCACTGAAGAGTCTTTCAGAACTTGTCAATGTCAATACATGCCTTGCCGATGCCTTTGGTGTGATGTTTATGCACTAGATGTAATCTGTCCATCCTGAGTCGTGTGATGACAGGTTTGTGGTCAGAGTTCAAATCAGTGCCTCCATAGGAGCGCGAATCCTTTAGTATTGCGGTTAAATTCTTCTGGCATCGTACAAAGTCGATCTGGTTGAATACTGCCTTGGTTACCTTGGAGCCTGTCGCTCGGTTGCTGTCAGCGATATGACCCGTCCATGTTGTTCGGTGTCTACCTGGATGTTTGAAGGCTGTGTTGCTGGCAAAGAGGCCGTTTGTTAATAGGAAGTCGAGAAGGGCTTCACTGTTTGAGTTGCATGTGCCCATACCGTAGGAGCCCATGTTTAGGTGAACGCCAGCTTCAGCATCTTCAGTGGTGAGCTTTCCCAGCTTGGAGTTAAAATGACTACAGATGAAGAGCTTCCATCTAGCAGGGATGGTTATCACGGAACCCATTTCTGTGTAGAAGTTGTCTCGGAGGGTTGGATCCTCTGCTGCACGTTCGCTGGTGGGTCCATAGGCATTAACCACTCAGCATTTCAATGGTGGTCCACTTCTGGTGGGGAGCGTTAAGTCTAGAGTGGAAACCCGATCACTAATGTACTTGTATGAGGTGACGTGGTTGAGAAGTCTTGGGCTGATAGCAAAGCCTAGGCCTCGATAGGAGGCTTCCTTCTGTTCCACGAGTATCAGCTTGTGTCTCGACTCGAGTGTCTGTTCCCAGTGCTCTTTCATCTTTGTCTCTTGCATGCACAAAATGTCGATGTTATAGTGTTCACAGTCTGTGCCTAGTGTCTCTCTTTTCTGAGCGGTGGACAGGCCGCGGACGTTCCATGTACCAATGGCAAATTCCCACGGGGGAGGTTTTGCTCTGATGTGCCTGATGCATGGTCTAGGTTTCACATGGAGGGTAGACATAGTTGCTGAGGGTCGAGGGTTTATCCTTTTTACCACCCAAAGCATATGCGGATGTCAGCCCGCAAACCTGACAGCGATTGGTTTCGCAGTGTAGCTGCTACTTACAGGGAAGGCCGAGTGATTATTTACAGAAGACTACTCTCATCTTTAATATATAATAATACAAAAAGATGTTTACAAAAATCTGATTATTTTCTGTTTTGTCCATTGGTGTGGCATTCTGTAGTTTAAACTTTTTTTGGGTTTGAAATTCTTTAATCCTAATGCTTATTTCCAGTTGAAATTAATTAAATCAATTTTTAATTAATGGAGAATTTGAAAACTCATGACTGCTAAACTATCTCTCAAATTGCTATATTCACTGAATTTAGTTTAAATGGCACGGGTAAAAATGGCACAAGTTGATAAATAGGAAAAAAATGGTACAAGAATAAAATTTAGATAGAAATCTCACAATGAGTTTAGCAAAATCTTGGATATGATGCGGAAAGGGAAAATATAAAAGTAACCTATCCCCCCCCCCAAAAAAAAATAAATGAGATTTTACTTTTTTAAGGTGATTACGTGTGAACACACTGAAAAAACAAACAAACAAAAAAAACAATTATTCTTTTAATTTTTAATATTAGTTGTGCATATAAATTTCACGTAAAATGACCCCCCTTTACGGGCCATTCTAACCTTTTAGCGCAGTTAAAATAAATGTTTTTTACCGCTAACCCTAAGTGCGACCGGCAAAGTCATGAAACCACACGTAATCGCTTTAAAAAGTAGAACCAATCCATCCCGCCCGAAAAACAATGCATCGAATTTATCTCCAATCGCAAAAGAAAATTGGTTAACATTTTAGGGCACTAAAATGTTAGAATGGCCCGGAAGTGGTAGATCATTTGATGCTGAAATTATATTCAAAACTGATCCCCATATTTGCATTCTAAAATAATTGTTGTTTTTTCTTTCAATTTTTAAATGTATTTTTCATTTTACCACACGGACTTAGGGTTAGTAGTAGTTTTTTTTAAAAAATGCAGTATTTACAAAGTACCGGAAAAATGTTTAAAACTGAAATTTAAAAAAAATTGTCATGAAACATAAATTAGAAAGAGTTATTGATAATTGTAAAAAAATTAAATATAAAAAGATTTTTCTTAATTTTTAAGAATGAATTTATTTTTACGTTGGTGGGCTTTTGTCCGGGTTTCAATTATTTTGGTGGGCTTTTGTCCGGACATTATCAATAATTTTAAATGGTCTGCACAGACTTTTTTTTTAATCGGAAATATTGGTTATGATAAAGATTAGGTAGTGAATTTTAGTTCCGGTTGCTGCTTCGCAGACGGGTAGACGGTGTACAGGCAGAAAGGGTCCCTTCTGAATTAATTATTATTTTCCTCTCAGATAACGTGAAGTCATGAACAAACGATGTCATTCCAGCATCAGAACTTTGTTGTATTAACACAATATTAAGAGATTTACTTATAGAAACGCAAGATAACTCAAGTACACTTAAATGGTTGGCACGGCATTACATTTTCAATTACAAGAAAAATATTTAGGCGATTTAGTCGATTCGCAGCCAAAATGGCGGACAATGAACCGTCTGCGAATTTCCGAATTCACAAATGAGTAAGTAAACCCAAATAAATTGTTTTGGACTAATTTAAAATTTACCTTAAATTATTTTAAAGAAAATACAATTTGGGAATTAGTCCAAAACAATTTATTTAAGTTTACTTACATATTTGTGAGGTCAGAAAAAAAATCAGAAATTAGAAGACAGTTCATTGTCCGCCATTTTGACTGCGAATCGACTAAATCGCCAATATTTGTAATAAAAAAAATTAGATTATTACCTATGAAAAACGTTTGATTTTCGTATGTAAATTAATGGATGGGAAATTATAATGGGGAACCTTTTTTGGCTTAACACCGTTTTTCCGTCTGCGAAGCAGCAACCGGAACTGAAGTTCCCCATAATCGAAATATTTTTTTTTTTTAAATTTAAATTTGTATCATCTTGCTTTTTTTCGGTTTCGGTTTCATGATTTCGGAAAATTTGAGTCAGTGCAAAACTAAAATGGTGGATCCGTCTGGTAAATTCCGAAATTGTACAATTAAATTAGAATTCATTTTGTGTTACACGAAAAGAAACAAAAAAAATAATCAAGTCAACAAAACATGTGAGTATCATATTTTTATAATTTCTTCTTGGATTACATTTTCTAAAAAGCGAACAGTTAGCAGTGACCAAGATGTTACGCTTTAAAAAAAATATAAAAATTTTAAACCCTTTGCGCTGCCATCGTAAGAAATAAGATTTGGTAATCGTTATTATTAGCGACATAAATTATTTTTAAGGAAATACACATGGGAAATTAGTAAATATTTTTTTTATTTCGTTTACCGACGATTAAGTAGAATATTTAGCAAAGAAAAAAAAGGGGGGGGGGGAAAATAACAAAAAAAAACAAATAGTCAACAAATAACTGCTACCAAACGCAATAAAAATTACTTTTCTATTTACCTGCCTATTTTATTTGTGTTTTAAAGTATTTTAAAGCGCTTTTACATTTTTTTCTCGTTGTCCTCCGAGTCTTGTAAAGCCGACGTATTCAAGATAGCGCCGGATTTTACTCGAAGTGAAACCTCGATGTCGTAGAACAACTAAAAATATCGAAAATTAAACAAAAATACAACTAATAAAAATATACAGATCGGTTGAAAAGTAAAAGCATGGGTCACAAACTGTACCAGTACCAATAACTGTTACCAAAGGCAAGAAAAATTACTATTACCTGTCTATTTCCTTTAGTGTGTTTAAGTCTTATAAAGTGCTTTTATTTACATATTTATCGATACTTTCTGAGTCTTGTAAATCCGGTTATGTACTTACTTCCTGTGAATAATCAAGATGGCTGACCGCGGATTATTTTACTCACAACCACTATTTACGGTAAATTAACATGCTTAACAATTTATTGGCCTTTTTGGCTAGGAACAAAGTGTAGTATCTGTTCTGATGCCACACTTAACATTCTGTCCTCGGTCAGTGAAAGAGAAATCCTTCAAGATTGAGACAATTTTTATCTTTGTTCTAATCCAGAATGCCCCTTTTTGGGGGAGCTGGATTACCCCCACATTAAAACCGACCCTGTGTCAAACTTTGCCCTCGTGGGGAGTCAAGTAAATAGAAAATGCTTACATTTTCTATTAAATATTAATTTTTATCACGCAAATAGGTCACAGATGAGTAGGTAAACCAAAATAAATTGTTTTTGACTAATTTCTCAACTGCATTTCCATTAAAATAATTTATGTCGCCAATTTTTACCATAATATACTATTTATTTTCATACAATTACATGTCAACAATCTGGAAAAAATAAAATACAAAATAATAAATAAAATATTTTAAACTTAAGATTGGAGCTTCATATTACTATATAATTTTAATGTAAAATAATCACCCAGTTCTTGACCAGATAGCATAGGACAGAACGGGTAACCGCTTTTGTATTTTCAACATGTCCCCCATTTTTAATATTATCATATATATTTTGTAAAAACTGCTGGTATATTTCGATTTTTATTTTTTAAATTTTATTGCCACCTCATTATTTTTTTCATATTCCTGAACACAGGATTAGTCGGGTTAGGGTTAATAAAAGATATGTGGCAAGGATAGTGCCTCCTTCTGTGGGATCTGCAATCCGCCACACTTGGGGGCTTTTTTACCAGACTTTCCGTTGCTCTCGTGGGGGAGATGAGTACAATCCTAACAGCTTTGCACTGAAAAATGTCACCACGGAAAAAGGTGACGTCAATCAGATGAGCACACAGTTTTGACGAGATGTTTATGAAATCCGGGGGTTGACAAGTGCATAGTTGGAGTTTAGGGTTAAATCAATGTTAGCCGACATCACCACGAAAATGTTAAAAATCAGAACAGTTTGTTAAATCATTCATAACAAAATATCTGTGAATTGGGAATACCTTGTCTCTGTCTTTCTTTTTGTGATGTATGTTGTGCCTCTCTCTCTCTCCCTCTCTCTCTCTCACTTAGTCTACGCCAAAGAGATTGGAATCAGTCTTGTGTTTGCATTGTATGAACATATATTTTTCTCTATATAAAGTAATGTGTTGTTTCCTCATTACAAGCCTTCATTTCCAGAAGTCGATGGTGCCAGCAGATGATTAATTCTCAGGAGAGAATTAAGGAAGCCAGCCGTGCAACTAATGATGCCCCCCTAAAGCCACCAAAGAAAATACCCATCCAGCCGAACAAACGGGTATGAACCCCTTATTTTAAAGAAGATGTAACAATCTTTTAGTCCAGAGAGCTAATGGGTACTGTGCTAGGACGAAAGAGCACTTTCAGAAAAGTCATCACGGCATGGACACACAAAATTACACTGCCCGGCAAACGGTTGGATCACAGGCATGTTTTTATTTGTTTATTTTGTTTTCTAAATGTCTTGAAAAATGTAGAAGGAAACATTAATACTCTTTTAAATTTTTTTCAAAATTAACAGGACCAAATATTAATGAAGAGCATTCTTTTTCTAATCGCCCTGCTTTTCGTCCGCTGAAAAACAATAGGGTGTGGGAGTCGGGGTTACATGATACTTAAACAAATGCTTTTCATTTATGACAACACAATCTTGATTACAGTCATATGAGACAACTTCACGTATGTATTTCTCGCGTTAATGTAATTTTGATAATTACACAGCGAATTATTTTTTTAATTATTTACTATTAATCAAATATTTATTGAGATCAAAATTGCAATTCGCGTTAAATAAAACAATTTTAAAAATGTTATTAAAAAAATTTGATTATGAAATTAAATCCACAAGAATGCATTTCCTTTTTTAATTTTATTTGTAAACAAGTCAGCCATTTTAATCTTTTGTTAATAGTTGAGTAAAAAAGAAAAAAAAATGAATTACATTGTGACCCTTCGAAATTTGGAAGGAATTTGATAGCATTTAAACTGTCGAATAGAAAGCTATTTCTGTCTTTAAAATTCTTAGCAAATCCTCATGTAATAAAATATTGGATGTTTGGGAAGCTATTTCGGTCAATAAATCATGATTTAAACAACATTACGATCACAGAATTAGTTATAGTTTAAAAATAAGCATCTGGCATAAAAATAAGCATCTGGCATAAAAATAAGCATCATAACTAGAGGACAGGTGTACACCTGTCCTCTAGTTATGATGCTTATTTTTGTGCCAGATGCTTATTTTTAAACTATAACTAATGAGGAATGTTATGCTTTATGGCTCTGAAACATGGGCTGCATCGGCGAGCACTATCAAGAGGTGGCAACGTACCAAAAAAGCCATGATTAGACTCTTCTCTCTAAGCTTGGTATACAGGAAATAACTGATGTATTTAAGCTGGACAGGATGAGATAGCTTGGCCATGTCGAACGAAGCTCCAGCTGGATCTCCCGGGTCAGAAACATGTCTATCACATCAAGTCGACAGACTGGAAGACCCAAGCTTTCTTGGGATGAGCTGTATAAACGTGACTGTGCAGCCCTGGGGATTACAAACTTAGATCCTTGTGACCTCCCAGCCTGGAGTGGAAGCCTTCGATCAAGACTGACAGGCAGGCCCCACCCTCTTATAGAGAACTAATTAAAGGCCTGTTCAAAAAGAAATCGGATGAAGAAGTCAGTTCCATTTTTAAAAAGTGTTATCAAAATATCGAATATCATGAAGTTTAAAAATTTTTTTTATATATACTAATGGTTCACAACTTACCAGGGCCAAAAGCAACTTGAGGATAAAGGTTAGTGAGATTTTCAGTTAGATGATGGAACAGCCGACAGAATATGCTCAACAAAGAGAAAGAATTAACAATAAACTAATTTTTTCTCAAAGTGCGAGAAGGTAAAGCCTTGGTGGGGTAGACCTAAAACTTGGCCTTTTGGCTAAGATCAAAGTGTAGTATCTGTTCCGATGAATACTGCACCCCATAGACTGGTATTGTCTTGGCCTTCGAGGCTTGATTTACGCCGGTCTATGGGTCTGTCCTGTGCAGTTCTAGGAGGTCCACCCTCCCAGGCTTTGCCTCCCCTCTTTGAGGAGGAGTAAGTTTATTGCTCACTGCCTGAGGCGCCCCTACCGAGGAATGCCGACGGGGCTGCCCAGGCAATTTTTAAACCCCACTTTCCCGACCCGACCTTGGGTCACATCTTACTTGTGGGAGTAAGATAAAAACTGGCCTTGTGCCTAACTCCTGGAGAGGAGTAAATCAATACTCACATGGGCAAAAGTGACCTAGACTCTATCCGACTGACTGTTGAGGACGTATCCTCGACTTGGCATGAACAAAACCTACTCTGGTTGTACTAGATAAGTATTGCGAACTATGATTAATACATAGCAAGACTTGACAGATATTTGTTTACATTGGACTTGAAAACGACCATGATGTAGTCCGTAGGGAAATATTCATGTATTAACGTGTTCTACAGGTGAGAAGTTTCTGGAAAGAAACTCTGTTCATAAAAGTTCTGTTTGATTTTAGGTAGACATTGGAAGAAAGGAGAGTTCTTTGTAGCGAATGTAGGAAGACAAGTTGTTGCTGAGTCTGTTCTAAAGGGTGAATCAGAGCTTGAAGCTCAGTCGAGCACCTACGATGCTTTTTTTTCATTTTTGCTTTTAAATTCGTAAATTCCGTCAAAATTTGTTTTGTTTTCTTCTGTGCAGAATATGAAAAGTTTATTTTTTCTGCCAAATAGCATTTTTGAAAACTACAAGTAATTAAAACATGCAATTAAAATGAGATTTTCAAGACTCTAAAAACGTAAATTGCAGTTTTATTTAAGAGAAATAATCTATTTTATCTCAACCAAATTGAGATAGTCAAACGGTTTTTAGTTGAATCATTAAAAATGTCGGAGATATAGCTCTCTAATGACAAAAATCAAGGTAGGCGCGAGAGCGCTCTATCCCTTAATAGACCTCACGAATGGCCTATGCTGGAAATCTCATTTCTTTGATCAATCACAACTCAAAAACCAATAAACCAAATTAGTTAAAACTTTGCAAAAAAATTTTATTTGATAAGTTCTATAAATGTGTAGAATTTCAGCATCATTAGTCAAGGCAACCCAGAGATCCAGAAAGTTCAATCATGAAATCATGTTATCTGTGTGTACATACGTACATATGTGCCACCATGTATCTCATCAACTATTTAATGGATTCAGCTGATTTTTGGCAGGGATAGAGGTTCTAGGGTCTAGTTGATGGCATTTTAATTTCAGTTTACCATATACCTTAGTTTTCCAGAAAATTCCAAAAAACCTTCAAAATGACCAGTATTCACACACTTTATTCTATATCTTATCGACCATTTGATGGATTCAGCTGATTTTTGGCAAAGATAGAGGTGCTAGTGTCTAGTTGATGGCATTTAAATTTCAGTTTACCATATACCTTGATTAGTCAAACTACCAACTATATCAGTTATGAGAAGGCATTATATTGAGGCATGGCCTTTACAAAAGTAGTGACATTCCATGAAAAATTGCCAGTATACTGAAATCATATGCCCATAATAGGGTTAAGATGAAAATTCATATACACTAAATGTACAAAAGCAAGGAAATTCCCAAATTTTTACACTTTTATTGTCATTAAGGGTATGACTACATATCAACCAAACCATTTCATTATCACATCACTACAGTAATTGATTATAGATCAGACATCTTGCCAATCTTTGTACAATTTTATCAGGATGCGTTCCACTAACCTGTACTCCATTTGGTTCTTAAGTCTAATAATATAGATATATTTTGCGATTATAAGCAAATAATTACCCACCATCCAGTGGTTATTAATCTAGCTCTTAGTATTCTTTGTATATGTATAACTTACATATCTTTAATAAAAATAAAATATTTCTCATTTAAATTACCTTCTTTGTAAATTAATAAATTTATTTTAAATATATATATATATATATATATATATATATATATATATATTTGGATTTTTCACATAGAAGATATATTATTCAGTGAAGACTGGGATTAGGCCAATAAAACAAGCTCGATGATATTCGATTACAGGGTACAGAGCATTTATGTTTGATTTTTTGAAGGCTTACCAAAGCATTCCGTTTAAGAGACCAATCATCACCACAAAAGACTTTCTTTCAAAGATTATTTATTAATAAATAATCTTTGAAAGAAAAAGTCTAATAAAAAGTCAAATATATATATATATATATATATATATATATATATATATATATATATAGAGAGAGAGAGAGAGAGAGAGAGAGAGAGAGAGAGAGAGAGAGAGAGAGAGAGAGAGAGAGAGAGAGAGAGAGAGAGAGAGAGAGAGAGAGAGAGAGAGTAAGTTTTTATTTATACAAACATTATTCGCTACATATGTGCATACATGTTTCAGCTGCGATCTCTCTCGAGACCCAGCATCCTTAGACCGTCAGAAAAAATGAAGTAGGTATTTTTCTGAAGATCTGAAGAGGTTGGGTCTCCAGAGAGATCGTAGCTGAAACATGTATGCACATATGTAGCGAATAATGTTTGTATTAATAAAAATCTATACTAAAAACAGCTCTACTTTTTATTGAGCACTTTTTGTAAACACTGGCGTTTCATTGGATTAACATCTAAGAAACAACAATGATACATGTGCTAATATATATATATATATATATATATATATATATATATATTAGTACTTCATGTATCCACATAAAATATTATAAAGAGATATAATTTTTTTATGTATCAGTTTTCAGTATTTACTTCAACAGTGCTCGATATGTAAGTAGAGCTAGGTAGTAAGCCATATATATTTTCACTGCTTACTATATATATATATATATATATATATATATAGAGAGAGAGAGAGAGAGAGAGAGAGAGAGAGAGAGAGAGAGAAAAAAAGAGATTTTATAATTAATTAATTTATAAATTAATTTATGTGTGCATTTTTTAATTAAACGCATGAATTAATTTATAAATTAATTAATTCAAAAAATCCGTATATACAAAAATTGATGACGCATCTGATTAAGGGTGAATGAATATTCTTAAATGGCTGCTAGCGACAAATAATGAATGCACCGGTAAACCACCGGTTTTCTATCACCAGTAAAAACAATAACAGAAAAAATCAGTACATTATATATATATATATATATATATATATATATATATATATATATATATATATGGGGTAAGGTACACGATAAGTCATGAAAATTAAATGCAGTGGTAGACAAAATGTTTAAAAAAAGATAAACGGAAAACAGGTTAGAATGCAGGAGAAAAACAAAAAACAAGAGATTTGACCGGTTTCGTTCGTATTATCGAACGACTTCGATAATACGATCGAAACCGGTCAAATCTTTTGTTTTTTGTTTTTCTCCTGCATTCTAACCTGTTTTCCATTTATCTTATTTTCAAACATATATATATATATATATATATATATATATATATAAAATAAACGCACCGGTAAAACACCGGTGCTCTATCACAGTAAAAACAATAATAAAAAAAAAAATTAGTACATATACTGAAAATGAAAATGGGGATCGTGAGAGGAGTCAGCTCCAATTTTTGGCGTTGGAGCAGGAGCAGCTCCAAAAGTAGTGGAGCGCGTAAAGCCCTGTATAGTGTAGAGGAAGAGATTTAAAATAATTTAAATTTTACTTTTATGAGATTATGTACGAAATTCAAGTAGCATTGATATATTTCTCAGTTATACAGCATTGCTAATTAAAAGTACTTCATACAAAGACAAGATAAACTTGACTTTAATGTCATTTTATTTTATGACTTTTAACTTTATTTTATGAGTAGTCAAATATTTGGACATACCTATTAATAAATGCACACATGAGAATACAATTAACGAAAATAATTATTACATTTTAGATTACAAGACATACTCTCCCTATACCCTACCACTAACTCTAAGCAACAAATTAATATTTGTGGAAACAAATTAATATTTATTTGCAAAATAATCCACAAAAGTCAGACAACAAATTTATATTTGCAAAGTAAAAAAAATCTGCAAAAATGAGACAACAAATTGATCTTTGTACAAATTTTCACGATGGATGAATTTGTTCTGTCACCTCTGTGAAAAACAGACAAAACTAGTCAATAAAATTTAGCAGCCATTTTGGAAGCTAACTGCTTTAATATACCCAACAGTTTATATGAAAAAAACATGAAATATTATCTATATCAGTAAAATTTATATATAGGGTAGGAAAAGTTAAAATCCAGTGTTTTATTGGAGTTTTTATTTTTCGATCTGCAACAAAAAAATTAATGAGAATATTTGTTATGTTTTAGATTAGATATAATTTTGCTCAAATTCACTTAATTTGCTGTTGTCTAGAAATCAGTTAATTTATGTTTCATGATTTGTCTTTTATCTGTGAGGTACAGTGCACCACATGCATGCATAAGATCCATGTAATGCTGATTAACATCAATATATACTATACCAAACTCATGATATCCAGGCTACCATAGCAAACTCATGACAGAAAATGCACACAATGAGACAAACTCATACTCACACACTTCTTCGCCTTTACTGTTCTAGACAGAAATTTCTTTTCTTTCTAGCCATTAAGATTATATATATAATTTTTTTAATGCATATTTATTCCCATATAATTTTATAAAAGTTAAAAACCATATCACAGACTAGTTTTAATATTATTATTATACTTATTGTTATTATTTATTTTTTATTTATATATATTATTTTATTATTTTTTTAATTTTATATATATATATATTATTTTATTATTTTTTTAATTTTATATATATATATTATTTTATTATTTTTTTAATTTTATATATATATATTATTTTATTATTTTTTTAATTTTATATATATATATTATTTTATTATTTTTTTAATTTTATATATATATATTATTTTATTATTTTTTTAATTTTATATATATATATTATTTTATTATTTTTTTAATTTTATATATATATATATTATTTTATTATTTTTTTAATTTTATATATATATATTATTTTATTATTTTTTTAATTTTATATATATATATTATTTTATTATTTTTTTAATTTTATATATATATATTATTTTATTATTTTTTTAATTTTATATATATATATTATTTTATTATTTTTTTAATTTTATATATATATATATTATTTTATTATTTTTTTAATTTTATATATATATATTATTTTATTATTTTTTTAATTTTATATATATATATTATTTTATTATTTTTTTAATTTTATATATATATATTATTTTATTATTTTTTTAATTTTATATATATATATTATTTTATTATTTTTTTAATTTTATATATATATATTATTTTATTATTTTTTTAATTTTATATATATATATATTATTTTATTATTTTTTTAATTTTATATATATATATTATTTTATTATTTTTTTAATTTTATATATATATATTATTTTATTATTTTTTTAATTTTATATATATATATTATTTTATTATTTTTTTAATTTTATATATATATATTATTTTATTATTTTTTTAATTTTATATATATATATTATTTTATTATTTTTTTAATTTTATATATATATATTATTTTATTATTTTTTTAATTATATATATATATATATATATATATATATATATATATATATATATATATATATATTAGTGAAATAATAATTGAATTGTATCTACATATGGTTATTGGGGAAGTGGTATTTTGATCACTGGAGAGTCATGAATTTAATAGCTGTTCTCTTTTCTTTCATTTCAGGTAACAATCATCATGGTCTTGAATCAGCATTCTTACAACATTGGTCTTTCCCTTTTGATAATGGCAGAGTTAATTTCCATAAAATTTCCATAAAAACGATCAATTGTTTTTTCAGAATATATATGTAGTAAAACTTATGTCAAATACACAGAAGAAAATATTTTTGTCAAGTGAATTGTTTCTACGTAAAAACATCCAGTACATGTTACATGATTCAATATCATCACTATGTTTAAATACGCAACATGTTTTTGTGAAGTACGTAAATTTCTAAACAGTGCATAAAAACAGTTCAGGTTGAGAAAACATGCAGGTACATGCCGGAGAGAAACCATTTTCCTGTGACGTTTGTAGCTCAGCCTTTTCTCATGAATACAATTTGAAAAGACACATGAAAATACACTCAGATGAGAAACCATTTTCCTGTCAAGTTTGTGAATCAGTATTTCCAAGTTTTTCCTTATTGAAAAACCACACACGTGTGCATACAGGAGAGAAACCATTCTCGTGTGAAGTGTGTGAATCTGCATTTGCTTATGAATCCCATCTAAAAAATCATATGCGCATGCATACAGGAGAGAAACCATTTTCTTGTGAAGTATGTGGAGCTGCATTTGCTCAAAAATACACATTGACAGTGCACGTACGAACACATACAGGAGAAAAACCATTTTCATGTGAAGTATGCAATTCTGCATATTCTGATAAATCTGCTTTGACGAAACATATGCGAATACACACAGGCGAGAAACCATTTTCTTGCAAAGTGTGCGGATCTCTGTTTTCAAAGGAATCTTGTTTGAAAAACCATGTGCGAATACATACAGGAGAGAAACCTTTTTCATGTAAACTATGTGGATCTGCATTTACATGGGATTCCAGTTTAACAATCCACATGCGAACACACACAGGTGAGAAACCATTTTGCTGTGGCGTGTGTGGATCTTCATTTGCAAGCAACTCTCACTTAAAAATGCATATGCGAACGCACACAGGAGAGAAACCGTTTCCATGTGAAGTGTGTGGATATGCATTTTCTGCAAAACACAAGTTGACAGTACACATGCGAATGCACACAGGAGAGAAACCGTTTGCTTGTAAAGTTTGTGGTTTAACTTATGGTTATAGTTCATCCTTAAAAACTCACATGCGATCACACAATGTTATAAATCCCGAAAAGATAATCTTATAAATGAATGTGTGAGCTGGAGTCTCCACTGTAACCCAGGTTATTTCATAGTTCACCAGAAGAAACAGTCGGTAATGTAACTCAAATGTTAGCATCAGGGGTTCCTGCATTTCTAAAAATCAACCAAAATAATATTTAAAAAAAGAAATAATCTGTATTTTTCATGAATTGCATAGTCAATGATTTTTAGATATGAGGGGACGTCTTTATTGCTGTCAATACTAATTTGAAAAACTATATGTAAATATTTGTACAGTCTTTTTATATTAAACATCCTTAAATCTTTCTAAATTTCTTAAAAAAGCCTTAACTCTTTTTACTTTTCTCAGATACGTATAAAAGTATATTTTAAATTATGTATATTATGTTGCAAAATTTTTTAAATGTGGATTGATAATTTGTATTACTCGGACTACTATTCTCAACATGGTAGTTATTTGCGAAACGTTTTGGTCGATGTAACCTTTGATAGTTGGGTGCATCTACAGAATTTTGAAATTTATTTAATCGTAGATTGTTCTTATTTCATCAGCCATGACAGAGTAGAAGTCTTAATTATTATATTATTTTCATTTATTATCGTCTGTAGTAAGGATTGAACCATCAACCTGCAGAAGACTGTCACTTAAGAACTGATTGAAAATCAATGCTTTTATCATGTGAGCCACGAGTCTATGTGGACAATTCTAGTATGAATTTTTGGAGCTTTAAAACTAATCTTGTATTACATTCTCTCTCTCATATATATATATATACAGGGTGTTTCAAAAGTCTTGGGAACATTACAAATGCGTATATCTCATGAACTATTCCAGGTAGAAAAATGAAACTGGTGCCATTTGAAAGCTTGCTTAATCAAGTTTTTGGTCATACTAATGATTTTCGTGTTATCTTTCCAGGTGCAGTAATGGCGTTCTCTAAACAAGACAAGGCATTTTGCGTCCTCCAATTTGCAAAGACTGAATCGTGGACATGTGTTCAGCGTGCATTTCGCAGGAAATTTAAAAAAGAAGCCCCTGAAAGGAAATCCATTGTCAGATGGCATGCTAAATTTGTGAAAGATGGGTGTTTGTGCCCAAGTAAGCGAACAGGTCGCCCTTCAACTTCAGAAGATGCAGTTGAGCAAGTTCGGACAGCCTTTCAGCGAGAAGAGCCAGCAGGGAACTTCAGCTTGCTCCAGCAACTGTCTGGCGTGTTTTAAGGAAACGACTGCAAATGGTACCTTACAAGCTCAAGTTGGTCCAAAGGTTGAAGGACACTGATAAGCCACTTCGCCGTGACTTTTGCATTGCAATGCAAGAGAAGTTGGAAGATAACGTCTTTGATGACCGGCTTGTTTTTAGCGATGAGGCGACCTTCCATCTGAATGGCAAAGTTAACAA
>OY744525.1:159483895-159811395 GCA_963556195.1 Sepiola atlantica | reverse complement strand
TTGATCTTCTGACTCGGAACAGATACTACACTTTGATTTTAGCCAAAAGATTTTCTTTTTGTTTTAAGTATCAACGCCATCTGTTGCGAAATATGTACATTAATACTCGCTGTGACTTTGAGAATCATAGAAAACAGGTGAAGATGAGTTAATGTGTTTATACGTGAATAAAAGAAATGTAGGGCTAACCAATGGAAAAAGAATGAGTGTATGTGTGAGTGTAATAAGCAAAAGAAACATTATATTCTCAAGATGTTATTGGGAGAGGTTAATTTGTGAATGGCAGTAGCATTGTATCGCTTTATTACATTAAAAAATGCAAACGAAATTAATCTTTTCAGAATTACATTCATTATTATTGCACCTTTAGGATTCATAAACGAACATTTAAATGCGATAGTTCCCAGTATATATATATATATATATATATATATATATATCAAGGGAGGCGCGAGAACGCTCTATCCCTTAATAGACTGCACGAATGGCCTATGCTGGAAATCTCATTTCTTTGATCAATCATAACTCAAAAACCAATAAACCAAATTAGTTAAAACTTTGCACAAAATATTTATTTGATAGGTTCTATAAGTGTGTAGAATTTCAGCATCATTAATCAAGGCAACCCAGAGATCCAGAAAGTTCAATCATGAAATCATGTTATCTGTGTGTACGTACGTACGTATGTGCCACTCTGTATCTCATCAACTATTTGAGGGATTCAGCTGATTTTTGGCAGCGATAGAGGTTCTAGGGTCTAGTTGATGGCATTTTAATTTCAGTTTGCCATATACCTTAGTTTTCCAGAAAATTCCAAAAAACCTTATGAGAAGGCATTGTATTGAGACATAGCCTTTACAAAAGTAGTGACATTCCATGATAAATGCCAGTATACTGAAATCATATGCCCTTAATAGGGTTAAGATGAAAATTCATATGCACTAAATGTACAAAAGCAAGGAAATTTCCAAATATTTACACTTTTATTGTCATTAAGGGTATGACTACATATCAACCAAACCATTTCATTATCACATCCCTACAGTATAAATCTCTATGCATGAGTGGATGAAGTGTGTGAGGTGCGCTGAAGAAAAATTCTTACCAGTAAAATACATAGCCCTGTTGTGCTCGCATACCCTTAATGATAATAAAAGTGTAAAAATTTGGGAATTTCCTTGCTTTTGTACATTTAGCATATGATTTCAGTATACTGGCATTTATCATGGAATGTATATATATATATATATATATATATATATAATCTAAAAATTACATCACATTACAACTCAGAGCATTGACCATTGTTATTAATTTGCCCGCTCATTATTGATTCCCAATTTACTTCAAAACTAATAAAAAACAGAAGTAATCGATAATAAAAGAAGATAAAATTCTCTATTAATAAGAAAAGACAAAACTAATCGATACAAACACAAAATCTAATCAATAAGAAAACAAAAACAAAACTCTCTCCCTTTTTCTCTCCTACCTCCCCCAAAGCGCACAGCCACTTTTATTATATAGAAGATACTACTAATAAGGATAATAATAATATTAATAACTTAATATTTTTTCTATATTAAAAGTGAAAGAAATTCTCTACTTTTTAGTATTATCAGTAATTAGTAAGAGTAAGCCTCCACTTCTTTGCTCACAAATATTATTATCATTCTTTCCTTTTGTTTTTTATTATTATCAGTTTTTATTAAGATTTAGTCTCTCTTCTGCACACAACAATTACATTTGCATATGTGACTATTGAAGCAGGCCGGACACACGTACATTCACTTTTATTATATAGATAGCTAGAGTATCTATCTAAGAATATGGATCCATTATATTAAGTGATTTTGATTAGCAAACCTTGTTTTGAGCGACTGAGGATGTAATAGATATTGTATTTTTACACTCTTTATTCTCATCTTTTACTTGTCTCTCTCTATTTCATGATATTTTATGGAGTACAACATTTTATTATCGCAAGCATGAAGGGAAGACGAATTTTATCGTTCATGATTAAAAGTTAATCAAGAAAAAAAAATGCCAGTCGACCGGTTTCGCCCTCTCTTAACAAAGGCTGTATTGAGGGATTTAATAAAATGAGGGATTTACAAAATGGGGGTGAAAAGAGAGAGAGTACAGAAAATAAAATAGTGTTATGTTATATGTACAATGGAGGATGAATCTTAGAGACTGATCACATCTAGTCCCAATAGACATTCCCTTTGCTTGCAAAGAGAGGGACGTTTAAGACGAACGTGGATCGTCTCCAAGATTTTTTTGTATAATGAGTGAGCATGACAGAATGGTGAAGGAGTCCATGCTAATATATATATATATATAAACTAACAGGACCCGTCGTCCGGCGTTGCCCGGGAGAAATATAAAAGAATGAATAAAAATGTGTAAACCGCCGACAGAACGCAAATACGTCACATCGGATAGTTTTAATGTTAAGAAAAAATGTCGCTTTTGAATTGTGGAAAATCTATGTACCCACGAAAATGATTATCTCGGAGTGGAACAAAAATAGAAATTGCCACAGTGTAGAAGGATATCTCCTTCACTGACCGAAGAAGTGAGAGATACAAAGCTGCAGTTGGCGGAGCAGATCATATGGTGTTGAAAATTAAAAGCGTTGGGGACGACAATATGCAAGTCTACAACTAGGAATGCCGGATGATCTTCATCATGGGCACAAGGATAAGGGGGTGGACATTTTATATATTTTTACTAGCTGAATGCAATAATTTAATAATCTTCAGTCAAATATATATTATGAATATATATATATATATTTTAATATAGTTCACCCCAAACAAGGCAGGACGCCACTGTAGACGTAAGGGGCTACTGATATTTGGGGTGTAAGTTTTGGGGGTCATCCTAAGTTGTGAACTGTGCAGCGAGATTTCTGTTTACATTAGTTTTAAATTTCTGCATGTCAGTAAAGTCGGGGAAACAGAGAGCAGGGAGGGAGTTCCAGAGGCTGGCAGTACGAGGAAAGAAGCTATTAGAGTAGAAGGTTCTCTGGCATCTTGGGACCTCCACAGTGAATGGATGGGACTTAGCTGATTATCGGGTTGGTCTAGTGTATTTACGTTGAGGGGGCACCAGAGCAGCAAGTTCATCGGAGCACAATCCATTGAATATACCATTGAAACACTGGCTCATTGGATTACCAAACTTAAGCAATGCCGAGCCTGGTCGGTACTTATATTGGTAACCATTTAGGAATACGAGATACCATAAAAAAGAAAGTGTCACTTTGTTGAGAAAGGTATTCCTCTTTGCTTCGATCTCAATAGAATAGTAGGGTAGACGAGTTTATTCCATCATTTCTTCTGATCAACTTAGATTTCTGTTAAACACTAGATTTGAGCAATGCTATGCCAGAAATGCAATTCGGGATTATGTAACCTTCGCTTCACTGTAAACTCATGTAGTTACTTTCAAGACAAGTAGGTCAATAAATTCAAATAGCCTAGAAACAAACAAAACTTTAAACTTATCTTTTATTCTCTTGTTAAAAAATAGTTTAACAACCTTAATCCCACCCTCAACAAAGCTTTATTGAACGAAATACTCTATGACGAGGCATTTTCACCAATTCGAGAATTGCATTAAGAGAGGTAACTACATATATATATATATATATATATATATATATATATATATATACTAGCGGAACCCGTCGCCCGGCGTTCCGCAGGAGAAAGTACTACCTATTGCATGACGTTGAATAAAAAAAAGCAACGGCCTATTGTTTTTTCTTCCCCGTCTACCGTGTTGGCGAATGTTTTAAATAAAGAAAAAGAAAAAAGTGGTAGAGTAGAATGGGATCGAACGCTAAAATTGACGATCATGAAACCTACTTTCTTACCGATTGCTCCACGGTTTCAGGTTACAAATACATGTGAAAATAGGCCAATTAACTTAAGCTTGATTATTGGCATGCGTGTTAAATTAATACCAGGCAAATAATAAATAAGAACCGGTGTTTTGTGAAAATTAAATTGTGTGTATTAGTTCCCGGTGTCGATGAGTAAAGTGACAGTACAGAATTGTTAGAGCGGAAAGTTTTTGCTACCACCTATATGGAGTTGGTTTTTCGGAGATACGTGGATGGTGGGCCAAATGTAATATTTAGTGTTAGGTAGAAAAAAATAACAAATTTACTAAAACACGCTCGAGTGAATAAGTGTAGTATAGTGGTGAGTTTAGTAGCCTGTGATGCATGTGGTTATTTTCCTATACTCCGAGAAGGTACAGGGGAAAAACGTCTCTACTATATATATATATATATATATATATAATTTTACTATTTCAGATATATACACATATAATATAAAATAATGTATTATGAATATATATTTTTTCAGTATTTACTTCAACTGTGCTCAATATGTAAGTACAGCTTAGTAGTAGTATACAAATATACTTAAAGCAAGTAAACTACACACTTGTTTGTGTATAGCTTACTTGCCATTAATATATTTCAAGCCACCATCCGCCCATGCATGGAGTATTGTTGTCACATATGGGCTGGTGCATAACAACTAGTCTCTCCCTCCTGACAAGGTCCCAAAATGAGTCGCCTACCTAATAGGTCCCTCACTGTCAACCAAGCTCCAGTCCCTGTCCCATCGCCACAATGTAGCATCCTTGTGCTTGTTTTACAAATACTTCAATGGATTATGCTCCGATGAATTGGCTACTCTGGTGCCCCCTCGTCGTAAATTCACTAGACCAACTCGACAATCAACTAAATCCCATCCATTCACTGTGGAAGTCCCCAGATGCCGGAAAGCCTTCTACTCAAATAGTTTCTAATTCTTGGTCTTTTGGCTAAGATCAAAGTGTAGTATCTGTTCCGATGGATACTGCACCTCATAGACTTGTATTGTCTTGGCCTTCGGGGCTTGATTTACACCGGTCTATGGGTCTGTCCTGTGCAGTTCTAGGAGGTCCACCCTCCCAGGCTTTGCCTCCCCTCTTTGGGGAGGAGTAAGTTTATTGCTTACTGCCTGAGGCGCCCCTACCGGGGAATGCCGACGGGGCTGCCCAGGCAATTTTTAAACCCTACTTTCCCGACCTGACCTTGGGTCACATCTTACTTGTGGGAGTAAGATAAAAACTGGCCTTGTGCCTAACTCCTGGAGAGGAGTAAATCAATACTTATGGGAAATTCCTGACATTGTTGCTGGTGTACACACATTCTATAATTTGAACTATTCTCTTCCCTATCTGTGGGAAATTCCTGACATCGTGGCCGGTGTACAAACATTCTATGTTACTCACTATTCTCTGGCCTTTTGGTCAAGATCAAAGTGTAGTATCTGTTCCGATGGATACTGCACCCCATAGACTGGTATTGTCTTGGCCTTCGGGGCTTGATTTACGCCGATCTATGGGTCTGTCCTGTGCAGTTCTAAGAGGTCCATCCTCCCAGGCTTCGCCTCCCCTCTTTGGGGAGGAGTAAGTTTATTGCTTACTGTCTGAGGCGCCCCTACCGGGGAATGCCGACGGGGCTGCCCAGGCAATTTTTAAACCCCACTTTCCCGACCCGACCATGGGTCACATCTTACTTGTGGGAGTAAGATAAAAACTGGCCTTGTGCCTAACTCCTGGAGAGCAGTAAATCAATACTCATGGGGAATTATAGTAATGGACTTTCTACATTTTGCCTTCATCAATATCTCAATCACACACGTATTCCATCCTACAGTAGGCAAAAAAGATTAAGACTCTCCTCTTGTTTTCCTTTTTCCTTTTATTTTTTCCATTCCTAAAGTAACGTTCTGTGACTCCAGAAACAAAGGAATTAATGTTGCCTGCGATAAAACTGTGAACAGTGAAAGGTGACGTTGAGAAGTTACTTTAAATTCCGTATCGGATTACACATTATTTCGGCACAGAGATTATGGAGTTTGGAAATTTAAGGTTAAGCAAAGATTTGATATCGCCTTTAAGTGGAGAAAGTAATTTGGTCTGGTGGATGAAAAAAGTGAAATTGGTGGCAGAAAATGCAGCATGACTGAGAAAAAAAGAATGACTATAATTACATTAACGTGGCTGAATTAGATGCCGTTCTGAAAAGCATCAATTTAGCAATAAATGGGGATTGAGAGACAATCGAAATGAAGATCCAAACAGCCACAGTACTAAGTTGGGTAAACTTTACAGTAGAAGAGAGCAGAAGAATACGAACCAAAGATGCTGGAGAGATGATTGTGAAACGAAGATTGGGAATACTTGGAGAGTTAATATCCGAATTTGGACAGTAAATAAAGACAGTGTTTGTGCCTTAATAGAGTAACAAAGCAAATGCACATTTAAACCAGTCACTAGTGTATGCCGACACACGTTTGCCGCTATTTATAAGATGGTCAGCAATAGCAGAACCAGATGTGTTAACTAAATTATTTAAATTATTTAGTCGGCCTTGGCGTATTGCAGGGGGGATGTGTTGTTTTATTCTGGATTCAAACCTTTGCACTGTCCTGCCCACGTATACGGCATCGCACCAACATTTAAATTGATAAATAATATTACTGATATGTTGGGGTGGGAGAACATCCTTATGAACGGATTTTAACAAAGGTCGAGCAGAAAAAACAATTCTAGGATTAGATGCCTGGTAACACTGATGCACAGCTACAGAAATTTGGTTAGCCAATTTTATGCTAATATTACCCAACCAAGGTAATCTGAGGTACGCCGGACATTTTGGAGGACCAAAAAGTTTATGCTTATAAAAGTGGGTGATCTTGGTAACAATATTAGAATTAACAATATCAAGAGGGTAACCATTTTCAGCGAGCATCTCTTTGATAAATTTAATCTCCGAATCAACAGGGATTTGAGTTTTTTCTTAACTTTATTATTGCTCTGTATTACACTGATTTCCTACAGAATTTACTCCAACACATTACTCTCTCTTTGCGGTTTTTGTCTTTTCAACTTCCTCCTGTTTTATAAGTGGATCAACCTTTCACACAAAATGCAACTCTTCCAGCTCTCCGGTTTCTAGACAGCATACCGGGACTTCCTACTTCTCAACTAACCATTGTTTTTTTATTGATCTTGTGCCGGAGCTATGCGTGGGGTACACTATTGTATGCCTTTTGGTAATCAATACAAGCCATGCTTGGATTTCTCTTCCTACAGTCCTCAAGGATAGTCTTATTGATCAACAATTCGTCCTTGGTGCCTAAACACTTCCTCCTACACCCTGCTTGTTCTTTTTCCAGGTATGCTCCAGAAGAGAGGTGTTCGTAGATGCTGTCTTCAACCAGGCCAGTGAAGAGTTTGTAGGTTGTAGTGAGGCAGCAGATCAGTCTGTATTTTGTAGGGTTTTGTGTCTCACTCGTTTTTAGTATGAGGGTCGTATCACCTTTTACTAGCCATGCTGGTGTGGCTTCATCATCCTTCAAAAGTCTGGTGAAGCAGCTACTATAATGGCTATGAAGTGCTGTTAGTTTTTTCAGCCAGAAATTCTACATATTGGTTATGCCAGGTTTTTTGTGATTCAACTTTCGTTTTATAATTCCAGACGTTATCTTGTAGCAGTCACCAATAGGGACCACTTTTGAATGCGTAACCACTATCCCGGTGAGCTGGCTTGTCCAATCAAATTACAGTAATATCGTTAGTTCTCTAAAAGACTACTTATGTTCCCTTAGGGTTTGAAGAAAAAGATCAGACGACCTCCTGGCACCAGCTTGGACACATTGCAGAGAGCATCAGCGAGGAACGAGGAAACGCTCTCTCTCACGCTGCCGTTTTCACCTGAAGAAATCCACGGGCGGCCCTAAGAACTCTTATATTCTTCCTCTTCCTCAGACGGACACTGTCCCACTCTCTTCTACCTATACCAAACCTAAGATGATCCCCCATTTTCTGACTAGATAGCGTTTGAACGACATGTGACCATACTCTGAGGATTTAATTAAATCTGAATTATTTTCATCTGGGGAGGGGTCTGTTTCCACCCGGACTCATGGGTGAATGGTAATGTAGTTTCTGCTGTACCTGTGGTATGGTGTTTTGGACGATGGTGGGAATTGTGGGAATTTTGATGGGGCTTTCAAGTGTGGGTTCGTATGAGGGAGAGGAGATTCGTCTTTGTAGCATTAAATGTGACCGTCCATTTTTCCATTTTAATAAAAATGTCCCCACAAGAATCAAAGGATAAATGAGGAAGATAAAAACAGTTTGTTTACTAAAGATAGTTTTTAGCCGACACCCTAACGTTACTACTACGCAATGCTGAAGACAACATAACGAGTTACAATAACAAAAAGCCAATTACTATCCAACCAATGTTAGTACGAATTCATGCATTAAAGAAAATTTAAAACATATCTAATTTGTATGTAATGGATATAGACGAGAATTCTGTGGACAAAGTATATCTGGATGGCAAAGTTATTGAGGTGATCGAGAAATGTTTACACCATTGGAACACATTGTGGAGCAAGTGCTTGTGTGATTGCAAGAAATAAGAGTAGCTAGAGTAAGTTTAGGGAACTACTCCCATTACTACTCAGTAGAGTGCTACTACTGTCGTCTATCAGGTATGTGTATGCAGTGTAACAATGTATAGAATTGAGTGAGGATTGAGGACATGCGTTGCATGGATAGAAAGGATATGAGAATGATATGATGGATATGTAAGGTGAGGCTTAGAGACAGGCTTAGTTTTGATGACCCCAGAGGAAGATTAAATCTGGACAGTATAGGAAGGTGTGATCAGAACAGAAGACTTTGATTGTATGGCAACATGTAAAAATGGATGAAAGTTCTTGGGTTAGTAGATGTAGAACAGTTGAGGTAGCAGGTTCAGTTTAAAACAAGGAAAACATGGGAGGTAGTGATTAAAATATACGAGGGAATGAGGGATGAATAAAAACCTGGCCAGAGATAGGTTACTTTGCAAGTCAATTTCTTAAAGCCGTCAAACCCATGCCAGCATGTAAAATGGATATTAAAACCGAATATCATAATGAGAAATATTTCTAATGCAATAACATTGAAAATGGATATATTTCTTTTATCATGTCATTGTAAATATAAAAAAGTGGTGAGTGATTAACATTCCTGATTTAATAATGTTACTATTTACTTGCCGCTTTATGAAAGCAGAGTTAGACACAAGGTTTTTAATATGAAGAAATCGATGTCTCAAAAACGAGGCACTCTGAATTGGGACAAATATAAATATTGTCCCAGTCTAGAATGATTTCTCCTTCACTGCCCAATGGCAGAAGAGATGAAGCTTACTATCAGAATGGATAGATTTCTTCAAGCCAAAAGACTTTTCTGCTAAATGTCGAAAATTATTTAAATTTTATATAATTTCTTATCTATATCTTATAATTTCAAATGTGAATATATGTGATTTTGTAGCCCTTGACTTACTTTTGTGAATCCTGTCTAGGAATGTGTCAGTTTAGGCTTAGGTTATTATTGAGATCATTGAAACCATCATTTCTCATCTATGACAATGCCGGGACTTACAAAGGATTTAGACGCATAAAAATTTGGACACTTTACTGAGAAAATTGCAATTTATTATTCACAGGAGTTATGAAAATCAAGCCCGGGGAGAAAAGAGTTGTTTAAACTAAAGGCCGGATAGAAACGCTGTTAGCAGAAATCACAGGTGTGACCTGAGGAAAGTCAAAAATGGGTTAGCATTAGGCGTTGCATCCTATTCTTCTCCCCTCTGAATTGAGCAGATTCGCTTTTGTGAAATTCAGAAAGAAGTTGTTTAGCGTCGATTGTCTACCGAGTTGAGAAGTTGCACGTTGAAAAAACTCCAAGTGATATCCGGAAACAAAAGCACTACGCCCTCTACCTAGGAAAACACACAAGTTCCTTGTATAAAACAATTTTAAGAATACATATTTTTTTTACTTAAACACAAATCAGGAGCTTCGTTGCTTTGGGAATTGTTCAGACTGTTTGATTTCATCATTTTGTTGGTTTTTTTTTATTCTAGTTCCTGTATTCAACCAGTTGAGTAGTCTCCCGGGCAACATTGGTACATTTTTCAACTCGAGGATGGTCAAAAAGTACATGCTACCATCAACCGACGCTGAAGATACCAGCCCAGACTGACAGAAAAATTGTCTGGGTGCAAATATGACGGTATGTGCTAGCTTACTTTGAGCTGAAGGGTCACAATACAAAACGTTAGAATCCAGGTTTCACATTAAGATCGATGAAACCCTCATTTCTTGCTATTCAAAAAAGCCCTACCAGTCATACATCATATAACCTACTTTTTTTTTAGGTTAAGGGCATGTTAAACCTAGATTTGCATTGAGATACGGTTTGGCTGTAAAAAAATTATGAATAAACGCCGCTGTGAAATGCACTGCAGAATGGTAAGTTTATATGGAGGTAGAAATATAAGGGAAACGATTTATACAAATACTCAATAACATGAATAGCTTCCATATGATTCAGTAAGTAATAAAACGTTTTTTACTATAACCTGCATCTTGTCTGTTTTTTTTCTACAAGAGATCCGTGATTTTGGGGAATTTTTTTTCCATGATTTTAAAACCTAGGTTGTCTCTTGGAAGCCTAACCCAAAGACCTTGTCCTGTGAATATTCAAAGAACATCCATCATTATCTGGTTTATACTTACACAAAGTTCTAACTCTATTTAAAAACAATTTTCCTTTTTACACCAAATATTCCATAATTCTTTTTTATGAAACTTGTTTAAATATATTTTATTACAAAATCTCACAGACGAAAACTCGTCTTATTACCACAACTGCAAAGAATGTTACTTAATTTCTGTGTACATAACATCAAATAGAATTTTCGTGAACAGAATTTATTTTCAAGAACCTCCCATCTCTGAAGCACATTACCACAGAACTGCTTCCTTGCAGACTACCACATGCTGTTCCCAATGGTGAGCAGCGCAAAGTGTGTCTGGGTGTTGTAAGACCAGCTATATGTCTCCTTTTCTCTTATGTGTACAAGAGTAACTCATCCCTGATATTTTCTGTAACTCTCGTTTTAAAATAACCTTTTTGTACATCAATATCGGCATCTGAGTGATTTTGTATCTAGACAACCAAAAACTTGGGTTCATAGTGGTTTTGTATCTACAGACAACCAAAAACCGGGGTTCATAGTGATTTTGTATCTAGACAACCAAAAACTTGGGTTCATAGTGGTTTTGTATCTACAGACAACCAAAAACCGGGGTTCATAGTGGTTTTGTATCTACGGACAACCAAAAACCGGGGTTCATAGTGGTTTTGTATCTACAGACAACCAAACACCTGGGTTCATAGTGGTTTTATATCTACAGACAACCAAAAACCTGGGTTCATAGTGGTTTTGTATCTACAGACAACCGAAAACCAGGGTTCATAATGGTTTTGTATCTACAGACAACCAAAAACCGGGGTTCATAATGGTTTTGTATCTACAGACAACCAAAAACCTGCGTTCATAGTGGTTTTGTATCTACAGACAACCAAACACCTGGGTTCATAGTGGTTTTGTATCTACAGACAACCAAAAACCTGGCTTCATAGTGGTTTTGTATCTACAGACAACCAAAAACCTGGGTTCATAGTGGTTTTGTATCTACAGACAACCAAAAACCGGGGTTCATAGTGGTTTTGTATCTACAGACAACCAAAAACCTGGCTTCATAGTGGTTTTGTATCTACAGACAACCAAAAACCGGGGTTCATAGTGGTTTTGTATCTACAGACAACCAAAAACCGGGGTTCATAGTGGTTTTGTATCTACAGACAACCAAAAACCTGGCTTCATAGTGGTTTTGTATCTACAGACAACCAAAAACCTGGCTTCATAGTGGTTTTGGATCTACAGACAACCAAAAACCGGGGTTCATAGTGGTTTTGTATCTACAGACAACCAAACACCTGGGTTCATAGTGGTTTTGTATCTACAGACAACCAAAAACCTGGGTTCATAGTGGTTTTGTATCTACAGACAACCAAAAACCGGGGTTCATAATGGTTTTGTATCTACAGACAACCAAAAACCGGGGTTCATAGTGGTTTTGTATCTACAGACAAGCAAAAACCTGGGTACATAGTGGTTTTGTATCTACAGACAACCAAAAACCGGGGTTCATAGTGATTTTGTATCTAGACAACCAAAAACTTGGGTTCATAGTGGTTTTGTATCTACAGACAACCAAAAACCGGGGTTCATAGTGGTTTTGTATCTACGGACAACCAAAAACCGGGGTTCATAGTGGTTTTGTATCTACAGACAACCAAAAACCTGGGTTCATAGTGGTTTTGTATCTACAGACAACCAAAAACCGGGGTTCATAGTGGTTTTGTATCTACAGACAACCAAACACCTGGGTTCATAGTGGTTTTATATCTACAGACAACCAAAAACCTGGGTTCATAGTGGTTTTGTATCTACAGACAACCGAAAACCAGGGTTCATAATGGTTTTGTATCTACAGACAACCAAAAACCGGGGTTCATAATGGTTTTGTATCTACAGACAACCAAAAACCTGCGTTCATAGTGGTTTTGTATCTACAGACAACCAAACACCTGGGTTCATAGTGGTTTTGTATCTACAGACAACCAAAAACCTGGCTTCATAGTGGTTTTGTATCTACAGACAACCAAAAACCTGGGTTCATAGTGGTTTTGTATCTACAGACAACCAAAAACCGGGGTTCATAGTGGTTTTGTATCTACAGACAACCAAAAACCTGGCTTCATAGTGGTTTTGTATCTACAGACAACCAAAAACCGGGGTTCATAGTGGTTTTGTATCTACAGACAACCAAAAACCGGGGTTCATAGTGGTTTTGTATCTACAGACAACCAAAAACCTGGCTTCATAGTGGTTTTGTATCTACAGACAACCAAAAACCTGGCTTCATAGTGGTTTTGGATCTACAGACAACCAAAAACCGGGGTTCATAGTGGTTTTGTATCTACAGACAACCAAACACCTGGGTTCATAGTGGTTTTGTATCTACAGACAACCAAAAACCAGGGTTCATAGTGGTTTTGTATCTACAGACAACCAAAAACCGGGGTTCATAATGGTTTTGTATCTACAGACAACCAAAAACCGGGGTTCATAGTGGTTTTGTATCTACAGACAAGCAAAAACCTGGGTACATAGTGGTTTTGTATCTACAGACAACCAAAAACCTGGGTTCATAGTGGTTTTGTATCTACAGACAACCAAAAACCTGGATTCATAGTGGTTTTGTATCTACAGACAACCAAAAACCTGGGTTCATAGTGGTTTTGTATCTACAGACAACCAAAAACCTGGGTTCATAGTGGTTTTGTATCTACAGACAACCAAAAACCGGGTTTAAAATATAACATCATTCTAACAGTCTAAATTATCTTCAGCTTATCCCTATCACATTGGACACATTCCATCCCTATACATAACTTTGGTACGGACAATTCTTAAGTATGCTATCCAAGCAACAAATCATGATTACATAATAATGATAGATTTTGGTGTCTTTGATATTTTTCTGAAGCCAACTCTCTGAGAGATACATTCTGGTCTATACATAAATCTGGTACACCGTTGAGTATGACATTCAAGCAAAAAAAAATCCTTATCTTCAAAAAGATATTGTATGCCTGGGGCATGTTTAATGGTTGGCAATTAGGATGGTGACGGGAATCTCTATATCTATTTTGCGTAACTCTCGTTTTAAAATAACCTTTTTGTACATCAATATCGGCGTCTGAGTGGTTTTGTATCAAGCAAAAACCTGGTTTAAAATATAGCATCATTGTAACAGCCTAACTTTCTTCAGCTTATCTTTATCACATTAGACACATTCCATCCCTATACATAACTCTGGTACAGAAATTCTTCAGTATGCCATCCAAGCAACAAATCATGATTACATAATCAAGATAGATTTTGGCATCTTGGATATCTTTCTGAAGCCAACTCTTTGAGATACTTTCTCGTCTATACATAAATCTGGTACACCGTTGAGTATGACGTTCAAGCAAAAAAAAAATCCTTGTCTTCAAAAAGATATTGAAGCATGTTTAATGGTTGGCAATCATCAGGATGGTGACGGGAATCTCTATACTTATCTACAAAGACTTGATCTGTTATGCAGCATCAACGAGAACTTAAATCGATCTTTTAAATGATTTTAATTCTAGAAAATATCTAAAGTGAAGGCCAAAGGTTAAAGTGGTACTAAGTATAAAGAAAATTCAGGGAATCTTGCTTCATTGGTGTTCAATGACTATGAATTAAATTCACTGCAAATCCAATATATTTTATTTTTTAAATGGGAGAATGTGCCTATACTATGACCTAAAATCCATTTAAAGTAATTCAATCAAACTGAAATTTGGGGAATATATATTAATTGCAGTATAATATGTACAGTTAAAATTTAACAAAATCGAGGGTATCTAGATTCGATCCACCTTTTGCAAAAAACTGAATGAAACTAAATATAGCACACATTTAGTAATGTAAAAAATGTACTATCATTAGTTTCACCTCAAAGAGCAAGTCGTGATGATACCTACCATATCTAGGTTTTAAAACATTTATTCTTTTCGCAGGACTTGTTGCACTTTGTAATTTGTTGCCAACTAGTTTGATCATATACACCAACTTATTTTAATAAGGTGTTAGGTGAAAGTTACAGAATAGTTAATCAACCCTTTACCTCCCCATGTTGAGAATGGCTTTCTAAATTATAACGTTATAATTTCAGTCCAGTCCGTAAACTGCATAAGTACCCTTTTTTAAATTTATTTTCTTACTAATTCTCTAGATTTTCCCCATGGCTTATTGTTACAACAAAAAAAAACAGTTTGAATTATCTCCCCTTTTAACTGACTCTTCTAAAATGAAAATGTCATCTGCCTCAATGATACAGAAGCACCAAATTATCTTCATGGGTTATCAACTATGAGATGACAATCCAATAAGATGGAAGCTCTTAAAGATTTTATGATGTCTTTTCGCAAATGAACGAATCATTTGATCGAATCTGTTCAGAGCAATTAATCAAAATTTATTCATGAATATTTACGTTGGTTTCGTTTTCATGACATCTTACACGTAAAAGCGATTACAAATTCGCTTTCTCAATGTTGAAAGATTGATTTATAACACGTTTGTTAGAACAAACTTGAAGTGACCAAAACCCATAGATCATCGAAGAGGCGGGAATCTGTTTGGAATCACTTTTTATGAACAGAAGTAAATCGATAATAACTTAGTTATAGAATTCAAGAATAAATTAGAAACGAATAATTAAATATTTCTAAAAGTGCTAAATGCAAATAGTTATATATATGTAACTAAGATTCACTTGGGTGATTATATACAGGGTGGGCAAAAATAAGGGTCCTATTTTTAAAAATTCATAACTTTTTTATTTATTGATTTTTTTTTTTTTTTTTAGAATAAGTAAAGGACCCCTTCCGAAGCAAGCATGAGCCGTATTAGCCCTAAGGAACGTACCCTCATTTAAAAAACATTATTTTTGCTTAAAAAACTCAAAACAGTGTAAAAAACAATACTTTAGTTTTTGTAAGTTTTAAGAAGTGTTTTTCGGCTAAAATTTGTTTTGTTTATTTCAAAAAATCTCGGAAGGGTCAGTCTACACACACATAAAGTTTGGTGAGTTTAACTTTTATTTTGTGGAAGTTATTCAAATTCAAGTTATTCAAATTTAAAGATAGGACCCTTATTTTGGCCCACCCTGTATATACCAAATATATTTTCTTTGAAACTTGTACTTGCAGATAAGTATAGAATTCGGACTAAATACAGAACCTATCACTTTCTGAAAATAAAATTCCACAAATTTGAAAGAATGATTTCTCTCTTATCAGTAGAAAAATAAATTATGTAAAATAAGTACACACTGGAAAATCTTATAAGCAAAGTGAAAGGAAAACACACTTCATATGAAAATCACTTCTCTTTTATGAAAACAAAACCTGAATTTTCAATTTGAAATTCTTGGGAAAAAATCAGTGAATTTTCATGTGAGTTTTTAAAGCAGAATTATGAGAAAATGTTAATCCACACACTTTACAGGAACATGGTTTCACACCAGTATGAATTTGCATGTGTATTTTTAATTGGGAATTTCGAGAATATGCAGATCCACACTGGTCACACAAATATGGTTTTTCCCCTGTATGTATACGTCTGTGGTTTTTTAAACTGGATCGTTGGGAAAACCTAGATCCACACACTTCACAAGAAAATGGTTTATCACCCATATGTATCCGTTTGTGTACTTTCAATCTAGAATTTCGTGAAAACGCAAACCCACAAATGTCACAAGAAAATGGTTTTTCTCCTGTATGTATTCGCATGTGATTTGTCAGTGTTGATTTAAAGGAAAATGCAGATCCACAAACTGTGCAAGAAAATGGTTTCTCTCCTGTATGTATTCGCATATGAGATTTTAAATAAGATTCAAGAGTAAATGTTGATCCACACACTTCACAGGAAATAGGTTTTTCTCCTGTATGTATTCGCATGTGTATTTTCAATTTAGACTTCCTGGAAAATGCAGACTTACACACTTCGCAGGTAAATGGTTTTTCTCCAGTATGTGTTCGCATGTGTATAATAAACTTGGAGTTCTCAGAAAATGCTGAACCACAAACCTCACAGGTGAATGGCTTATCTCCAGTATGCATTTGCATATGTATTTTTAAATGATAATTTCGAGAAAATGTAGATCCACACACTTCACAGAAAAATGGTTTCTCGCCCGTGTGTGTTCGAATATGGGTTTTTAAATTAGATTCCTGGGAAAATGAAGTTGAACACACTTGGCAGGAAAAGGGTTTCTGTCCCGTGTGTGTTCGCATGTGTTTTGTCAATGTGGATTTTTCAGAAAATGCATATTTACATATATCACAAGAAAATGGTTTCTCTCCTGTATGTATCCGCCTGTGTCGCTTCAAATTGTATTCCTGAGAAAATTCAGATTTACATACACTACAGGAAAACATTTTTTCTCCTGTGTGTATTTTCTTGTGAATTGACAAAGTTGATTTGTGAGAAAATGTAGATGCACATAATTCACAGGAAAATGGCTTTTTTGCTTTTTGCCCTTTTGGCATGTTTATTCGAAACAAGATCTATCTACAAATATATATTAAAAATTATATGGAATTAAATTGAATAACTCTTGGGAAATGAAATCCACAAAACATTATTATATTGTGCATCAATGGATATTTTTTTTCTACAAATATATATTAAAAATTATATGGAATTAAATTGAATAACTCTTGGGAAATGAAATCCACAAAACATTGATATTGTGCATCAATGGACATTTTTTAATATAGAATTGCAAGAATTATAAAATTTAATATGATATTCTCTGTAAATAGATCTGTGTTTTCATACAGAAACTCTTCACACACACATAACATGAAATTTATGCATTGTATATGATTTTTCAAAAGAAAATCTTTAATATCTATTTAACCAAACCATTATTTTTTCCTCTTGACAATGATTTTAAACAGTGAACATTATAAACATTTTGTTGTATGTTTGCCTACAAATTGTGTTTCTAAATATTTGTATTTTTATACGGGAACTCATTGAAAATTTAAACTAACTCTTCAATCATATTTTATACTGTATGTATGTTTTTTATGTTGAATGAGTCACATGAAAAAAACAGGACTTCACTGTACAGAATGTTTTGAAAGAGATCTTTTGTGAAAATGCACTTGACAAAAAATGACTTTCTTCTCTGTGTTGAGAGGTGTGTTTTACAATTTGAATATTCTGAAACTCGATCAAAAGTTTTTATATGAAAACAATTTATTTCAGCATTTATAATTGTAATTATAAAAAACATCGGCTAAAAGCTTGTTTTCATCTTTCAATTGATGAACTTGAAAAACAATCTTCCACAATGATTCTTATCTGTAAATAAAAAGAAATTATGTTAACATATACTTATTTACTCTAATAAAAATAAGTCATTCTATAATTTGTTGAATTATACAAAACGTTTTATACAAATCTTTATGAATTCGTATCAATATTTAGATTTGCATAAATTGGAAATACTTCGAAAATTTTATTTTTAAAGATGTGTTAAGATTACCTCAAACGAAGATGCTGGGTTGTTGACCCAAACAACTCAGGTCACTAAACTGTTTTTAAAAAAGCTAGATGAAAGATTGGGTTAAAATTTACAGATCATGACTAAAAATATCAATGGAGAGCTTAGAAAAAAATAATTAAAAAGTCATGCTTTAAATTTTTTTCAGATATTTGTTTTTAAACTTTGTTTACTTTTGTATTTTTATTTCAATAAATATTTGAATAATAGAAAAGATAATTTAATGTGTATTTATCAAAGTTATGTTGAAGCCGGAAAGATACACAGAATCTTGTCTGATAGTTTTAATGATATAAAGCTTATTGATGAAATTCAAAATATGATTGAAATATTGCCTGCTAGTGAAATAACTTTTTAAATATTCAAATAAAAACTCTATAAATTTATTATAAGATAATACTTTTCATATTTTTAATATTAGTCTATAAAATAAATACAAGATTTTTTTCAGAAAAAATATGAATTTTTATCAACTTTTTTTATTACTGATATTCAAAATACAGTTAAACTGAAAATAAATTAAACATAGGTTTATCAATGCTTTTCTGACAAATGCCTTTTGTTTTAAATTCACAGGCTGGCAAAAGTAGCTTGTGAACCAGATATGGTTTGCAATTGTAGAAGTCTTAGGGTTACATAATGAGGTCCATGTTTGAGTGACATCTTAAAGGTTAAAGATCACTAGAAAGTTAGTCAATGAAACCATGTGACTTCCAATTGAGGATTTTCTTTCTCTTTGGCTGGCGAAACTTCAAGCAGAAAATACATATCTAAGTGCTGTCCCCAATGGAGTGCCTTGGTGTAGCGACATAAGCTATCCATCTATATGTTTGTTTTTCTAACTCATGCGCATACAAGTAACTTGTTTTGCTGATGTTTTTCTGTAACTGTATGTCTTTTTAAATAAACCTTTTTTTATAAACATCGACATCCAAGTAGGGTTATCCGTAGACAAAAAGCGCCTGCGTTCACAACGACGACTCAGGTGTGGTAAAAGGCTAACACTAGCATTAATCATCGTTTTAAATAATTGAAATAAATGCAATAGAATCGTTTTCATCAATTGAGTAGAGCATAAAAACAGATACAGACATTAATGTATTTATTCGACAGTTCTACTTCATCTGATCCTAAAGTTCGTTGGTAAACCTGACCTTAAAAGTGAAGCAGGTCGATTAATCTGACCCGTAAAATAGTAAGGCATAGAAACACGCTCTCTCCACTTTGTTTGTATATCAATCTACATTTGCTTATGGTAGCATACTATTAATCAATTTCTTGATGAATAATACTCTATCTGCAAACATATAGCGTTTAGTTATCGACTCTAATTATCGCTTGCCAGAGATGCAATTGAAAACAAATACAGCTTTTCAAGTGAAATTTTACAACCAATACAATTGTTTTTAATAATCTTGCATTATGGATTTAAGAATAGTGTAAGGTCAGCATTCACACTGGAAAACTCTTAACAATAAACTTGACATGTTACTTTATTTTCAAAAAATGTTGAAAGTGTAACACTAGCATTGATACTATTTATACTATTAAATAATTGAAATAAATGCAATGAATAGTTTTCATAAAAACTGATACAGATAAGTATAGTATTATAAGAACAAATAGGTTGGTAGGAAAAGATTATTTGTTTAATGTTATTTAAAAGTTCAACTAAAATATTTATTTCAAATATATATATATATTTTTGAGTTGACATTAATAAAATTTGAACATTTTATACATCTGATTTTCTATAAAAATGGGACACATTTGAAGTTTTAAGGGGGTTATGCCCTTATAGCTCCCTTAGGTGTGCACTTAAAAAGTTAAACTAAAATTTCTACTTTTAAGTTTTACTTGAAAATTTTATGGTAAATATTGTTATAAAAGAAGTTCATTTCCTTAGCTAATCATGAATCAACACAAGCAGCTTGCAATATGGACAGATGATTCAAACATGAAACCGTCAATACATGCACACTACAACGTTGGCATACAGAAATTTCTTGTATAATCATAAATAAAAAGGCAGCTTGATACATTGACAGAGGATTCAACGATGAAACCGTCTCAATTAATGTAAAAGATTTTTTTTAATGGAAATCGCTCCAGACAAGGCATGAAGCCACTTGATATAAGGAGCTAAAAAAAATACCACTTCAAGGTCAAAACCCAGCCAATGATAGGTGATAGATTCCGACCCAGAAAACAACAATTCTTCCTCCTTTGTCAGAAACATCGCTCATGAAATGTGAGGAGTAAAGGAAAAAATAAGGGAAGCGAGAGTTGCAAGGCTGCCGAGAGTAAAAAGGTAAAGGTCGCATAGCCTGGACGCGCACGAGTGTCGTTGCCGACATCGCACACTGCCCATGGCCGTAGCGGCGGTGATTTGTTAAGAATCACCGTGTCTAGAGCACAGCATATGGAAGGCGGAGCCCATCCCTCTCCTTCCGCTGCCTTGAACCTTCCCTGAGTTTTAGTCAGGTACCCATTTACTGCTGGGTGGACAGAGGGAGTTTTCAGACCCGAAAATTTGCATGCCGTGAGTGGGATTGAACCCGGGTCGTCCAGCCCAAAGACAAGTGCTATAACCACTCGTCCACAGGCCCTCCCTGCTGCCGAGAGTAAACCCAAGTTAGTCACTTTCTACTCTCTTGTTAGAGATGACAATTTTGAACATGAATAAGGTCAACATCTGCCTATAGTTTAAGGTGCATTATGTACAGAAAAAAGTCTTTAAATCCATATAAACTGGAACTTAAGTTAAAAATTACACCTTTTAAGAAATATATGTAACAAATAATAATTGAAAATGGTGTATAAATTCAACTTTAGTGATTTTACATATATATGAAAATATCTTGAAATAGATTAATATTTTGATTATATATAGTTTTAAAATAAAAACAAATCTTAAATTAAATTTAAAAAACACATTTTATATGAAAAATATTTTAAAAAATTGACTGTCTACAGCAGGTTCATTTTGTATATAGTCCAAAAGAAGTATAAAGCACACACATGACTTGGTCAGGAAGAAAGTCCACTAGAAACTATACAAAGGACAGCATTTTGAATATTGTCTAACAATGCTAATGAGATAATACGTATTTTTGATTCATGAATTTTGCACATATGTTTCTGTTTGTAAAATTTTAGTCTTCCATACTTGAAATATTTGGGTAAAATTTTCAAAGTCTTAAGGAATATTTGTTTTTGCAGGAAATTATAGTTGAACTTAAACGAAAATAGGTCATTTTGTAATGGAGAGTTAATAAACTGAAATGAAATGTATTTGGTTCAGAGTTGAAAGAATGCTCTACAACTGAGTTCAAAACGGGACGCCAAATTATTTTTTGTTTTTTTCACCAACAACAGTCCTACACGCATGTGAACGACGCGGTGTTCACAATCAAGCATCTAGTCGAAAATTGAATTCCTTTTTTGCTTTTCTCTTTAATAATACTAATCAATAAAACATAGCCATTCAAAAGTTTTATTAGAAGAGTGTTTAAGATTCTCAACTGCCAATTAGAATGCTACTTGAGAACTTAAAAATATCTTATGCGAAGTTCAAATCCATTTGGACTGATTGTAGTCATTCACACACTTAGGAAAGATATGGACTCACCAGTTCTCCCGTCTATCAGTTAGACACATGCTCAATTAAGCATATTTAATAAATCATTTACAATAGAGATTCTATTTCATCATTAAATAACCTAAAAAAGGTTTATTATCTAAACGAATCAATGAGTCATTAAGTTATCATTTCTTTCCAATGAGCAACAAAAATGCACATATCACAGAACAACATTTCAGAATCCATGCCCCTCTTTTTTGTTTTTTTTAACATAGTTCACCCCAAACAAGGCAGGCCACCACTGTAGACATAAGGAGCTACTGAGAAAAAGGGTGAGAGTTGGAGGGAGGGGGTAAACCTAAATTAGGAGCTGTGAAGCGAGATGTCTGTTTACATTAGTTTTAAATTTCTGCATGTCAGTACCGTCAGGAAAACAGGGAGCAGGGAGGGAATTCCAGAGTCCAGCAGCACAAGGAATGAAGTTTTTGGAGTAGAAGCATATAGAGGATGCCAGTTTGAGTCTAACATATTCTGTGAGTTAATCAAGCTTTTGAAAAGCAAATGTTTAAGAACAACTGCATATTATCCGGAATAAAACGGCTTAGTCAAGAGATTCCACTTAAGCAGTGAAAGTATTGGTGTTGTTATCCGCAAGAACAAATGAGTTAATCTAATGCACTTTTCTTATTCAAGAGCAAATACATAAATAGTCTCCTATAAATTGAGAATGTGTTTTTCTAAAATTCGACCTCAAATGAAGTAGTTGTGTAGTAAGAGGCACAGGTTACAAAAACAAAACTAAAATGATTTTAACATGTGAGCAAAATGGCATGGGGTCCTTGCAGGTCAAATTATACCTCCACATTTGTATAATCCTGTAAAATAACAATCGCAAAGAAGGCAGGAGTTTTTTCATCCATTGAACTCCATCAGAACAAAAACATGGAATAACAGGACTCAGTTTAAACAGGTTGGTAACTTGCGAAAAGAGTGCCTGTTTTCATGACCCCAACTCAAACTGTTCTGGCAATGTTGTGTCTCAGTGAGCTCTTTTTTTGTTGTCTTAATGAAAAAAAGAAGGTAAATTCTATAGAATCAAATTAACCAGCACCAAATACAATGGGTTGCTGTTTATTATAACACCAACTTTTTAATTGGCAAAGTTATTGTTACTATAGAATCAAATTAACACTACTGGCTCCAATATCTTATAGGTAAATGTTGCTTTAATGAAGCAATATCTATATAGAGAATTATTCACTCTCAGACTGGCAGCCAATCAGAATTCATATAATGGACTTGCCCAACTTGGCATAGTGGAGCAGTCCAGCTTCCTTATAAACTGGCTTTTTGCTTACTTGAGGTCTTACTTATCTTGCTGCTGAACTGGTCGTACAGTTGAGCCCTAACTATCAATATATTGTAGGGGATAAGGCCTAACTGCCACCGGGCAAAAAGAGACTGGTGAGTTAGGTCCCCTTGTTAAAGCAGATCCTGGCTAGATACTCCAGAGAGAAGGACCTATTTAACTTTCGCCGTGTAGGGTAAGACCCCACGCGGTAGAGAACAAAGTAACACCTACCAAATTGGTAGAGTCCCACCATAAATGGTGAGTAACATTTCTTGTGTGTTCTATTGTGTAGTGTTGTCAATTGTCTTTACCTTTGTCGAAGTGAATAAATGTTTGTAAACTGTACTTGGTCGATTCCTCCTTCATTTAATGTTTCCCCATAGATAACGTAGTTTAGCAAGCCTCTTTTCCCATACAGGTTAGTGTAAAGATAATAAACTCCACATCCTAACCCTGGTAACCGCTATGCTAACAATATAAATATTCCTATAAATACCAAGTGATGAATAACAATTACTTAGTATGGTTTGTAAAAGCTGCAGTTGAACCCACCTTAGCTAACTTTTTAAAGAAATAGATCATGAAGGAAAATAGCGGTCGTTAATAAACAATAAAAGAAAAAATGAAATTTCTTATATAGTTATAGACACATTCATTTGTGAGATGGAATAGCAAACATTTTTAACTAAAATAATATATATATACAGGGTGGGCCAAAATAAGGGTCCTATCTTTAAATTTGAATAACTTGAATTTGAATAACTTCCACAAAATAAAAGTTAAACTCACCAAACTTTATGTGTGTGTAGACTGACCCTTCCGAGATTTCTTGAAATAAACAAAACAAATTTTAGCCGAAAAACACTTCTTAAAACTTACAAAAACTAAAGTATTGTTTTTTACACTGTTTTGAGTTTTTTAAGCAAAAATAATGTTTTCTAAATGAGGGTACGTTCCTTAGGGCTAATACGGCTCATGCTTGCTTCGGAAGGGGTCCTTTACTTATTCTAAAAAAAAAAATTTAAAAAAATCAATAAATAAAAAAGTTATGAATTTTTAAAAATAGGACCCTTATTTTTGCCCACCCTGTACATGTACATGCTTATATCTAAAATTATACTTAATCAGAGTTCATCAAATTTTGTTTATATATTTTAATCACACAAAATACATGTTTAGATATTCTTCAATTTTCTTATCGCATTATGTTTAAAAGAAAACAACTTCTTTTTAATGGTTTTGAACTGCTGTAATTTTTAGTTAAAAAAACAAGTAATCTCTTTCTAAGATTATTTCTATTACTCACCCATTCCCTCATTTCACAACTCGCTCTTATTTTATACATAGAACGGCATGTATGAATAGAACAGAGATAAATGATATAAGAATGAAACGATGGATGTGTAATGTGAGTCTTAAAGACAGTCTTAGTTCTGACTAGCAGGGGTACCCGGCGTTGCCCGGGGCTCTCCCTCCTCCTTTCCGCAAGCAAAATAGGATATTGAGCACTTTTCTCCCGGACAACGCCGAGTATTTAGAAAATCCAGACGGCCTCCAGAGCACTACTAAAATCACTCTTACCGATCCCTCCCCCCTCCTTTTCATCTGCACAATAGTCCGAAGAGAAACACTACAGTAGCTCTATCTAGGACAGTTAGCACTTTTCTCCCGAAGCCTCTGGGTCTTAAATTGACGAAGCACCCCTAGTCCCTATACTGTAGAAGTACCCCTGGTCCCTATACTGCATAAGAACCCATGGTCCTTATTCTGCAGAAGCATCCGGGTCTTATATTGTAGAAGCACCCCGTGTTCCTATACTGCAGAAACCCTTGGGTCCTATACTGTAGAAGCGCCTCCCCCCCCCCCCCTGGTGCCTATACTGCAGAAGAACCCCCCCGCCCAGGTCCATATACTTCAGAAGCCTCCGTGTCCTATATTGTATAAGCACCCCCGCAGGATGAAGATGTTGATAATTCCCCCCCCACCACCACCTGCCCCTCCCAAAATTCTCCCCCCCCCCTTATAAAAAAATTCCCCCCCCCCCCCCCCCCCCCAAGAACTATTTTTATTTTAAAAGATATAAGTTTAGGTTGCTAGGTGCGGATGTGATTGAGCAATCCTTGTCTCTCTGTTATTGATACATTCGGACAGAAGTTATGGGATGACTTGATACAACCGGACAGTGCATTTTTATCAAGTTGTTACATGAATACATTGGCTGATTTCAAAATCACCAGTAAATAACATTGAAAAAGTTTTAAAAAACCAGACCCGCCCCCGAAAACCGGCCCCGTTGACCCCCGGGGACATTTTTCTTTTTTGTAATTTTGAGATATTATGTTCCCAGGTGTTGTCCGGTCCTAAAGATGTCGACTTGTCGACAGTTTGCCGAGTAGTTTTTGATGAGTAGCTGGACATACAGACAGACAGACATACAGACAACTGGCCTTTATATAAGAGAAGAAGAAGAGAAGAAGAGAAGAAGAAGAAGATGACCTCAGAGAAAGATTAAATGTGGACAGTATAGGAAAATGTGTATCATTGAATGTGATCATCCGTTTTTGGTTCCATTCTACTACAGACTGGAAGTCATTTTCTAAGAATTCAGCTTTGATTTGAGGGAATATATATTTTTTACACGTTTGATTAGTTAATACCATAATTTTCTGTTGCAATTTAAAATTTGTCTCTTAATAGTAATGTTGAAGTTACACATAAGGTTCGCCTTTTAAAAATAAAATTTTACAACTGCTATATATATTTGGTGTTGTTTTTGTATTAAAGAAATGGTTCACTGACCTTTCACTAGATAATTATGAACTTGAATTATCGTCCTTAACCTCGTTCTCGACTTGTTCATAAAAACGGGAGACCATACTTTTCAAGGCGAGTTTTCATTTCAGCGTTTCATCTGTACAATATAACTTATTGGATAGCACAACACATAATTTAATATAACGTTTTATTTCACACTTTTTATTCTATAAAATCTGTCTTCTCGACACTCGAACTTGACAGCCATTAAAAGTCGAGTGTCGAAAAAGTGTTATAAACATTAAAACTTAGGTAGAGAATTTTATTCTAATGCGTTTAATATAAATTATGTGCTGGTTCACCATAATGATAATCCAATATTGCCGAAGAAATCGTGTGAAATAAAAAGTGTTATAAACATAAAAACTTGATTAGTTAGCTAGAGAATTTCATTCTAATGCGTTATATATAACTTATCTGTTTTTGTGGTCTACGAGTTATCGAATGTTTTAACTATTCTGTATTTTTACTACTTATTATTTTTAATGTTAGTTTTATATTATTAAAACATTAAGTAAATATTTGTTCGGAAATAATGTTGAAACACATTACACTCTAAATAATTTGGGTGATTGAAATAGGATTTAATCTTCATTAATTTTATTTACAAAATGTTCATGTATTTATTCAATCATTTTCCGATGACAAAAACTGATTGGGTGGGCATTTCTAACGAGAGCTAACAGAACGAAAAAGGAGTGAAAAAAATGTTACCAAAGGCAAAGTAAGTTACTCTTCTACCTACCTGGATAAGTTTATTTGTGTTTTACCTTATTGTAAAGCGTTTTTTTTTTGTTCGATTTAAAAGTAGTATCGAGACGTCACGTGATCAAATGCGACATTTTTTTACTTTCAATTCTAACATGGCGTCTCGACACTAATTTTGAACCAAACTAAAAAATCGCTTTACAATAAGTAAAAACACAAATAAACTTATCCAGGTAGGTAACTTATCTTGCCTTTGGTAACATTTATTTGTTGCCTATTTGTTTTGTTTTTTTTTACCATTTTTTCGTTCTGTTAGCTGCCCTTATAAATGTCCGATTGAGCACTTGTACAGTTCCTTCTGCAAATTTAGAAAGAAAGCCATTCTAACATGAGGATGGGATGGGGGCTTTGTTAACTCTTCCTTTGCCGCGAACGGAACTCTCCTAAAATGAAAACAATTAATTTGCCGGGGGATGTTTAACAGTACCAGCGCCAATGATTCAATAAATACAAGAATATTTTGTAAACAAAATTATTTTTTAATCTTTTAAATATGTTCAGACTAGGTGAAAATCCAGCAATGACTGCTCAATAAAATAACAGTTCAATGTTGAATTTTAAAATGCTGAATTTTATGATTTTGAAATATATATATTTAATGATTTAATATTGGGGTACAAACAAAACAAAAAAGTGAGATTTTCGACAGCTTGCAAAACTATACTAATTACAGTTTAGCGACGCCATTACTTGAATCTTGAAATATTTGATATTAAAATCAACGCATTTGAACGCAATACTTACATGTTGTTGTCTTATTTTGTTTGATGAGGAAAAAGAATGAATTGGAAATTTTGAATAAACAAATCGATTCAAATTTAACGAAAAAAACAAAACAAAAAGAAGCCATTTCCGGTTTTATAAGATTAAAGAGCGAACTTCAAGGGAGATAACTCGTAAAACTAGAAAAATAAATCGGCTTTTTTTAAAATTTATTTTTTACTCAAATTAATTTTTACTAGCGGGAGCCGTGTAAATTACACGAAATTATGTGTTCAATACTGATTATCGTGTTCTGAACCTATACATTACTTTGTAAATGCTTTAGATTAAATTAAATTTGGCTTCAATTCATGAGTAGCATACAAAGATTCGGAAGGTCGTTGCTTTTGATGTAAGCGTGACACAAAATAACACACACGCTATCGTATTAATGTGTGTCTTCCCAGTCTTCCCCTCCATACTTCCTCCCCCTTCGATGTAGAAAAAAATCTAAGAGGTTGGTTAGGATCGAACTATAAATCAATCGGTCCGACATCAAAATCCTACGTTGCTAACCATTGCGCCAAAGAAGAAATACTTTAGATATTACGAAAATTAGGTAACTTGAATCCTTTTCCAAATCTAGGTAGGGCACGCATGCGCAGAGCTTTTGATGTAAGCGTGACACACGAACACACGCTGTCGTATTACTATATAGATAAGCAATAGCAACTTTTTGTAAATTAGAAAAATAATGGGTAATTTTCGGGTATATTTTACGATGCTCAGCAGAGGCGCGAACGGGGTCCAAAAAAAGAACGAGAAAGGGTTTAAAACATAAATTTGCAACAAGTGAAGTTGACCTGCGACGAGAATAGATATTTTTCTATTTACCTATGTAATTTGTTTTTATTTTTACGTATTATAAATGGTTTTTTATTAGATGTAAAAAAAAAAGTTTCTTGTTTTTTTTTCCAAGGTTTTCACAAATTCAATATGGCGGATTTACGTGTTTTTTTTACCAAATGCCTCCCCCCCCACCCAATCGGCCATTTTTTCCCCAAGTTTCGGTGACAAAACTATTGATTTCTAATAAATAGCGGTTGTAACGGTCTAAAAATACAAACAAATGCCACAGGCAAGTTTGAAACTTACTTTTCCAGCCTACAGTTACTTTTATATATTGTATATTTGTTTTTTTTTAGCGTTTTTACTCTGCTGAGCGTCGTAAAAGATTCCCTAATTTTCTAATCTATGGTCACTTATTATTTGCAGTGAACCATTCTGAAACAGCTTATTTTTAATTAAAGTCATGATTTATGTTATTTTCTTGAGAAAAAAGCAAAACAATACTAAACAAATATTAGGTATTTTAGTTAATGTTGCCTTCACCGATTAATTAGTGCATAGACTTAATTAAAAGTTTAAGACCTAAAAGTTTTCAAAATATACGTTTATGATTTTAAAGATTTTAAATCTTTCATTTAAAAAAAAATATGTTTAACTAAACCTTAATCTATTGAACCATCAAACTATGTATGAAATTTGAATGTAAAAAGTGTTTACTCAACATGGGTTATATTGAAGTTTTTAGCTCTATAATGGTTGCCAAATGTTTGCGATTAGTTACGTCCCAGATTGACATGGATCAAAATAATACGCCCTCTTTTTTTGCCCAGTCTGCTTCTTTATTTTTTGCAAATAATTTGTTTTCTGATTTTGAAATGAAATCAGTGTTACAAATTTTCTTTTATTTTTCATTTTAATTTTGCAAATATTAATTCACAAATAATAAAATCAAACAGTTTTTTTTAATGGAATTGAAATATATTACACATTTCTTCGTTTTTGCATTTTAACTTTGCAAATATTAATTAAAATGAACAAATTATAAAATCAAACAATTTTTTGATAAAATAGAATTGAAACAATGTTACAGATGTTTTTTTTTTATTTTGAAAATATTAATTACTTGGCATGTAATAAATTCAAATAGTGTTAACTATTTATTAAAAATGGAATTGAAATATATTGCAAATTAGACATCAGAATAATGACATATCCAATATTGCTGAATGAAGTGTCTTTTATACGACAGAAAAGCATATCAAAGGAGTACACTAGGATAGGCTTCTTCGTTTCGAATCGTAGTCACTTGCGAATTGACCCACCTCAAATAATGATGTCAGCACATGGCTGTATCTAAACTGAATATATCCACGAATTTTCAGCTAAGTAACTTGCATATATATATATATATATATATATATATATATATATATATATATATATATATATATATATATATATATATATATATTTAGATTTTTCACTTATAAAATAGATCATTCAGTGAAGACCGGGGTTGTTCCAATAAATATATATATATATATGAGAAAGGGTAATCCGACGTAATGGGAAAGGAAAAAGGAAAAACCAAAAGATTTTTTTTTTATGTATGTATTCATCAACGTTTCGTCTTTATTTGTAAGACTTTCTCGGGATGATAATTTTAAGAAAAATGTCATGCAAGTACATATAAATATTGGGTTGACATGATGGGTTAATGAGAAGAAGTAATAGCCACTACTGGGAGCGCAGGACCAAGGTCTGGGCTGAGAGAAGTCGGTGGCAGTGAGTGAAATGAATGTAGATGGCTGTGAGTTAAAAGGGGAAGGGTGGGAGTGTTAGTGAATCTGTGTTAGGGTGGGGGAGAGGGTGCTGAGGTTTTTGTTGTGGTTAGGTGTAGCATAAATTTTGAGGGGCTGGGGAAAGAGGAGGGGAAGGGGGAAGCTCTGTGTCTTTGGTGTGTAGGTAGTATCATAGTTTTAGAAAATGATGATTTGAAAGTGGGTGGGTTAGAGTGTGAAAGAAGTAGTCGAATGGGTGAGGGGGGAGAAGGGAGATTTTGTTGTGGTTAGGTGTGAAATTTTTTAGGGTAGGAGTATTGACCAGCTGGCTATGTCAGGAATGTGTGAATATAAGTAAGTTAGAAGGAAAGTGTTGAAATGTGCTGAGAATATGACAATGAGGGGAAGGAAAAAGAAAAAGAAAAAGAAGGATAAAAGTGATATTAATTTTGGCGAGAAATAGGTGAAATGTAGTTTTGTGCAGGCAGTGTTTATGGTTTGAAATTAAATTGAGGACAAAAGGGATTTAAATATCTAAATATTTGTGAGGATGTCTAGATTGTGTTCAATGGTGAGGCTGTTATTTGTGGTTAAGTGGTTTGGATTCGTGTTGAATGAAAATGTATGTGCATGAGTGTGTATGCGGGGACTTGTATATAAGTACAATTAAGAGCGAAGAGAAGAAAGGTTAGCCATGATCTAGGTTTAGTTTTTGTTTGGTCAGGATAATTTTACTTATTATTGTAGAAGCCATTTCGTTGTCTGATGGTGTTGGAGGCTGTGATTAGTGCAGTTTCCAGTAGTCTTTGCCGAGCTTTGTTATGAATGTATTTGGTGATTTTTGAAAGCATGATTGTGCTCTAATACATGGGAGAAAAGTGCACTGAGAGAGTTATTGTTTTTTATGTCCCTTTGTGTTCGCTCAATCTTTTTTTCAATTCACATTGTGTTTCCCCCACGTAAATTTGATGGTAGTTGTTGCATGGGACAGTATATAAGCCGGCATGGGATGTGGGGTTTTTTTGGAAATGTTTGTTTTATGGTTTGTGATGTGGTTTGTACTGTTGGAATGCCTAGTTTGTTAAGTGTGTTGCAGATGGATGTGTTATTGGAATGCGTGAGTAAGAGAAGGGGTCTGTCTTAGCCTTTCAAATATTCTCCAAAAACAACACACAAAAAAATCAAACACCTCTCACATATATATATATATACGAGAACAATACTCGTCCCAGGGGAGGGGATAAAATGAATTCCCTGAACATAACAATTTTGCACTACTTTTATGTCCCCTTATGAAGATTTCAATCAAGTTATGATGATAATAAACCCTATGTCTAGATTCCTTATTCGATTTTTTTAATCACAATCTATTACATGATTTTGATTCTAGAAAATCTCAAAATTTAAGAAACAAATTGAAATTCAGGGAATCTTGCTTAATTAGTGTCTAATGACTATGGATAAAATTCAATGCAAATCTGAAATATTTCAATATGTCTATTAGTATTCATTAATGTTATGTTAGTAAATTGTATTTATTTCCTATGATTAAATATCTACCCACACATATAAAGGTTACCTCTTATTATGAGAGGGGTACCTACCTTCAATTTTCTGTTATCTCCAGGAGGTAAAGTGAAAACTTATTCTATGTGCATATATACATATATATATATGGAAGATTTTTTTACCTGCAGGGGCTCTGTGATACCTGACTAGTACACAGGTGCAGGACTACCCCTCTCGGTGTGATGGACCCGTAGACCTCGTTAAGTCATCCATATAGGATAAGGAATAATCTGATATAAAACTGTGCTACTGGCTATTCACGTCTTGGCAGCAACCTTCCTAGAGATGGAGTCTTGAACAACATATCTGGTTTGCAATACCTACAATTGCTTAAAGAGTAGATGGAGTTTGCCTATCGTTCGGCCTTTGCACTCCTTCTTTGTCTATTGGTGCATAGGTACTAGTGCAGAGTCACCTCAAAGACTTGGCCTTGTTTCCTGACTAGGACAATGAACGCTGTCTCTCTTTCTCTTTATCTGGGTAACTTGGGGAAAAATCTTTGTCACTAACTCTCACATGACTAGTCTGGGTCGCTCTTATTCCGACAGGTTGAGGGTACAGGTTAGACAGATTGTTGGCTGTTTTTTCCGACTGTTAGTACAGGAGCCCAAACTCTTAGGTAGCATTAAGAACGGCTGCTCCATCAACAGTTGTATAATATCGTGGGTAACTGTACATTCCATGTCACACATTGAAAGGGACCCCACAGTTATCCCCGGTGGACTTTCCCGAGGCCACAACCTCCATGGATCAAGTCTCGACTAATGGTCTGGCTGTATGAGCTCATTGGCACAAAACAAGCACCCACTTTACCCTCCCCACTCTATCTTAAAATCAAAATGATAATACAAAGAAAAAGAAACAAATCTAAACCAGATGCCCAACAAAAAACATCTTCGTCTCTGCCCTTGAGGCTAGCATTCACTAATATCCTTCTCCTATACTAGCACTAAGTGTAACAAACCTACAATCTCCTTACACAATTTTGACATGACTGAATACCTCCCACTCTACAGTAAAGACTCTGACAAACATATTCATGGGCTAGGGGTTTATGTTTGGAACTCCCTCCCCTTAACTAGAGAACATAAACTAAAATCAGATGACCAAGCCTACATGTGCTTTAGATTGACCCTGCATCACAGCGTTAGTTACTTATATTTCTTATACCGTTCACCTTCGACCCAGGACTGTTCCCTGCTTAACTCTGTCTCTGAAAGCATAGATACAGCACTCTTACTTGAGTCGAGTGCCCAAATACATGTATTTGGGGATTTTAATACACATCACCATGACTGGCTTAGATTCTCCAGCTATTCAGACGCAGCTGGTAACTCCATGTATAGTTTCTTCATAGCTTACTCACTCTCACAGACTGTCACATTCCCGACCCGTCTTCCTGGTCGTGTGGAACATCAAGCCTCACTTCTCAACCTGTTCTTGACCTCACTATCAGAGGCTTCTGTGACGAATGCCCATAGCCCGCTCAGGAACACTGATCACCTTGTGGTAATGATTGATATCACTCTAAAATCTCGTCCCAATGCTGAAGAGACGCTGCTCAAAACGACAAGATACTTCAAACATCAAAGACCACATCATGGAGTGGAATTTTTTCTCTCCCTGCGGATCAATGCACAAATGAGGAAACTGAATGGGTCAAAGCAGACGTTAATGCACATGTCCCTAGCAGCAAGCCCGACTCTCTACAATGGTTCACCTCGAAATGTGCAGCTGCTATTGCTCAGAGGAAGCAAGCATTCCGACAATAGAGCCGCCATAAGTCAGAAATTTGTAGAGTCAAGAAATAATTATGAAGTAGTGATAGCTGACGAAAGAGAAAGTATACAGATATGACCCAGAAACGCATTCATTCGCAGAAACTAGGTTCTCGTGATTTCTAGAAAATCTACAATATTATGGTGAACAATGGGCAATCATCAATTCCCCGCTATCCAACCACAATGATGTCGTTGGCACAGCAACTGACAAGGCTGAACTACTTGCCCAGCGTTTTGCCTTAAACTCCATTTTGGACTCCGCAAACCACTCCCTTCCTAATTTCCCACTGCGGACGGAAGCTGCACTCAGTAACCTGGTAATCACCCCATCTCATGTCATAGACATCATACAAAACCTTGGCACCTCCAGGGCATGTGGGCCTGATCTTATATGAGTAATAGTAATAAAGAAATACTCTGCTGAACTGGGCCCTGTCCTCTCCAAATTCTATAACAAATGCCTTACTGAATCTTGCTTCCCGATAGCTGGAAGTTTTCCTCTGTGGTACCAGTCTTCAAGAATTCTGCAAATAAAACTGACCCTCATAATTATCGTTCCCTCCTGCTCTTCACTAAAATCTGTGAATCCTTAATCAATCTAGCGATAAGCAAACATCTTGTTAATACTAAACTTCTTTCTGACCATCAGTATGGATTTAGACAAGCAAGGTTTACTGTAGATAACCTCTCCAAACGCATATACCATACACTGGACAAGTCAGGTGAAGCTAGGCTGGCAGCGCTTGATATATCCAAAGCCTTTGACAAGGTCTGGCATAAAGGTCTTCTACTAAAAATTAATTCATATGGTATTACTGGACGAATATTTAATATAATTAGATCCTCACTATCCAACAAAAAGATCCAGGTTGTCCTCGATGGCCGGTCATCCAAACAACATGACATAAATGCAGTTGTACTTCAGGGATCGATCCTAAGACCTTTATTGTTCCTGATTTTCATAAACGACTTCTCTGCTGACATTGTGTCTGAGATGGGTATATTTGCTGACAACACGACGCTCTACTCTCGTCATGTGGGCAAAATGGATGCACACACACCCGAAGCAATGGCCGAATCCTTAGAAAGTGATCTTCACTCTGGAATGGGGTCATAAATTGATGGAAACATTTAATGCTGCTAAGACAAAGCTCCTTTCCTTCAACAACTACAAAATACCTCTTCAACCAACGATTGCAAATAACACCCTACCTGAGAGTTCAACATTCAAACTCCTCGGTCTAAAATTCATAGGTAACATGAATTGAAACAAATATATAGAGACATTGCCAAGGTTGTTGCAAAAAAGGTTGACTCCCTAGAACACTTCTCACATCTGACAGTGTCCTAATTTTCTAATCTTATAGGTCCCTCACTATTCACCAAGCTCTATCACCTGTCCCATCGCCACAATGTTGCATCCTTGTGCTTGTTTTGCAAATACTTCAGTGCAATGTGCGCCGTTGAACTTGCTGCTCCAGTGCCCCATCGACATAAATACACTCGACTGACCCAACAATCAGCTAAATCCCATTCATTCACTAAAGGTTCTACTCCAATACGTTCTTTCTTCGAGGTTCCGACTCTTAGAACTCCCTCCCTGCTCCTTGTTTCCCCAACTGTACCAACATGCAGAAATTTTAAACTAATGTGAACAAGCATCTCGCTGCACAACTCCCAATTTAGGATGACCCCCAAAACTTACACCTTAATTCTCAGTAGCCCCTCACGTCTACAGTGGCAGCTTCACTTGTTTGGGGTGAACAATGTTAAAGAAAATACGTTAGACTGAAAAACAAAGATGGCTGACAGTCGTTCGCTGACCGTCTCCGAAGTTTGATGAGTTTTTTTTTGTAATTTTCTTCTTTGTTTACTGTTTTATTTTTATTTATATTGTATACGAAAAACTCATTAAGCAACCTTCGGAGATGTCCAGTTACACCACCTTGAAAATTGAACTCTAACGCGATTAGGTGTGACGAATTATTAAAATGCAATAAAAACGCTTTAAAACACAGAAAATTCGGCAGATAGGTAGAAAGGTAAAACAGTATTAAAAAAAGTTGTCTATTTTTTGATAAATTATGATAAAAGAAGCTTACTTCTAACCCGACTGGCAACAACCCCTGGACATAGGCTTACAATACCACTAAGCTTTTGTTTTTGTAACAATTATTGGTCGTATTTTTTCCTCATTTTTGTGCTTTTAACTATACTATATGATTGCCAAAGAAATTTCAGTGGAAGTTCGGAATAAAGGCGGCTTCGTTTGCAGCTTAGGGACATTGCCACTCACTGAAGATTATTTTTAACTCTTCTGATTGGTCAAGTCCTAAATTTTCAGATTATAATTTCTTTCTGTCAATTTATCTACTTAATCTTCCCATCTTCCGATCGGCTGTCCATCTACTATCAGTTTTTCACTTCAACCCCTCAATATCGTCGCTAATACAAAGGACCTTTGTACGGTTGTAGACAACTCTGTCATTGTGAGAAGGTAAACAACGCCAGGCGGGTTCTCTACCTGATCCAAAAATCCTTTCTCGATCTAACAGCAGAAACTTTCCATTCTTTATACTTGACTTGATTTCTTTACTGTTGGGATTTTTCCCGTTAGAATGAAAGACGAAGACTGAAGTCCGCTGGAAGAAAAGTTGGTGGCATAAAAACGTGACTCGACAAGAACAGAGATAACAAACAACATGGGTAGATAACGAAAGGATATTTATATGGATAAAAAAGAGAAGAAAGAAATAGAATGTTACTTGCAAAAGAAGTGCCTTTGCGGACTCACTGAAAATGCCAGTTGTCTTGTAACAGGATTCCTTCTGAGGACAAGGCTGTGAAGAATAGTTCAGAACATCAAAATGGCTTCTTTTGCTCAAATAAGTACTGCATACACGGTTGACTGAATTAGCCCGCATGGTGTGAAAAGACAGTGGCTACTGTCTTATCGGCTATAGGACCCCGGCAACGGGTGGGATAGCCGACTGCTGTAAAGACCGGAGGGCCTATTCATTATAGCCTTGTGCGTATTATATATGCTAAAAAAGCATGTGCCCACTCGCACCTGCCACAGCAGAGAAGAAACGATGTTGACAGCAGCGAAGGCAGGAGCGAAGAGACCGATATTTTCAAAATAGGCGCTCTCCTGAGTTTTCTGCAGAGATTGAAGCAGTGGTCTGTATTGGCTGATTTTCATCCAATCACAGGGCACTTAGAATTCACTGTGCTTAATAATAATTCCAATATTACATAGCTGGAATCTGATAGCTGAGATACATGTCCAAACCATATTAATCTCTTTTTTCAGATTACATTGTTGATGGATGTGTTAATATTAAGTTCTTTCTGATATTCGCATTTCTTATCTCACAAAGTAACACCAAGAAGAGTTGTTAAACATTTCATTTCAAAGACATTGAGCTCCATTTCAATCTTTGCCAGTATAGTCCATTTTTTACTAGCATATACAGCAATAGCAACTATAAATGCACTGTAAAGTCTTAACTTTAAAGGCGTTAATATGTTTTCCCTGCTTCATATCCTTTCTTTTAGACGTCCAAATGCAGAAGTTGATATTCTTATTCTAATGTCAGATGAGGATTTTTTTTAGAGTTCTAACTTGATGGATGGTCTCAACTGCCGTCCAGACCTGGTTGTTGTGTGGTCTCAAGGAGCGAGGATTGGGCATACTGTTTTCACATCGACTCTCCTGTTGGGTGGTTTGGGTACTATGTGTCGTCGATTGCGTCAGGTTATTGTCCCTTCGCCCTTGGGGTGTAGAACATTAAAGCGTGGTGCAGAGGCTGTTCCAACAACGGTGCCTTCCTGATTTGAAAAGTTGGGGCTTCATACCGATACTGGTGTACCATTTTTGATTAGTGGTAACTCTATTTCTCTATGTGATAGACATTGTGTTAGTCGTTGTTGGACCTTTTGGTTCTCTTCCCTCTGTCTGAAGCATTCGAGATTATGAGTCTTTTGCCTTCTTTGACAATGCTTTCATTATTTTTTACACAGACTTCTACTGCTCCATTGCTTTGGGAGTAGTGAGGGCTGTTTGTGACATACTGAAATTCCCAGTCGTTTTTAAGTTTAGCAAAGTCTTTTGAGGTGTATTGGCTTCCTGGGTCCATCCTTAGAATGACCGGTTCTCCGTGTCTGGCAAAGATAGCCTTCAGACTCCCTATTACAGCTCTGGAGGTTAGTAATGTAAGCATGGCCACCTCTGTAAAATAGGAAGACAAAGTGTCATTGTAACATGTAAAAAACTTTATTGGGTCATTGTAACATGTAAAAAACTTTATTGGGTCATTGTAAAATGTAAAAAAAACAACTTTATTTAGTCATCTTTGTAACTGAATACATCCATGAGTATGACCGAAGACAAAAATTAGAAAGTCCATGTAGTGTTAAATAAATGTCCCGTTAGTAGGGAAGAGAGAAGAGTTCATATATGAAGGATAGACTGAATATTCTGTTTGTAAGGAAAGAAAAAGAGTTATATATATATATATATATATATATATATATATATATATATATATATATATATAATACAAATCGATCTGAACTATATCAAATTTGTTTTGTTGTTTTTTTTGAAATGTGAAAAAATAAATAAATAAAATAAAATAAATAAAAAAATTAAACTAAAAGAAATTAAAAAAACAAATTAATTAAAAAAAACATGGTTATTGGAATATAAAATGAACCTGTCTTATATATATATATATATATATATATATATATATATATAGGGTGGAATAGCAAAATTTACAATGAACGTTAAGTTTATTTTTCTGAGCAGGAACTAAGTCAATTGTTTTGAAACCTAGCACAATCCTACCTAACACTATTATCCTTACCCTTTGAGAAACTTTTGCCCATGTGAGTATTGATTTACTCCTCTCCAGGAGTTAGGCACAAGGCCAGTTTTTATCTTATTCCCACAAGTAAGATGTGACCCAAGGTCGGGTCGGGAAAGTAGAGTTTAAAAATTGCCTGGGCAGCCCCGTCGGTATTCCCCGGTAGGGGCGCCTCAGGCAGTAAGCAATAAACTTACTCCTCCCCAAAGAGGGGAGGCGAAGCCTGGGAAGGTGGACCTCCTAGAACTGCATAGGACAAACCCATAGACTGGCGTAAATCAAGCCCGAAGGCCAAGACAATACCAGTCTATGGGGTGCAGTATCCATCGAAACAGATACTACACTTTGATCTTAGCCAAAAGGCCAAGACGTCAAAAACTGTGTGATTTGCTGAATGCACTCGTCACACCAAAGTAGATTTCAAAAATAGTTTGAGCGTCCATAAAAACTGTTTATAATGTAAAGAATAGAATGACTAGGAGAAAAACTATTACGACGAAGTCTGGAAGTAGCTTCAATCTCTGACCCCCCCCCCTCCTGCCAAATCTTCTCAGCAAGAACTCGTCTTCCTACCAACATTGCAAAAACTCTATCTTCTTCCTTTGTGTACCTAAAATCAAACCAAACAGAACTTCCATGAACAAAGTTTCTTTCCAAGAACTTCCCACCTGTGAAACATGTTACTGCAGGAATGTTTCCCTACATACTACAACATGGTCGTTTTCAATTCCAATGTCAACAAATATCTGTCGAGTCGTCTTGTGAATTAATCATAGTTCTCAATCCTTTCATAGTACTGTTCCATCATCCAACTGGCAATCTCATTAACCCTTATCCTCGAGTGGCTTTTGGCCTTGGTAAGCGGAGAACCATTCATAGAAAACAAAATTGTTCTAGTTTTAAAACAATTTGCTTCAATTAATAATTTAATGACCAAACAATACCGTAATTATTGCATGTACATTATTGGTACTTCTGCAGTTTACAGACCGTGCTGAAATAATAACGTTATTATTTAGAAACCCATTCTTAACATGGAGAAGGGGGGGGGGCTTTGTTAACTATTATGCACTTTCACCTAACAATTAAATAAACAAAAGATATCGTAAAAATTTGATCTAACTTGAAAATCATATCTAAACAAATAGCACGGCCCGTAAACTGCAGAAGTACCAAATTATTAATTGAACAAAATTGGGGCATTATTTGCTAACAGAACGAAAAAGGTGGGGGGGAAACAAATATGTAAAATATAAATGTTACCAAAGGCAAGATAAGTTACTCTTCTACCTACCTGAATAATTTAATTTGTGTATTCGAAATTGTGTAAGCGTCTAGATTAGAGATGGGGACAAGTTGTTCGCAAAAGCGATTAAAAATTGTGTATAGACGATAACATTTAAAAAAATTAATATTTGGTATGCTGAACGTTTTAGAGATAAAATCTATTGGTATGATGTATTAATAAAAAATAAATGTTACCAAAGGCAAGATAAATTACTCTTCTACTTATCTGAATAATTTAATTTGTGTTTTAACTTATTTTAAAACGTTTTTTTGTTGTTGTTGTTATTCAAAATAAACCTGTTAATAAGTTAGAACGGGAAAAATATCGCTGCACTCGGACCCTTGATAATCGCTCAAAAATCGAAAATTAAATAAAATACTGTTAGAAATACACCCAATAAATATCACCAATTGTGCTAAAATGTAATGTATTACAAGTATTTTGCTTAATTTTCGATCTTTGAGCTATTATCAAGGGTCCTCGTGTAAGTGTTATGGACAGCCATTATTTATTCGTTCTAACTTAACAAAGTGGACACTAGGTTTGTTTTGAACAAAAAAACGCTTTAAAATAAGTTAAAACACAACTAAACTTATCCAAGTAGGTAGAAGAGTAATTTATCTTGCCTTTGGTAACATTCATTTGTTGCGTATTTGTTTGTTTTTCACCCCTTTTTTGTTCTGTTAGTTACAGTAAATAATGCACCCAAATTGTTCTAAAATTAGAACTAATTTGGTTAAGATAATGTTGTTTTAATGACAGCCATCTTAAAGCTGAAAAGTTCAAGATAACCAGGTCTTTTGATAGAGAAAATATTTGATAAAAAAATGTGGTTTTGCACAGAAGATGATGGACGGATTCTTACAATTTTATTATCGTTACTTTCCGTAAACGTTTCTCAAAAACACCCGAACAACCATACTATAACCTAAATAATACGAAAATATGGGCGAACATTTAAGTTCGCCCATATTTTCGTATTATTTACATTGATAATGAAAAAAAAAAATAAATAAATAAATAAATAAATTAAAAAAAATTTAAAAAATAAAATAAATAATAATAATAATAATAATAATAATAATAATAATACTAATAATAATGTTGTTTTTGTTGTTGTTGTAGTAGTAGTAGTAGTAGTAGTAGTAGTAGTAGTAGTAGTAGTAATAATAATAATAATAATAATAATAATAATAATAATAATAATAATAATAATAATAATAAATAATTCTTAAATTATATCGTTTTCTTTTCTAGGACTCCAAAGCATACCGCAAAATCGATGACGTCATCATTATTTGCGTACTTTACATAAGATGCTGAAATGCGTTTTTAATTCTTTGTTTTAAATCTTCCCAAAAGTGTTTACCAATAAAAAGAAAAGGTAAATCTGCTGTGTTTTTAAAGACTCTTTCGCTTTATATAACATTAAAATTTCGATCGATCAGACCATATTTTGTTCAGATTTCATAAAATGAAATAAGGGGGGGGGGGATCACGTGGACAAAAAATATTTTCCCTAATATATTTTACGAAAAAAAGCATTTTATAGTTAAATTAATCCAATAATGAATAAGTATTGAAAATTTCGTGAAAATCTGACCATTACTTGAGTTTTGCTAGATTTATTTCTTATTCTTTTCTTATCGATTAGTCCTGTCTTCTGACCGATTAGTTTTGTTTTCTTATCGATTAGTTTTGTCTTCTTTTACATATTGATTAGTTTTTTAATTTATTTTGAAGCGATAGCAAATTGGCAAAAAAGGTGAAAAACAGAGAAATGATTACTTAGTGAAATTATACATTAAAAATATCCTAACACACTCTAAATACACATGTTGCCAGGGTCAATGAATAGAGAGAGACATGCAAGTAATAGTGTCCAAGTAAAGATGACTTTGTTGATGATGCTTTGAAAGTCTTGGTGATCAGAAGGGAGTTTATAGAACTACAACTGTTGAGGATGTCTGGTGGGTACAACATTAGGGTTGTGAAAGTCATGTAAAGATGAAGAGTCAGGTTAGAGTTAGGGTTAGGGTTGGGGTCAGATAGATAATTTCTGCCGGCCTCAAAGCCCAGCCAGAAATGAGAAAGATATTTGGTTTAAAAATTAGCACATGGGTGGAATGAGATATCTTTTTAGAGGTAGTTTGGAAATACATTTCTAAAAGCTGTCAAACACATGGCAGCATGTAAAACAGATGTAAAACTGACAATGATGATGATGACGACGATGATGTAAACGATGATGATGATAATGATGATGGCGACGATGATGATCATGATGATGATCATGATGATGATCATGATTCATTATAGGCAATAAAGATGGACTTGAGAGAAAGAGGGATGAATAAAGATCTGTCCAGAGATAGGTTAATTTGGAAATCAATCTCTAAAAGCCGTCCAACACATGCCAGCATGTAAAATAGATGGTCAACCTAATATGATGATTTCCGGAAATAGGAGAATGCATTCACTCATTGATATCACTGTGGAAATAGGAGAGTGCATTCACTCATTGATATCACTCTGGTATTTTCCTAAAGTTTAGGACCTACACGACTGAAAACCTTTTTTTTTATCGGATTTCAAATATTAAAAAAAAACATGATTTTCTATGTAAATTTGTTTTTAATTTAAAACTTATAGAAGTGCATTATGTATGAGCAATTATGAATTTATGGTGACCATGCGGAGAGGATGTAAGATAAACAACCACGAGTGGTGTTAGCCTATTGCAGAGTAAGAGAGAGAGAGAGAGAAAGAGAGAGAGAGAGATAGAGTGTGTACACAAAGGTAAATCATGATTTCCTTGTAAGTGCTGTATACGGTTTCTATAGTCGAATCGTGTCCCACTTAAATCTGTGCATTTTCGCTAGGGATTTCCAACGGCGCTAATTCTCAGATCCATGCTTCTCTGTCTTCAGGCTAGGATCAAGATGTAGTGCTGGAGGAATCTGATTAACTAAGAAATTGTTTATTTTTATACCAATTAAGGGTTTCCTTTTCGCGACCTGCATGTCCTCGCATTACAAACAGACCATGTGTCGAATTTTGCTCTCGTGGGGAGGCAAGTAAACGAAAACCATCATCTCTTAAGAATAACTCTTGCTTATACTAACATTTTCGTTTTCGTTGCACGGAATTCAGCATGGAATGGAGCCAGCGTGTTTCTGAACAGTGAAAGATTCCCATGTAAGTAGGAGGGCAATTCTCTAGCCGTCTGGTCACCATCTGTAGTCTGGTCTCTTCCTGAGATGTTGTTAGGAGTTCGACATGGTTGAGGAAGTTTCTCCTTGACTTGAGTCGTTGGCATGACTCTTCGTCAGTCAAGAAATTTCGATGAAAAGAAGCGACATTCTGATTTGAGAAGAGGGAAAGAGTTCTAAGCCAGACAGCTGGTGTCGTTTATTTTTGTGTGCGTTTTCAACTTTCACTACAACAAGCTATTTCGGCATACTATGATGGTGAAGGTATGCTTAAGAAGCGATACTCTAAAGCTTCTAAGAGTAACATGCTGAAATAAGTGAGGCTGGTGGCGAGACTTCACCAGGTAGATGATATGGTGAGCCTACTCTCATTATATGTAGAAGGGATGCAATGACCCACTACTTGAAGATGGACAACAAATGGATGTGGAGTAGATAGAGGCCCAATTAAAAGAGGCATTCACTGATGATGCATTCACAGAATATAGGAGTTGACTCTGGTCAGATGGGTCGGCAAGCAGATGGAAGTTTATACAAACAAGAGTATTGTTAGGCTGCCAGGATCAACTCAAAATGATGGGAAAGTTGCTATGTGAACCTGATTCTAGCATTGCCTTTAACCATCAGAGACAAGAGTGGATTGTGGCATAGAAGTTGTCAGGTGACTAGACACCTGAAGAATTGCACAATAGAGTATCCGAATATCGAATAGCTGGAAGAACATGGATTGGCTTGTGTCATACCTGGAAGAAAAGCTAGGACCTCCACAGAGCTATAACTATTAATAAACATTGACATTTCTGTCCTCTAGTGGAGTGTAGCCCTAGCATGACCAATTAGACTCCTTGGCGTATTAATTTCAACCAGACCTTTGAAAGTACATCCAGGCTTTAGGGAATTTCAGGATAGCCAGAGAGCTTCTAGGCCCCCACGAAGAAAGATGTCCTCTCTCCTTCCCCTATCATCTTGACACCGAGCAAGGCTATCTTCACGAGAAGATATACTGTTTAGAGAAATAACTTTTGGCAGCCGACCTACATTATTATTTCTTTCTTCATAATTTTCAGCTTCTGGCAACCTACACCCAACGGTGTAGGTCACATAAAAAAAATACATATCGTTTGTTGTTTATAGAAGGGCTTTGTTTTCTTTCTTTGGTGATTTTTTTATCACAAATTATTATAGGAGTTGGTGTTACAGTTTATGTGAAGATTAGATCTTATAGAGCAACTTCCAGGAACTGTGGGTCCAGCCTAGTGAATTAGTGATGGGCAAAATTTTTTATGAGAGTTCAGATGTGAGGATTTTTTTCAGGCGCTTAATATATTCTCTCTGTACCTTCTCTCTCATCTTTCCGTGCTCAAACGTCTCATTCTCCTCTACTCCAAGGTATTTATAGACAGCATCTTCTCCTAGGTCTTCAATAGAGCCAGTGTTAATATTAAGATGTTCTGATGCTGTCTTTTTCCCTTTCTTTATTGTGCATTTAGCACATTTGTCGAATCCAAACTCCATGCAGATGTCTTCTGTGTAATCTTTTACAATTTCTATCAGAGAGACTAGTTGTTTCTCAGATTCTGCATAGAGTTTGAGATCGTCCATAAAGAGGAGATGATTTATTCTTTTATTTTCATCCTTCTTTCTGCCTCTGCTTAGGTTGTATCCAGCATTGGATCGTTTAAGTAGCTTACTCAGTGGATTCATTGTGTGTTCGCAAAAGAGAAGCGGTAAGAGGCTGTCTCCTTGGAATATTCCATCTGCTAACATAATTTTGCAAAACCTGCACTTGCTATCATTACTAAGTCCTGCCATCTTTTTAAATGCATTAGTCATAAGGCCTTGGTCTTGGGTCGCCATTATAAGCCTTTCCTGGTAATAGTGGAGGGCTCCTCTTTTAAGCCAGTCCAAGGAACCTTCTTTGTCGATATACTCTTTAGATATCTCATCGTGGGTGGCGCGTTTTTGTTTTGATGATACTTCCTGATCTTGAATCCATCACTCGTGGGGATCAGAAGCCCAAACCTAACAAATGATGAAGACACTATTATTGGAACAACCTCTTTATCCTGTTCTTATGTTCTACAGACCAAGATTAATGGATAATAATCCGATGCAATACATAGCACATTGTGCCCAAATCACCTGACAAAAGAATCAAGGTTTACAAATCAGAGTCCGAGAAATATGTAGCAGACTGAAATAGGATCTATTTCTTCTCGTCCCCTGTGAGCAAATTGGGCATAGACAGACCAATCGGCTTTAAGAGTTAAATTGAATGCGCCACTGAAATAGAAATGCCTCATTTTTTTTTCTAGTAAGTGTTGAGTTTGCTAATGAGCAGTGACAATTTCTTGTTAACGCATGCTTAATCTCCCCCAGAGGAGGAGGTATTGCCGGAGAGGATGTTCTAATGACAATAAAACCAAAAAGAAGAGATAATGTCTGAGAGTAAGGTCTCATGACAACAGAATAAATACTACATTATCCCCCTAAATCGAGAAATCATACAATAGTACATAAATAGAGGTAATAGTATAGTTTCGGCTCCAGACAGACAGATACCAAATCTCCATTAGTAATAGATTTATTTGTTAAGCCTCTTTCGGGATGTATTATTTCAATTAATAATCTCAATTCAACTTTAAATAATATATTTTTTAAATAAATTAAAACATCTCAAATATACAAAGTAAGTACCAGATTTGAAGGCAGAAAAACAGATCGCCATTTTGTAGTTGGGTTGTTGCGTCTTGTAGCAGACTTAAATAGAATCTATTTCTTCTCGTCCCCTGTGAGCAAATTGGTCATACACTGACCAATCGGCTTGCAGGGCGTATTGATATCAATTGTCCCCTCATGGACTATTTTCTACCACCTGGCCAGTTGAAGAATTCAGCAGAGAGAAATCGGCCAGCAACAAAGAAACATCTCTCTCCTGCCTTTCCCCTGCATCGTTCCAGCAGCAGCCATCTCCACTGGGAATATATTTGCTGACGACCCGGCAGCCTCTTTTCTTCACTGGGACACAGTTCCAACCCTCTGTTAAATAAACCCTTTTTTGTTGCCTGTTACTCGGTTGTTGTTCGTTCAATTCATTTCATGCGATAAATGTAAGGAAGGGACCGACACCCCCCTTCAATTACAAATAAACTCATATAAAGCGAGGAAATTGAGAAACCAGCTCAACTCTCACTTCTTGAGACGACATGATAACGAGGTCTGGACGACAATCGAAATCACTCATCAAAATTGTAGCAGTCACATGATTGAAGTCTATTTCCCGTTGTACCAACATATGATCTCTTGTGCATACACTTTTATGCCCAGATTTGTGTAACTACGCAGTACGCATGCTAATCTTTTTCCTCATTTCCGCTAAGATGGTTTAACATGCAAATATGATTTAGTTCCAGTCGAGACGCCAATGTAAACAGACGTATATTTCCTGGTGTGCTTCCTACCATGACTGACGAAAGGCGAGGCGAGCTCAGATGTGACTAAACACCTGGATGCAATTACATTTATCTAATACATGTCAGTTGAGCCACCTTTTGGCTAGGAACAAAGTGTAGTATCTGTTCTGATGCTAGACTTAGTCCATTCTGTCCTCGCTCAGTGAAGGAGAAATCTTTCTAGATTGAGGCAATTTGAATTTTTGTTCCAATCCTTTTGAGGGAGCTGAATTTTTTACCCCATTAAAAACCGACCTTGTGAGGAGGTAAGTAAATAGGAACTCCTTATGTTTTGTGTTCTGTTCGATGAAACTGTTGAATGGTTAAGCAAAGTTGGTTTTATTGTCGAGAAAATGTTGGTATTTTTATGTGGAAATCTGGTGACCTTCGTCTTCTTCAAGCCAACTCAATCAGTATTCCACTATTCCAAAATGGCTATCACCAATCTCTAACAAGCATCTCATCACACCAACCATTCTACAAACTAGATCTCTTGAAAAAACAAAAAGAGATAAAAAAAGATGATTAAAAAGGGGGGATGTTATATTACGACTTCTAGACATCCTGTACGAACGAGAGTTACTTCTCTTGGAAGGTTTACATCTCGTAGAGAATGTGAATAAACGAGACCAGTCATCATGCAGGCTCTCCACAACCGCAGATACCAGTCGAGGATCTGTTCTCGATAATCAGTCCAGCAGAAACTGGGCCATTTCGGTGGCCTTTTATCTGAGTAGTCCTAGGATGTTTACCCTCCCAGGCCTTACCTCCCCTCTTTGAAGTGGAGTTTGTTTATTGCTAACTGCCTCAGGCGCTGTGACCGGGGAATGCCGATGGGTCTGCCCAGGCAATTCGTAATAGGCCAGAGTGCCCTTCTTTAGGGGCACTGGCTTGATTCTCCCCACATTTTGGCCGAGTGCCACATCTTCCTGAGGTGGGAAGAAATAAATACCCAGTCTCAAGATCCGTTCTCAACAATCAGTCCGGCAGAAACTGGATAATTTCGGTGGCCTTTTATCTGTTGGGCTGAGGTATTGTCCTGGGGGTTCACCTTCCCAGGCCTTGCCTCCCCTCTTTGGGGTAGAGATAATTTAGTGCTAACTGCCTCATGTGCCCTGACCAAGAAATGCTGATGAGGCTGCCTAGGATATTTTTAGTAAATTTTACCGATAAATGAATGACGGGGAAATACGGCCGCCATTATTGCATATTCAAGAGATATTCAATGGAGATAACCCTAACTATTGCATACGGGGTTGATTTGGGCATCGTTTGTGGCGATGTGGGTGCAAAGGCATGGCCAGAGCGCGTACATTTATTGGTTTATCGGTAAAATTGAATTTTTATTTATAAAATATAAACAACTTGATTAATTTTGGTATAGGATATATTCAGCCCGTGACAGGTACGTAGATCAAACAGATATTCGTAAGTTTGTTTAATTTGTATTTTTTTCGAATGTCTCAGTGCTTCTGGATAAGCACAGATTTAAACGCCAATATGTTCAGCATGTCATAATCTTAAACACATTTTCTTTTAGCTATTGCATATATTCTTTCCGATAAAATTATCACGTCGGGAAAATTAAGGTTTACCTGAAAATTTAATTAAAATCGGATTTTTGGTGGATTTTTTTTCAGCCTGGGGCATTCACGTTTTTGATTAAAAAACAAATTGCTTTCATTTGCGTTGTCCGTCCCTCAACACCAAAAATGGTTAGCGAGTTGCACTGTCGCTAGGCTGTTTAATGTCATATTCTGTGAAACATGATTCTGCACCATGTGTTTTTTGTAGGGGGGGGGGGTGTTATGGTACAAGAAAGAGAGACAGAGGGGGGGGGGACAGAGAGAGAGACACACACACAGAGATAAAGAGACAGAGATAGAGACAGGGGGGGCAGAGAGAGAGACACACACACAGATAAAGAGACAGAATGAGAGAGAGAGAGAGACAGAGAGAGAGAGACAGAGGGGGACAGAGAGAGAGAGAGACACACACACAGAGACAGAGAGACAGACAGAGAGCGAGAGAGACAGACAGACAGAGATAGAGAGAGACAGAGAGAGACAGACAGACAGACAGAGGCAGATAGAGAGAGAGGGAGAAAGAAAGAAAGATGTTAGTTAAGTTTAATTTAATGTAATTTTGGCGTTTGTTCATAATTGTCCACAGGTCGCTAGAGAATTCCGTGTCTTTGGGAAAATTTTCTAAATATTTTAGATTTTAGGAAAGGGGATCAGTTTCTATATAAATTTAACGCAAACTGATCACCGACTTTTTGACCATGTTGCATGTTCGTTGTTTGTTCACCCATTTTTTTTTTCACCCATTTTTTACGGACCAAATTTCTTTCTTTTTTCTGTGCGCAATTATTTATCATGGCGCTAGAGAATTCCGGGTTGTTTAGAAATTTTTGGAAAAATTTGTGATGGACAAAAACTGGGGGATCAGTTTACGTTATATTTATATAGGAAACTGATCCCTCCACTAAAATCTACAATATTTGAAAAAGATTCCAAAAAAACTCGGAATTATTTTTAGTTAATTGTACACAGTAAAAGAATTTAAAAAAGTGTGATGGTCAAAAAGTGAGGGATCAGTCTTCGTTAAATTTATATAGAAAACTGATCCCCCATCCTAAAATAATTTTTAATGATTTACCAAAAAAACGCGGAATTCTCTAGCTACCTGATAGGTAATTGTACACCGAGAAAAGAATACAATTTAGTCAGTAAAAACGTTGGAAAAAACGGGTTGTGAACAATTACGAAGAAGCTCTGTAATTTTATTTAGGTGCTTATGCATATCAGCCCTGACATTGAAATATTTAAAGAATGTATAAACTTTATTATGTACTTACGTGTTAGCTGAAAATAAGATTGTGCAGAAAAAATTACGCAAATTCATCCAGTAGTTATTTAATTATAAATAAAAAACGATTTTAACGATTTTATCACTCGGTAGATATTTCCACCATTTTGTATCTTAGATTTTCCAGTGGTCAAGGACGATAACTCATTTTCACGATTTCGGGGTTTGGGGTCTCCATTGTTTACAAAAATGTCAAAATGTACGTAAAGTCATTTTTTTTCTTTTTCTTATAATTAAATAACTACTGGATGAATTTGCGTAATTTTTTCTGCACAATCTTATTTTTAGCTAACACGTAAGTACATAATAAAGTTTATACATTCTTTAAATATTTCAATGTCAGGGCTGATATGCATAAGCACCTTTATTTATTTATAAATTTCAGTGGAGGTTCGGTAGAGAGGACGTCTCGATGTCCCTTATCTAGGAAATCATAACCTCTATTACCTAGTATTATTTACTCCTCTCCAGAAGTTAGGCACAAGGCCAGTTTTTATCCTACTCCCACAAGTAAGATGTGACCCAAGGTCGGGTCGGAAAGTGGGGGTTGAAAAGCCAGCGCCCGAGAGGTGAGCACTCTGACCATTAAAAATTGCCTGGGCAGCCCCGTCGGCATTCCCCGGTAGGGGCGCCTCAAGCAGTAAGCAATTAACTTACTCCTCCCCAAAGAGGGGAGGCAAATACCTAGTATATAAACCGTGCTGTTTAATAAAGATTTGAAAAGCCTTTCGCATGACGGGATTGTGGACTTGATTTTAATAAGAATTTTCTTCTTCCTCCGAGTTATGTCCCCTCAACTCCGCTCTTTAAAAAAATGAATTTGTTCAATGTATTCCTAATCCCGTTGATGCATTCTTTCTTCTTACAATCATTCTGCCCGTACACTTTTGTTAAAAATCACATTATTTACTTAGCTTATTTTGTGATATGAAAAAAAAAAAATGGAAAAATCAAACGATAGGAGATAAACACGTAAGTATTACAGTTTCTTTTGCTTTTCTTCACAAACACAAAAGAAAAGTTAAGATGAAACATTTATTCTAAATATTTATTTGCATTTAAAAATCTCCGTAGATTTTTTGTTTTTGTTGTCTTTTAATAAAAGTAAACTTCAGTTTTAGGTTCAATCTCAGTTGAGCGAATTCGTCGAAAAATTGCGTATTTTCAAATACAATTTTACTTCGTTTCGGAATTTTCGTATAAGTGCAGAAAACTGATTTTTTTTTCAATATATCAACAAACTTTGTAGGTATGCATATATAATGCTGCAAGATATAAAAAAACATATACCAAATTCATCTCGGTATCTCAATTAATACCTGAGTTATGGTCATTCAAAGTTAGTCGGACGTTGCGTTTTGTGTGATATTGAATACAAAGCCAACTTAATCTGTGTATAACTGAAGATAAAAGCTTCAAATAAGTAAAAAATTCTTTATAAAAATATAATGCCATAGTTCATTAAAAGAAAGATAATATAGATGGAATTAATAATTCTTAGATATACCCAGTCTTAAACATTGGTGAAAATCACATGATGTCATAAAAATTGTGCGGAAACGATACAGAAGAGCAACTCTGACTGTTCATATAAGTTTTATTTAAGCAGCTAACACATTGAAACTAATTATTATGATTCATGACATCATACAGATTAAATTATATATTTTTATTAGTACATCCATAAAAACCTCTTATTTCTAACGTGTAAACACGCCTCGAAGCCCAATTTGGCAGTTGGAGTGAAAAATGGGTCAAATGTACACTTTACCAAACTTTTTGTAAAAAGTTACCCATTAAAGATACAAGCCTAAAAATTTAATACTTGACTAATTTTTGAATGAGGAATTAAAAAAAAAAGTTTATTTCTTTCTAATATTGGAAGATTTTGTGAAATGATCCAACTTTTTGCGTGTAAAAAAATAAAAAGGATTGACATCAAAACCTTGAAATTTGCTTTATAAAAGAAATCATCGATCAATTTTTAAACAAAAGCTGGGTATCTTGCAGAATGATCAGTACGCTGAAAACGCTAAAAAAAAATATACAACAAATAAAATTAACTGTCGTCGATAAAAGTTAATTTAAAACTGACCTGTGATATTTGTTTGTATTTTTAAACCGTTCCAACTGCTATTTATTAGAAATCAATAGTTTTGTCACACGAACATTGTAAAAAAAAAATGGCGCTTGCTCGTAAGGAAGTGAGCAGAAGACGCCATTTTGTCTAGAAAGAATACGAGTAGAAAATGAACAAGAAAATTTTTTTACATCTAATAAAAACCCATTTAATAGTACGTAAAAATACAAACAAATATCATAGGTAAGTAGACAAATATCTCTTCTCGACGTAGGTTAAACTCACTTGTTGCATATTTATTTTTATAACTCCGTTCTCGTTCGTTTTTTGGACCCCGTCCGCGACTGTACTGATCATTCTAAAAGATACCCCAAAAGCTTATTATAAACCTTTACATTAAATTTTGCTTGAGATAATGTGCATTTTGGAAAGCAGAGATGTCCAGCTGACAAGATTCAATGGACGTTTCATTGAGCGACTACAATTAATTATGTCCTAATTATAAAGTATTTTTTTCAGTTATAATTATATTTGATGATTTCTACAGAAGCGTTTTTATCCAATTATTTCTTCATATTCGTGTCTTACACCTTACCACTCACAAAGATCACTTTATTTCACACCAATTATAAACTGGGTGTCCATTTAAAAAATAATGCTATAATTGCTAAGTAAGCATCAAAGTAAATCAGTTATTTCGAGTTCATTCAAACATCGTTGACTAGAATTTTCCATATTTCATGGTCTTTCATCGCGTTCTTTAGTTTTTCTGTCGACAAACCAATGTCATTTCTTAACTGGTCCACATATTTAGTTGCTGCTTTTTTTCCTTTTTCTCTGTTTTGGTTCACACATCAATAGTTGGCATAACAACTCTTGCTTCCTCCACATAATAAATAGCCCAATAAATTAACGTTTTGTTATGTTACTCAGTCCTGTATTTTGTTATCATATCCCGCCAAGTGACATCTACGATGACTCTTAACATTCTAACATTTTACATATGTTATTTGGAAGGGTCCGGCTTTCTATCCTATACAGCAAAACAGTTTCAACTGTGGATCTGAAGAACTGGATCTTAACTTCTCTTTTCAGCTTTGATTTCCGAATATCGTTCAACTTGTTTAGCGCCGTTCATGCCAGCATGATTAAAACTTCCATGTCCTTTTTACTATCTGCAATCCACAAACCAAGATATTTGAAATCATGCACCTGTTTTAATATCTCACGAATCAGTGTTTTTAAATGTCCCATGCTGGTTAAACTGTGTATACTCCATCTTTTGTAGTTAGTATGAAACCTAATAGTTTCTACTTCCATTACGATTTTGACTGGCTGGTTCTATATGCTTAGAATGTAGCGAAAAGTGACGCTACAAGGTTGCCCAAAACTGGCAGAAGGAAATGGAAAGTAAACACCTTGCCTCTGTAATTGTGGATAGAGGGGGTGTTTCAACAGATTGCCGGTTGCGACCTTGTTTTTTTTTTAAAGAAGCGAAGGTCTCGTAAATTATAGTAATAGGATGCAGACTATGACCTACTGACGGTCTGAAAAGCAAGCACTAAACTGCCACAGACACCCTTTTTTATTTAGCCAAAAGGGTGTCATGTGACCGCTATGTAAATTCAGGTGGATAAATAAATAATCCAAACAAGGTAGCTGTTTCCCCATCACTCTGCCAGAAGTCACCGGAAGGTAAGGACAACTTTTCCTGACAAGAAATCAATGGTAAATCGTCTGAAAGTGATGCAGGTTTCTTCAACATAAAACCGGTCGATGTATGGCATCAAAATAAATAGTTCATGATAATCAACAATAATCAGCATTAAAAAAAAATTTTTTTTGTGAATCACTAGTAAACGATGATGTCTCTTTCAAAGTTCCTTCATAGAGAATCATTATTTAATCATTCTAAAAAAAAAAATAATACAATAAACCTTTACACATATAAAAAAATAAATCTTGAAGATGAACCGTCATAATCGTTTGTTTCAAATTGAAAAATTGAACTAAAACGTAGCAGTTCCAGTTATGATACGTTTCAACTTCAATGTTAAATTCAAGCTTATGGAAATGTCAGTCTTTGTGCCAGTTGATTTTTACACAACATATTTGACAACATAATTAATTAATCCTGAATGATATGAAATCCTTCCTTCCTTAATGCATGGAGTTTTGTTGCCACATCTGGGCTGGTGCATCATCTACTAGTCTCTCCCTCCTTGACAAAGTCCAAAAAAGAGTCGTCAACCTAATAGGTCCCTCACTGTCAACCAAGCTCCAGTCCCTGTCCCATCGCTGCAATGTAGCATCCTTGTGCTTGTTTTACAAATACTTCAATGGATTATGCTCCGATGAATTGGCTACTCTGGTGCCCCCTCGACGTAAATTCACTGGACCAACTCGACAATCAACTAAATCTCATTCATTCACTGTGAAGGTCCCCAGATGCCGGAGAGCCTTCTACTCAAATAGCTTCTTTCCTTGTGCTGCTGACCCCTGGAACTCCCTTCATGCCCCCTGTTTCCCCGACAGTACTGACATGCAGAAATTCAAAACTAATGTAAACAGACATCTCGCTGTGCAGATCCCAATTTACGTTGACCCCCCTACATTCTCCCCTTTTCTTTTTTCTCAGTAGCTCCTTATGTCTACAGTGGCGGCCTGCCTTGTTTGGGGTGAACTATGTTAAAAAAAAACTATCAAAATCTGTCAGCTTCTCCCAACACTGTCTTCGTTGTTGAGTTTTGCATAAACGTTAGGATAATCTGTAGTTTCCATGTTTGATGAGGAGCAGCATCGCAATAAACTTTGATGAGGAGCAGCATCCCAATACACTTCTTGTAACAATAATTTCATATTACCTAAAAATTGTGTTAAAAGATACATTTTTGAAACTCCTAACACAACAGATATCATAAAATTTGTTCTGCTGAAGTTTATCAATGCATTCTAGGATCAGATTGCCACACTAAATGACTCAGTTAATCAATGCATTTGAATGACATTTCACACTTCAATGTGGAAGTAGCCGATTTTTATTCACAGTTTTTAAGAATACAACCCAAAAAGTAGTTACAGACATGAGATAATATTCATGCTGAGCAAAACAAAACAATATATAAAATATCACTAATTTTGGATAATGAAATTTCCGGTAAAATTAAATTGCTTTTATTCAAATTTGTTATCTTTAATTAAAAAAAAGCATTCATTTGGGGCGATTTAAAATGTTCTACTCGTGTAGTAAAAATGAAAATCGTGGACAACTTTGAATATTTTCAAGGCAAATTCCTCATTCGGCTGTAAAATGTATTTTTCTACATTTATGTATAAGTTATACTTATGTAATGATCAAAAATATTTAGTGTTACTTCAAATTTAAATAAAAAATTCTGTTTCTCAATCATAAACATTTGAACCGTTTTATATTGAACTGTTTTATATCATCTCCTTTTTATTTACAGATGGAAAATTATGGAAAAAACAGTTTTCAAATTCGACAATCAAATGATGAAGTTTTATGTATGTGAAAATCCTTTTTATACAGAATATGTGGATCAACACTTTAAGAATTTGTCAACTGAAAAAACATTCATAATTACAAGCAAGACAAAAATCGTATTTGTGTCAAGTGAATTTTCATCAGAAAATATTATATGAATATGTGTTTTAGCATTTTCATAATAATCTATTCAGAAACGTGTATTTTTTAAGAATTGTGAATATAAACATAGATATTCATTTTGAGTATTATCAGATATGTCAAAGGTATTTTAAATCAAAGTAAAAAAAGATTTCACCTTTTGAAACTCATCTAAATTCACATTTACAGACATAAAACGTTTTAATTTACATAGAATCCTTTTGAAGAAAAGTATGCAAGTACATATTGGAAAAAAAACATTCTATTGTGAAGTGTGTGCATATGGATTTCCTAATAAATCAAAGTTGACAAGACACATGCGAATACATACAGGCGAAAAACCATTTTCTTGCAATGTGTGTAGGTCTGCATTTTCTGAGAAATCCACATTGACGGTACACATGCGAATACATACGGGCGAGAAACCATTTTCCTGTGAAGTATGTGGATCTGCATTCTATGACAAATCCTCTTTGACAAAACATGTGCGAAAACATACAGGAGAGAAACCATTTTCCTGTGAAATGTGTGGATGTGCATTTTCTCAGAGATCCAAATTGACACTTCATATGCGAATACACACAGGAGAGAAACCATTTTCTTGTGGAATATGTGGATCTAAATTTCGACAAAATTGCCATTTAAAAATACACATGCGAACGCATATGGGAGACACACCATTTTCATGTGAAGTGTGTGGATCTTTATTTTCACAGAAATTCAGTTTAAAAACACACATGCTGATACACACCGGAGAGACACTGTGTTCTTGTGAAGTGTGTGGATTTGTATTTTCTGATAAATCCAATTTACGAGTGCACATGCGAATACATATAGACACAAAACAATTTCCTTGTAAATTATGTGAATCTGCATTTTCTAAGAAATCCCATTTAGCAGCTCACATGCGAGCACATAAAGCAGCAAAAGTAAGAACATTTCCATGTGGATTGTGTGGTCTGGTGTTTTCAGATAAATCAAGTTTGAGAATACATACAAAAACACATAAACTACGGAAACCATTTTTTTGTCCAATTTGTGAATCTTCATTTGCTGATAAATCTTCTTTGACAAAACATATCCGAAAACATACAGGAGAGAAACCATTCTCTTGTGAAATCTGTCATTCTGCATTTGCTCAAAAGTCCACATTAACAGTACACATGCGGACACATACGGGAGAGAAACCATTTTCATGTGAAGTATGTGGAACTGCATTCACTGAAAAATCTACCTTAACAGTACATATGCGAACACACACAGGCGAGAAACCATTTTGCTGTGATTTCTGTGGATCTGCATTTTCAGAGAAATCCACATTGATAGTACACATACGAACACATACAGGTGAACGCCCATTTTCCTGTACATTTTGTGAATCTTCATTTTATGATGAATCGGCTTTGACAAGGCATGTACGAAAACACACAGGAGAAAAACCATATTCCTGTGAAATTTGTGGATCTCTATTTTCCGAGAAATTTCAGTTGACTGTACACATGCGAACACACACCGGAGAGAAACCATTTTCTTGTGGAGTATGTGGAACGTCATTCTCCCAGAGTTCCAGTTTGAAAACCCACATGCGAATTCACACAGGAGAGAAACCATTTGCTTGTGAAGTGTGTGGCTATGCATTTTCTGATAAATCCAATTTAAGAGTGCATTTGAGAATACATACAGGGGAGAAACCTTTTTCCTGTGAAGTATGTACATCAACCTTTTCTAAGAAATCCCATTTAACTTTACACATGCAAACACATGCACTTTCAGAAGCATTTTAATATCTGTTGATAACACAATGCATTCAATTTACAAGACATATCTATACAGGTAGGAAAAAACCTTTTCACTTTAAATCTGGATATGTTGAATATATTTAAGAAATCTATTATATTATGATATTATAATTTTGATCTCTGAGAGCCAACTAAAATAAAATTGAAAGAATGAGAGAAAAACTTGTGAAATGTGAGAGTTTTTATTTTCTTCACTTTTTAGCAGAATTCCGCTTTTTATATACATACACACATACATAATATATATACATACACAATATATATATATATATATATATATATATATGCATACATACTATATGTATGCATGTATACATACTATATATGTATACATGCATTCATACTATATATGTATATATGCATACATACTATATATATATGCATATATACTATATATATATATATACGAAGTATGTGTGGGTACCCTTCGAGCTGACGAAGTATGTGTGAGTACCCTTTGAGCTGACGAAGTATGTGTGGGTACCCTTCGAGCTGACGAAGTATGTGTGGGTACCCTTCGAGCTGACGAAGTATGTGTTGGTACCCTTCGAGCTGACGAAGTATGTGTGGGTACCCTTCGAGCTGACGAAGTATGTGTGGGTACCCTTCGAGCTGACGAAGTATGTGTGGGTACCCTTCGAGCTGACGAAGTATGTGTGGGTACCCTTCGAGCTGACGCACCACGTGTGGGTACCTTTAGAGCAGACACACCACGGGTGGGTTCCCTTTGAGCTGACGCACAACGTGTTTAAATTTTTAGAACCATGGATCTGAGTTCTCTGATTTCTGTCACATTGCTAGAGCCTTACCTTCTTACTTTTTCATCGTTATTTAGCTGGATTTTATTTCTCTCTGATTTTATCTTTCTGACACATTTTCTGTTTTTTCTCTTTTCCTCTCTCCATCTTGATTGTCTTTCTTTCCCCTCTTATGACAATTGAAAAAAGTAAAAAGTTTATTTTGCTGTGAATGCTAAGACTTCAAACGATTCATGATGGAGTCGAGGATGTAAATGACGTCCTGTTATATGTTTGCATTGTCCCCCTACTATGTTAGGAAATTCGTCTTGATCTTGGCCTTTTGGCTAAGATCAAAGTGTAGTATCTGTTCCGATGGATACTGCACCCCATAGACTGGTATTGTCTTGGCCTTCGGGGCTTGATTTACGCCGGTCTATGGGTCTGTCCTGTGCAGTTCTAGGAGGTCCACCCTCCCAGGCTTCGCCTCCCCTCTTTGGGGAGGAGTAAGTTTATTGCTTACTGCCTAAGGCGCCCCTACTGGGGAATGCCGACAGGGCTGCCCAGGCAATTTTTAAACCCAACTTTCCCGACCCGACCTTGGGTCACATCTTACTTGTGGGAGTAAGATAAAACTGGCCTTGTGCGTAACTCCTGGAGAGGAGTAAATCAATACTCATACCTCTTTTGGGTCCTTTTAATAAGTGCAAAACCAAAATCTAAACAATAAAATTGATGCATCACTTTTACACTTTTACAAATATGAATCTGTTGTTATTGATTTTTTTTATCCATGGACTACGAGTTATGTACTTGACACATTATGATGGCAACATGTGATAAAAGGTAGATTTTGTTTGGGAGCTTTAAAAATGAAATTTGACAGTCTAGCTAGATACTGTTCTTAAATATGATGGAAATAGAAACATCAATTCCAGTCAATGCAGTTTCAGGTGTTAAGTGTTACTGTCAAACACAGTCATTTTGGTAAAAGTGCTTTTCCTTCAGGTTCTTAATATCTTAAAATATTTATAGATTGATTTGTTTTATAATAATATATTTAGTAAATACATAGTTTGCTAAACTCATGTATAGGGAATACGAGTTACAGTGGACATAGGAGTAATGACAATGGAAGGGTCATTTCCAGAAAGCTCCAAGCATGCATGTTTTTATGGACACAATGAGACTCACTTTAAGGTCATAACCCCGAGAGATGCTATTTGACACATGGATGGTATCAAGACAGGGACTATCTCTCTGTATGAGTGGACCTGTGATCAATGGTAATGAAGAGGTGTCTCCACCTTTCTGAAAGCTCTAAAATTGGGGCCTTACTACTGGATTATGTTCAAGGACGAAGTTGAGTAATTGATACAGTTTGGAAGTAAGGAAGATAGAAAAATTGAATATATATATATATATATATATATAGAAATAAGGGTAGTGCAGTATTAGTGCAGTTCCAACGAGAGAAAAGTATATATGTAAAGGAGTAAGGCTACCAACATTTGTAGAATGTTTTTTTCAACATTTATTTATTATTTTGTTGTTTTTTTCAACATTTATTTATTATTTTGTTGTTTTACCATTTTATGATTTTAAAAATTATACATATATATATATAAGGTGGAACAAGCTTGGAAAAATGTATTTTGGAGTGAATACTTTGTTGAAGTGTGTCGCAGGCAGTTTTTTGGCATATCTGGAATTGGAAGTGTAGTTATAATGTTTATTTTTTTAGTAATTTTCTAAGAAAAGAATTTATCTGTCTCGTGGATCTGAGATGTTAGAGGGGAAAGTACGTAGTGAGGATAGGGAGAGATATTATTAGATTTGTACCATCATTGTTTCCCCAGTGAAAGAAATTCTCATTCCTTCTCCCCTCAATCTCAGAAGTATAACACATATATACATAAAAGTAAACACATACACATGTGAGATAATAATATAATTGTATGTATCACTAAGTTCACCCCAAACAATTGGGAGCTGTGCAATTGGGAAATGTTTGTTGACCTTAGTTTTAAATTCGGTGATTCTCAAAGCAAAATAATTTGTAAGATTCAGTAGTTGTTTGGAAAAGATGTGATGGGTGTAACACAAATGAAGGAGTGGTTCAACTGATTCAAAAATAGCCACACATCAGCGGAAAGTGACCAGCGTTCCAAACTGCTCGGAGTGCAGCTGTTGTTGAGAGGATGTGAAATTTGGTGATGAAAGCTCGTCATTCAACCATGCGGGAGATCGCCCAAGAGGTTGGAGTGAGTAAAGCAATTTTGCATGATGATTTGAACATACACAGAAATTTGTGCCCAAGTTGTTGTCTCCGTTTTCAAGTTGCACAGGACCTTCTGGAAACCGCCAACACTGATCCTGGGTTTCTGAACACCGTAATAACTGGATATGAATAATGGGTGTACGGGTAAGACCCAGAAACAAAAAGACAGTCGTCGCAATGGAAGCATCCCAAGTCTCCAAGGCCCAAAAAAGTGCGACAGGTGTGAAGTAATATCAAGGTGATGCTGACTTCCAGAGGTGTTTCCACCAGTGGATGCATCAGTGGGCTAAGTATGTGCAAGCACAATGGGTTTACTTTGAAGGAGATTAGGGTCCACCCCATCAGGTATTTGAAATATTTTTTCTGGCCTAAGATCGGATACTTTTTAGACAGGCCTCGTAATTGACAAAAGAATAAAATATAAAAATTATAATTTTAGTTAAAGCAAAAAGGTGAGGTGTGAGAGAAACATGGATACAAGAGAAAGCAGACACATTTAAAGATAAAAATAACAGGGATATAGAATGATAGAGTGGGAAAGACATACGAGGGGAGTTCAATAAGTAATGCCCCTGACCCACTTCCAGTTGTCTGATCTAGATGAAATTTTTCATGTGTAATGATTTATATCTGTATGGGTTATGTTGCAAAAAACAGATCTGAACTAATTGTATATTCTGATTTACAGGTGTTTGAACTGAGTCAGGTGTGAAATGGAGTCAGTTGAGTGTCGCACAGTGATCCGGTTTTTGTATTTGAAAAGATGCACGCCAAAGGAGACTTTTGATGAAATGAAAGAAACTTATGGTGATGATTCCCCATCATATGGCCTTGTAAACGCTGGCATCATGAATTCAAACTTGGCTGGAAGTCTGTGGAAACAGCTCCCAGACCGGGTCGTCCCTCTTCTGCCATTGCTGAGGCATCTGTCTGTCAAGTTGAGGCTGCCATTTTGAAAGATCGACGCATTACTATTTGCCAAATAGCCCAAGAGGTCAAGATCAGTACAGGGTCTGTGGAAACTATCATTCATGACCATTTGCATATGCATAAGGTGTCTGCCAGATGGATTCCCAGGTTGCTCACACCTTTCCAGGAGCAAGAACGCGTTGAGTGCTCGAGGATGAATTTGGAGATGTGCCAAAAAGATTAGTCAAAGTTTTTCAAAAGACTGATTACACAGGATGAAACTTGGGTCCATCACTATGATCCAGAGACCAAAGCCCAGTCAATGCAGTGGAAGCACTTGGACTCACCACCTCCAAAGAAAGCAAGGGTGCATCCCTCCGCTGGCAAGGTCATGCTCACAGTCTTCTGGGACCAGGACGAAGTAGTGATGACAGATTTCCTGGCAAAGTGTACCACAATTACAGGAGCCTATTACATTTAACTTTTGATGAAATTAAGAGAAGCTATCAAAATCAAGAGGCGGGGCAAGATCAGCAAAGGTATCCTCCTATTGCAGGACAACGCTCTGGTCCACCACTTGCATGTCGCCAGATCAGAAGCACAGGCGTGTGGCTATGAAATCCTCCTCCATCCCCCTTACTCTCCTGACCTTGCACCCTCTGACTTTCATCTCTTCCCAGCCATGAAGTTGTTTTTGAAAGGAAAGTGTTTCCCAGATGATGCAGCCTTGATTTCTGAAGTTATGACGTGGTTGGAGGATCAACATGGGTGTTCTACAAAAACGGTGTCCAGAGCTGCATCAAACGATGGAAGAAATACATAACTCTTGGTGGTTCCTATATAGAGAAAGACTAATAACTGTGCCAAGTTTCATTAATCTACTGCTATGGGAAATGGGTCAGGGGCATTACTTATTGAATGCCCCTCGTATATATATATCTTTTACCATGATATATTACCATACAGACTTTCACTGTATACATTGAAAAAGGGAGAGAAGTGGGGGGCACTTTTTCATACTAAATAAATTTATAGAGATGGTTACGATGAGATGATGTAAATGTATATACCAAAGCTTCTCTTCCAAAATATATACTATTTTCCCCTAAACAACACGGGAGACAATCGTTAGGAGACTTGCTTCTACAAGCAAGTCTCCAAAAGAACGCTGCACATGGAAATGTTGATAAAATTCACAATCTTTTCTGCGGTCCAACACAACCTGACATGATGATACTTCGCCCTACAAGTAAACCCTGACATAATATTCTAAATAACATAGTATTCGAAGCCCAAATAAGATCACCTCAACACGGCTATACACTGGCTCATACGGGAAATGCTTTACCTTCTAGGGATGTAACCTCAAGTAACAACACTTTATTCTATACTTGTCCACCAAGTTTCAGTCATGAATTTCCAACAGTGTTTCTCACCAGTCAATGATATGTGCATACGGCACTTAGACACTCTACCAGTTAAGATTAATATACATTGAAAAAGGGAGAGAAGTGGGGGGCACTTTTTCATGCTAAATAAATTTATAGAGATGGTTACGATGAGATGATGTAAATGTATATACTAAAGCTTCTCTTCCAAAATATATACTATTTTTCCCTAAACAACACGGGAGACAAGCAAGTCTTTCTGCACTCCTACCATATGTGGTTCAAATAAATTTTATTCTATACTTGTCCACCAAGTTTCAGTCGTGAATATACAACATTCTTGCTATGATATGTGAATACATTTTTTCTCATCAGAAATCACTTTCCATTATAGAATGAAGTTTATTAACTTTGTAACTTGTAACAGACTGATGAGTGTAAAGCCAATTCTGAATACACTCAACGCCTAGAAAAGTCCACATAGATCCTTAACGCTAACCAAACCCTGGCAGATAACAAGATCAGTCTGTCACACAATTTGAAAGAAACCAAATCGTCCGTCGGATAAGCAAAATACACAACAGGAATTAACGTAATTACGTGACTTCCAAAAACAAACACGTTAATTTGCAATATGTAAGTTTGTTCATTGCGCATCAGTTTCTTTGGCCACGAGCGATCCTGTGGAAGACGAGCACATATATCGCTCTCATAGAGTTCGACTAATGATATGCTCATGGTATGCCTACAAATCAACAACAAACTTTAATCAATTACAAAAAATAATGGGCATTATAGTGGAGAGTGATTTGATGAATTAAGAAGAAGGTGTTAGAAAGGAGACACAGGAAGACAGTGTAGGTAGACAGTAGCGGACTTTATAATTTTTATTATTCGTCACTCCCAGGGGAGTAAATAGGTCGTCTCCTTGTTGTGTCGATTAGAACTGAAAAGCCGTAACGTAAAAACTAATATCTGAAAAAATAGCAGATTTTCCTTATTTTTGTAGTAGATGTGGCAAGGTTACATGACCACTGAGCTTTTATCAAACATTCAATGATACGTTTTTTCTCATCAGTAGCATGTGTGATTCTGAATTGGCTTTAAACTCACCAGACCCTAAACCCTAACCCTAACCCTAAACCCTAACCCTAACCCTAACCCTAAACCCAACCCTAACCCTAACCCTAAACCCTAACCCTAAAACCTAACCCTAACCCTAACCCTAAACCCTAAACCCTAACCCTAACCCTAAACCCCAAGATTCTTGCCACTTTCCTGATTTTGGCAGTTGAAACAGATTATTTAGGAAATAACAAAATTCTACTTTTCCTGCTTCAAGCGCGTCTTGTCGAACTTTCTATTAAACTTGGAAATCTATACGCAATTTCGAACTCAACCCTTTATTTATCTTAATAGAGAATGACTCACGTTTCTGTGACTTCACGACATCAATGTTCGAAAGTGCCCAAGAGTTGATGAAGCAAAGACTGCCAGAAGATTCATTAAAGACTGCCAGACGATAAATTCAAAAAAAGTTGAAAATAACAAAATTTAGACGAAGAAAATAGAAGAAAAATACATATATAAAAAAAACAAATAAACCATGTTATTAATTAGATATTTATTTATTTTGTCAAAGGTACCGTTGTTAAGCAAATGTTTTTAAATAAAATGTTTTTTTGTGCCGCAAAAAATGATTTTTTTATATAACAAATAAAAAAACAATTTTGTTTTTTCTGTTTTTTTTTCATTTTCTTTTTTCAATGTTTTTTTTAACATTTTTAGGGTTAGGGTTAGTCTTTCGTTAATGGTTACTGGTGCTGACAGAACTCAATAAGTCCTTCGAGAGGTTGAACGCACTGACACAGATCATAGAAATGAATTTTTTTTAACGCGCTGCAGATCATAGAAATGAATTTCTTCCAAAAGTTATCGTCTGCTTGCTGCAATCTGATTGGTTGATAGTTTCATCAGAGACCAGCCTAAACAGACGTAAGAGCTACTGAGAATTAGGGAGTAGGTTTAGGGTATCATTCTAAGTTGGGAGTTGTGTAGCGAGATGTCTGTTTACATTAGTTTTAAAACTCTGCATATCGGTACTGTCGGGAAAGCAGGGAGCAGGGAGGGAGTTCCAGAGGCTAGCAGCACGAGGAAAGAAGCTATTTGAGTAGAAAGCTCTCCTGTATCTGGGGACCTCTACAGTGAAAGGATGGGATTTAGCTGATTGTCGAGTTGGTCTAGTGAATTTACGTCGAGGGGTAGCCAATTCATCGGAGCATAATCCATTGAAACATGCAAAGTCACGGAAACAAGGGTCGTTCTCTATATGACTACCATTTGCTCTATGGAGGTAGATTGTTCTCGTTCCATCATCTTTTTTTTTCTTTGTTAGAATTGATTTTTATTAACACATTTATTCGTTGTACCACATGTCAATAGAATTGATTTTTATTCTCTCCATTATGATCAGGAAAGAATGATAATGGCTGCTCAAGATCAAGGCTTGATGACGAATGCCTTTAAAAGATGAGTGGTCTCAGCAACAATAACAAGTGCAGGTTCTGCCACACAGAAGTAGAGAGTGTGAGCCACCTGACATCCAGTTGTAAGGTTCTCCTGGGGGATGGCTATTATACAATGCAACACAACGGAGTGTGTAAATATTTTCACTGGACTATATGTAAAAAGTTGAATATCCAGTGAAGCAGCAAGTCCTGAGAAAATATACCAGAAAAAAACAGTTGGAAATAATTTATACACCATCCACTATGACTATGCAATTCCTACAGCTGCATATCTAGAAAACGGAGCTGTTAAACCTGACATCGTGATATGGTACTAAAGGGATGAAGTAGTAACCCTAGTTGAAGTCAGTGTCCCTAATGATGCAGGATTAAACAGAGCAGAAAGGGAAAAGATTACGAAATACCAAGGTCTTATGTACAACATGAAAAGAAACTGGAATCTTAGGAAAATCTCCATCATACCAGTAATTATAGGAGCAACTGGATTAATGAAAAAGAATTTCAAAAACTACCTAGCGAATATACCCAGTGAACCGAGTGCAAGGGAAATACAAAAAATGCACTTAAAGGGACGGTTAGAATCTTAAAAAGATCTCTCGGCTTGAGTTCCTGAAATAGCAAGTAAATGTCTGGCATCTGGTAGGATGCCCCATTTCCAGCAAAAATAAAAAGATGAGAAAATTTAGAAAAAGAAAGAATTTAGTGTCTACGGTTTCTCTGTACCAGAGTTTATCAGAACAATCTGGTATGTGGACACTTTGCCTTCGAAGTAAAACCTGAGCAAGTATTCAAAATAACATATGAAACGTAAATGAGAGCATCGAAACTGACTGAACGCATTTTAAAATGTTCGGTTATGATAAAGCTTTTAACTACTTGCACAGCGTTTTGCTTCTAACTCTACTTTAGACTCAGGTAACCACCCTCTCCCTGAATTACCTTTGCGGACCGAAGCCACACTTGATAACCTGGTCATCACCCCATCCCAGGTCAGAGACATCATAAAAAACCTTGACACCTCTAAAGCTTGTGGGCCTGATCTTATACCTGTAATAGTAATAAAGAAATGCTCTGCTGAACTGGCCCCTGTCCTCTCCAAACTCTACAATAAATGCCTAGCCGAATCTTGCTTCCCCGATAGCTGGAAAATTGCCTCTATGGTACCAGTCTACAAGAGTTCTGGGAATAGAACCGACCCTCAGAACTACCGCCCAATCAGTCTACTGCCGATCTTTGCCAAAATCTTTGAATCCTTAATCAATCTAGCGATAGTACGTCACTTAGTTAATGCTAAGCTTCTATCTGACCGCCAGTATGGATTTAGACAAGCACGATCTACTGCAGACATCCTAACGGTCATCTCTGAACGCATGTATCATACATTCGACAAGGCAGGCGAAGCTAGGGCAGTAGCGCTTGATATATCCAAGGCCTTCGACAAGGTATGGCATAAAGGGCTTCTGAAAATATGCTCATACGGTATTACTGGGCAACTACTTAATATAATTAGATCCTTCGTAAACAAAAGAAAAATCCAGGTTGTCCTCGATGGCCGTTCATCTAAGCAACATGACATAAATGCTGGTGTGCCCCAGGGATCTATTCTTGGACCTTTGTTGTTCCTGATCTATATAAACGATCTCCCTGATGACATAGTGTCTGAGATTGGTTTATTTGCTGACGACACTACACTTTACTCTCGCCATGTTGGCAAAACAGACGCGATCATATCTGAGGCAATGGCTGAATCTTTAGAAAATGACCTCCAGGCTGTAGTGGATTGGGGCCATAAATGGTTGGTGACTTTTAATGCCGCAAAGACTAAGCTCCTTTCCTTCAACAACTACAAGAAGCCTCTCCAACCACCGATTGTCATGGCAAATAACACCCTACCTGAGAGTTCATCATTCAAACTCCTTGGCCTAACCTACACAGATAACATGAATTGGAACACATACATTGAAGACATTGCCAAGGCTGCCGCAAAGAAGGTTGGCTCCCTCTACCGTGCTAGTGGACTCCTTACACCTGACATTATCCTGTATCTCTACAAAGCCACCATTCGCCCATGCATGGAGTATTGTTGCCACATCTGGGCTGGTGCATCATCTACTAGTCTCTCCCTCCTTGACAAAGTCCAAAAAAGAGTCGCCAACCTAATAGGCCCCTCACTGTCAGCTAAGCTCCAGCCCCTGCCCCATCGCCGCAATGTAGCATCCTTATGTTTGTTTTACAAATACTTCAATGGATTATGCTCCGATGAGTTGGCTACTCTGGTGCCCCCTCGACGTAAATTCACTAGACTAACTCGACATTCTACTAAATCTCATTCATTCACTGTGGAGGTCCCCAGATGCCGGAGAGCATTCTAGTCAAATAGCTTCTTTCCTCGTGCTGCTGGCCTCTGGAACTCCCTCCCTGCCCCCTGTTTCCCCGACAGTACTGACATGCAGAAATTTAAAACTAATGTAAACAGACATCTCGCTGCTCAGATCCCAATTTAAGCTGAACCACCAATCCTTCTCCCCTTTTCCTTTTTCTCAGTAGCCCCTTACGTTTACAGTGGCGGCCTGCCTTGTTTGGGGTGAATGAGGTAAAAAAAAAAACCCCAGAAATAAACGACTTTTACTGACGCAGAAATATGTAAACAGCCGGAAAAAGCCAAATCAAAACGAACCCGCATCAAAATCAAAACGAGGCAGATTTTCAACAGAAAAAAGTATTAAAAGAAAAACACTCACCGTATGTTCATTTTTATGACAATTTATTTATTCTTTGATGAAGAAAATGAATAAAATAATTTTCTTTTTCACGTGAAACTTTTTTTTCAATACATTGTGTTTTTTATGAATAAACTAGAGATTGTAGATGACAATAAATAAATAAAACAATTTTTATAGATTTTTTTTGTTTTTTATTTTGGGGTGGGGTACTTATACAGCTTTTGAACAGGACAAAAACCGACTAATTTAGGATCAGTTTATGGTTAGGTATGCGTTAGTTTAAAAAAAAAGTTTAGGATAAAAATATACATTTCGTTTTTTGTCCGGTTCAAAAGCTGTACAAGTTTTGTTTTCGCGATAATTTTGTTTTAGGCATTTTCGAAAATTTTGCAGATTTTCTTTTGGAGTTAGCGCAAACACAGAAAGGGTTTCGGTGTTCCTGTTGGTAACTCTTACCAAAAGACTCTCCTTCGCTGCAGGGGCATATCCTCCAAAGACCCAGAGTTGTCCTCTGTTTCTCGATCCTTCTGATTGGCTCAGCGCTTTGCCATCTTCCGGCTGTTTATGTAAACAGCGGGAAAATGCTGAACAAAAAATCGGTTTTGTCTGGTTTAAAAGCTGTACCAGTACCAATGTTACATACCATCTTACCTTTTCCCGTAGGCACTTGGAACGTCCATCTTCTGTTGGTTGTTAGATTCGCCGCTTCACATCTGTTGAGCTTTCGATCAAAGCACGAGGCAGCAAAAACACAGACGCTTCAAGAGTTTTTATTTAGACACACAGAACGGCATGTGTGCGAGAGAAAGAGAACCATAAAGTTACTTGGGAAGAGAGATCTCAACCAGGGCCACTGTGCTCAGGCCATACCCCTCCATGGGACAGGTTCTTTTCCTGTTTTATTCGTTTCAGCATCAGCAACAAAAAGACCAAAAAGGACTTTTCAATGGACATGACGTTTCACTTCTGTTCTTAGCTCCTCCCACCTCTCTAGGGCTATCTCCTATTCTCTGCGTTCCTCCTAGGGGCCCATCTATCCAGCCCTCCCCCACTACCCAACACCAATTTTCAGCAGATTTGGAAATAAATAAAGCCGTGAGCTTAAATGAGTATCTCATGGGCTAATGTATAAATAAATATCTCATGGGCTAATGTATAAATAAATATCGCATGGGCTAATATATAAATAAATATCTCATGGGCTAATGTATAAATAAGTATCTGGCTAATATATAAATAAATACCTCATGGGCTAATGTATAAATAAGTACCTCATGGGCTAATGTATAAATAGATATCTCTCTATATTTCTGTTGTTCTTCTGTCCCTTTGAGTTTACAGCAGACCATCACGTTGTGGTCGACTGAATAAATTAATTCCTCTTTGAAAAAATCTTGTCTCGTATTAATGAATTGGATGAGCTTTGGTCCCTTTTCTCAACCTCAAGCCACAGAGTGAATGTGGTATTTTGGTGAGAGTGCCGAAACGTTTTTGACAAAATTGGATGACCAGTCAAGTGAGAAGGGTGGCCACAAATCCGGCGACCAGTGGTGACAAATATTGTTGAGCAGCCATGACTGGGTCGTCTTTGCCTTGTGTGCAGGAGCGGAGTCCTGCTGGAAGATGTTAGTAACGTGGGGATCAGAGAGTCTCCCGAGTCTCGTGGCTCTATAACAAATTTGGAAAAAGAATTTTATTGAGCATATAAAGTTTCTGATTGATTGCAATAGTGCAATTGTCCACTGTCAGACAAGATGACTACAGAGGCATGGACACTGATAAGCCAGTCGACAAAGACAACCATGGTATAATTTTGAGTTAGAATAATTAAACTGTAGTAGCATTACTACAAACGGCAACAACAAGTCGCTACTTTGAATATCAGTGTTACTTCTACGCTGAGCTCTGATTGGTGCAAACATTTAACTTCGTTTCTGGTTTGTCCAATCAGAAACAATCTCTAATGCGAGCAGAACACTTGCCCCAGAGTTTAGAAAAGACAGTGCCTACTGCGATTCTTCCTCTTTTAGCTATGGGGGCGGAACTGCCGTCTATCCACCCCCGTTGCTCGGATCAAAAACAAAACTTCTCTCTTGGCCCCTAAACCTTCCAACGTTAGCCACAGCTAATGTTGTTGACAAGAAGACTTCAAAATCTGACATGTGGACTGATATCAATATTACACACATGCACAAAGCATACTTACACAAAGAGTTTGAATTACCTACAAGACACCATCCTCAAGTGTCTTTGGTCTCTCTGTACAAGGGTTTGTCAGGACAACCTGACATGAGGATACTTTACCCTACAAGTAAACCCTGACAAGATATTCAACATAACAGGATTCGAAGCCCAAATAAGACCCCCTCAATACGGCTATACACTGGCTAATATGAGGAATGGTGTACCTTCTCCTAGTAATGTTACCTCAGGTAACAGCACTTAGCATGATACTCTACAAGATGAACTCCTGTCCTGGAATCCGGTAAGACCAAGAGACCACAAGAAATATATACTATAACATTGTTAACTGGACAATTGGGGAGAGGAAAATTAATGTTCTTCACCTCTTTATTAACTCAACGTTTGAGAGATATAGATAACTTTAATCGAACACACGTATCTCATATAGAGATAAAGTGTTAGCCCCAGAATAGGGCCTCTTGATTTCTGAGCACGTCGATTGAAGTAGAATAAAAGACAAACACAATTGGACCTCTGTCTTCCTTTAAACAACAAACGTTCTTCTTATAAGAACTCTTCTTTCTTCCCTACTAACAGAACGTTTATTCAACACATGGACTCTCTAACCTTTTTCTATTCCGGACTTCTCTCCTACCTTTGTCCACTGGATACCTGAGCACTTGCTATCTTCATTCAATGATATCTGCTCGTAGAATTTCGGCAGCCAACGAACTTTCCTAATTCGTTTCTTTTACATTTTAACGAAGATAGTCAAATAAAGTTGTCTTAAATATTAGAAATGGACTTTGCCCATTTTCTATAACACTATTAATTAATTACGAATTATTAATTACTATTAATTAATTATTAATTACTATTAATTAATTATTAATTACTATTAATTAATTAGTAATTATTAATTTCTATCAATTACTATTAATTAATTACTAATTACTAATTATTAATTACTATTAATGAATTACTAATTAGTAATTACTATTAATGAATTACTAATTATTAATTTCTATTAATTACTATTAATTAATTACTAATTACTAATTATTAATTACTATTAATGAATTACTAATTAGTAATTACTATTAATCACTATTAATGAATTACTAATTATTAATTACTATTAATTAATTACTAATTATTAATTACTATTAATTAATTACTAATTATTAATTACTATTAATGAATTACTAATTAGTAATTACTATTAATGAATTACTAATTATTAATTTCTATTAATTACTATTAATTAATTACTAATTATCAATTACTATTAATTAATTACTAATTATTAATTACTATTAATTAATTAGTAATTATTAATTACTATTAATTAATTAGTAATTATTAATTACTAATTATTAATTACTATTAATTAATTACTAATTATTAATTACTATTAATTAATTACTAATTATTAATTACTATTAATTACTTACAAATTATTAATTACTATTAATTAATTATTAATTACTATTAATTAATTAGTAATTATTAATTTCTATCAATTACTATTAATTAATTACTAATTATCAATTACTATTAATTAATTACTAATTATCAATTACTATTAATTAATTACTAATTATTAATTACTATTAATTAATTAGTAATTATTAATTACTATTAATTAATTAGTAATTATTAATTACTAATTATTAATTACTATTAATCACTATTAATGAATTACTAATTATTAATTACTATTAATTAATTACTAATTATTAATTACTATTAATTAATTACTAATTATTGATTACTATTAATGAATTACTAATTAGTAATTACTATTAATGAATTACTAATTATTAATTTCTATTAATTACTATTAATTAATTACTAATTATCAATTACTATTAATTAATTACTAATTATCAATTACTATTAATTAATTACTAATTATCAATTACTATTAATTAATTACTAATTATCAATTACTATTAATTAATTACTAATTATTAATTACTATTAATTAATTAGTAATTATTAATTACTATTAATTAATTAGTAATTATTAATTACTAATTATTAATTACTATTAATTTCTATCAATTACTATTAATTAATTACTAATTACTAATTATTAATTACTATTAATGAATTACTAATTAGTAATTACTATTAATTACTATTAATGAATTACTAATTATTAATTACTATTAATTAATTACTAATTACTAATTATTAATTACTATTAATGAATTACTAATTAGTAATTACTATTAATCACTATTAATGAATTACTAATTAGTAATTACTATTAATGAATTACTAATTAGTAATTACTATTAATGAATTACTAATTATTAATTTCTATTAATTACTATTAATTAATTACTAATTATTAATTACTATTAATTAATTACTAATTATTAATTACTATTAATTAATTACTAATTACTATTAATTAATTAGTAATTATTAATTTCTATCAATTACTATTAATTAATTAGTAATTATTAATTTCTATCAATTACTATTAATTAATTACTAATTACTAATTATTAATTACTATTTATGAATTACTAATTAGTAATTACTATTAATTACTATTAATGAATTACTAATTATTAATTACTATTAATGAATTACTAATTATTAATTACTATTAATTAATTACTAATTAGTAATTACTATTAATTAATTATTAATTACTATTAATTAATTAGTAATTATTAATTTCTATCCATTACTATTTATTACTAATTACTAATTATTAATTACTATTAATTAATTACTAATTACTAATTAGTAATTACTATTAATGAATTACTAATTATTAATTACTATTAATGAATTACTAATTATTAATTTCTATTAATTACTATTAATTAATTACTAATTATTAATTACTATTAATTAATTACTAATTATTAATCACTATTAATTAATTACTATTAATTAATTAATAGTAATTAATTACTAGTAATTACTAAGACCATTTTATAAGTAACTGGTAAGGTGGCGATCATAGAGTCCTCTGAGTATCCTGGTATCTTGTACCTGGTGCGGCATTAACCTTTATAGGAGAAAGTTTCTAGAGAATTAAATCCATAATCAGGGAAGAGGACAACTTTTTTCAGGGATGTTATCACTGATCTTCCACATACAGAGCCTGGTATTCTCAACTGGTCACCCATCTAGCACTGACAAGGCTCAACGTCGCTTAACATCAGTTAATCTAATGAGAACCAGTGTTTGTTTTTTTATCCCCCACTGTCATCATTTAATCTTAACAATGTAAATACAATCGCGGATGGGGGGGGGGGGGAGCCAAGACAGAAGAATAAAGATGACGATTAAGGCGCTGAACTTGACATTTTAGTTTCTAAACATCAGAAAAACAAAATGCTGACAGGAAATTCCGTCAGTGAGAAATCCGAGGGAATAAACCTTATGATCAGAAATTCAGCTGTAAAATACTGCTCTATCAACAGTTGTAACTGTAGTGCCGTGTAGTGCCATAATATATTTTATTTGTTTGCTTGTATCGTTGTCATTAAGGCTGTGGGGGTCGTCATACCTTTTTTTGGTGATAACTTCCTCCACAAATAATAATAATAAGAAGAAGATTTAACATGCAAAATCAACGGAAGTTTATTTACTGAAATAAACTATTAACAAATAGAATATATTTCTTTTTGTAATGAGTTCATGAATCCTGCCTTTAGTTTCAGGGTAAGTAAAAAGAAGAATGTCTTTTCTTTTGTTGAAGTGTTCATTTGTTATAAAATGTTAAAAGAGGCAATTGGTAATGTTCGCCTGTGAAATTGTAAGAAACGCGCGAAAGGGTGAAATAGAAGAGTGATAGTAAGATGCGTGTAAGCTCCGGATGAAAGTCAGTTGAAAAGAGAAAGTTTGATGTTTGTGTGTGCTTAAATACTATTTGGATCGGCTCCAGCGAGCTTAAGGAGAAAAGTTTAGAAAAATATGTCTTTGGAGAAATCTCATTGGACAGAAATATCACGTGGTGTGCTCTCAACTACGTCCGCTCGTTTTGAGTTGATTTAATATATAAAGCCACATCGGAATTTGCGTGGGCGTTATTTTATATTTGTCACGCGCCAATACAACAATTTTCACTCTGCGCGCCTAAATTGTATTTATTACAAACAACAATTTTATTTCGAATTTTAACCGTGTCAACTGGCACAAGGCCAAACTGCTTAAAAACAGGCTAAATCCACCAAATTTGGCCCTTTTCCGGTAGCGATTTGGCCTTTTTTATAACGCTAGGCTGAATAACATCGATGGCTAACTAACCAGCGAGCATGAAAAAAAATTACAAAATTTGATTTTCTGTGATAAAAAAAAAACTACTCGATCAATTTACGTAATTTTTGGTGTACAATATCTTTGTTCTGTTACAGTCACATACATGATAGCAGTATGTTTTTTTTATTTTGATATATTATCGGTTTTCCGTATTGAGGCTTTGTAAGAATAGAGGATTCGTTATCCCCTATTCTTAATTTAACGAACGAAACTGAATTTAAGAAATAAACGAAACCTTTTTTACAACAACAAACGAAATGGGTTTATTCGCATATTTGAGGTTACCTATACCGTTTGGTATAGGTAGAAAGAAACTTAGAACAGTGTCTAAAAGAAGAAGTTAAAATATCTTCAGGTGAAGAAAGCGGCCGCCGTGAGAGTCCAGTGGACGAGGAAGCAGGAGAGAGGCTGAGGCGATCCTTACTGGCTGGTATCAGGGTACCATCTGGTGATCGTCCGCATATCCTAAGGGAACTCAAGTAGTCTCTTAGGAACTAATGATATCAATGCGCCCTGCGAGCTGATTGGTCAAACCAGCTCACAGAGACACTGATACGCATTACAAAGTAAATCTATGACTGCTACACCTGGTATCAAACAAACACCCACTACATCATCCCCAAACTATAAAATGTGTTGGAATCGGGTCGTGTTCCCGACTATAAGCGAGTTCATAAAGTCAAGCAATTGTTGCATGCAAAAACAGAGTAATAATTAACAAACAAAAGGAGGTAATTCAAATAAGGTTTATTGAACGTGTGTGTATGTGGGGTGATGACGTGTGTGGTGTATGTATGTGTGTCGATAGAAAACAGTTCTTGAAATGCGTATGTGAAGAAATGAGTCCGACGTGAGAAAGTCCTTGAAAACTGTATACAAAGAAAATGAGTTGAGAACTCTTACCATTGTTGAACACGTGTTGACGGAGCGCTGGTGTCTTAGGCGTCGTTCAGCGAGGCCAATTGAGTAGAGAAGAGAGTGATTTTCCGTTTACACTGGTTTTTATAATCAGAAGGGCAGATAACTCTGGTGTCGCTTTTCAGTGCCACCTGTTGGTGAAAAAGCGACACCTAACGGCCAACCAGTGCAGTTATGTTTGAAAGGAGGAGGTAACTGCTACAAATGTAACTACAAAAAAAGCAAGAAGTTCAAACCAGACGCCCACCTAAAAACAACAGATTCACCTCCTCCCCTTGAGGCTTGCATTCACAAATATCCAAGGGCTTAGAGCCAACATCGATGACGTGGAATCTTTTCTCCTAGTAAACTTCCCGGATATCCTAGCATTAAAGTTTAACTAACCTACACTCTTATAGATTTTCTAATCATTTTGATATGGCTCGATACCTCCTACTTTGCAGTAAAGAATCAGACAAAAATATGCACAGACTCTAAGTTTATATTCGTAACACCATCTCGTTGACTAGAGAACATAATCTAGAACCAGATGATCAGGCCTACACGTGCTTTAGATTAACCTTACAACACAGCGTTAGTTACTTGTACTTCATCTACTGTTCTTCTTTGGTCCAGGATTGTGTCCTCCCTGCTTATGTCTTAGATAGTATTGATGCAGCACTGTCTTTAGACCCGAGTGCCCAAATGCATGTATCTGAGGATTTTAATGCCCATCACAGAGAATGGCTGGTAACAGCTTGCACAGTTTCTCTATTGCACATTCCCTTTCACAGAGAGTAACTTTTCGACCTGCCTCCTAGATCATGAGGATCAGCAAACCTCACTTCTCGATCTATTCTTGACTACACTGCGTGAGGCTTGTGTCACGAAAACCCACTTGGGAATGCTAATCACTTTGTGATAATAATTGATATCACCCAAAACATTCGACCCACAGCTCAAAACGACAAGGTACTACAAGCGGGCTGATGGGTATCCATTAGATATCACATCAGAGACGCCCCATGGGGTAAAACCTTTTCTCTCCCTGTTGAACAGTTGGTTTGGTAGTTTTGTTTTACGGCATATCAACCCTTTTTGGGTTATTTAATGCCGAATCTGGTCATTATAGTGAAAGTTTTTATGCTTCAAGTTCTTTATATCTTCAAATGTTTAATCATGGTTTTTGGTTTGGTAGTTTTGTTTTACGGCATATCAACCCTTTTTGGGTTATTTAATGCCGAATCTGGTCATTATAGTAAAAGTTTTTATGCTTCAAGTTCTTTATATCTTCAAATGTTTAATCATGGTTTTTGGTTTGGTAGTTTTGTTTTACGGCATATCAACCCTTTTTGAGTTATTTAATGCCGAATCTGGTCATTATAGTAAAAGTTTTTATGCTTCAAGTTCTTTATATCTTCAAATGTTTAATCATGGTTTTTGGTTTGGTAGTTTTGTTTTACGGCATATCAACCCTTTTTGAGTTATTTAATGCCGAATCTGGTCATTATAGTAAAAGTTTTTATGCTTCAAGTTCTTTATATCTTCAAATGTTTAATCATGGTTTTTGGTTAGGTAGTTTTGTTTTACGGCATATCAACCCTTTTTGGGTTATTTAATGCCGAATCTGGTCATTATAGTGAAAGTTTTTATGTTTCAAGTTCTTTATATCTTCAAATGTTTAATTATGGTTTTTGGTTTGGTAGTTATATCTGTTTCTATTTAACCCATAGTTGGGACCCTAACAGGTACTACCACTCCGGGTCAGGGTGGACCTGGGAGCAATGGTAATTAAGAGGAGGCTCCACATTCCCCAAAGTCCGTAAGCCGGATCTCACCATCGGATGTAGTTTAAGGTCATATCCAGGACCGGGAGTAGGGTAGGAAAAATAAAATAAAAAAGGGGAGGGAGAAAGGGAGAGGGGCTGTTGTTTTTTTTTGTTGTTTTTGTAGAACATAATTAAGTTTTACAAAAAAAACAAAAAAAAAAAAAAAAAAAAAAAACGTCAATGTAGGTGAATTTCGTCTCAGGGAGCCACAGGGCAGCCTGATCTGGTATCACCAGTTGAACAGTTGGCAAATTAGGTAAGTGAATGGGTCAAGGCAGGCATTAAAGCACATGTATCCATGTGGAAATTCTACAGCAAGCCCTATTTTCTACAATGGTTCACTTGGACCTGTGCCGCTGCTGTTTCAACTTCCATAAGTCTGATGCAGATAGACAAACATTCATAGCATCAAGAAATGAATGCAAGAGTTAAATAGTTGCAGCTAAAAGTACCGAGAAAACCAGAAAATGCATTAAGTCACAGAAATTAGGTACTCGCGATTTCTGGAAAATCTATAATAGTGTAGTGAATAATAGGCAACTAAGAATTCCCTCGCTATCCAACCACGATGATATCGTTCGCACGGCAACTGTGAAGGCTGAACTGCTCGCACAGCAGTGCACCTGGAACTTCACCTTGGACTCCACAAATCACTATCTCCCAAACTTTCCATGCAAACTGAACACTCGACGATCTGAGCATCACTATTTTCTTACGTCCGGGATATCATAAAAAACCTTGGCAGCTCTAAAGCATGTGAGCCTGATCTTATACTAGTAATAGTAATAAAAGAAATGCTCTGCTGAGCTGGCCCCTGTCCTCTCCAAACTCTACAACAAATGTCTTGCCAAATCTTGCTTCCTTGATAGCTGGAAAATTGTCTCTGTGGTACCAGTGTTCAAGAATTCGCATGAAAGAACTGACCCACAAAAGTATCGCGGTAGAAGACTGATGTCTTTTACCGCTCTTTGCTAAAATCTTTGAATCTTTAATCAATCTAGCGATAGTGCACAAGCTCGTTAATGCTAAACTTCTTTCTGACCATGCGTATGGATGTAGACAAGTCCGTTCTACTGCAAATATCTTAACGGTCATCTTGGAATGTATTTACCATACTGGACAAAGCTGGTGAAGTTCGAGTGATAGTGCTTGATACAACCAAACCTTTTGACAAGGTCTGGCATGAATATCTTCTCATGAAAATTTATTTGTACGGTATTCCTGGACGAATATTTACAATAATCAGATCGTTCTTAGCCAAAAGAAAGGTACAGGTTGTTCTTGATGGGCGTACAGCAAAACAACATGATATTAATGCGGGTGTGCAACAGGGGTCGATCCTTGGACTGCAAGAGTTACTCTCATCCATTCTTTCAATGTGGCAAAACCATCGAATTCTACTCTTCTGCACAAATCTCCTTATAATGTCCAGATTTAATCTTCCTCTGAGGTCATCAGCTCTAAGCTGGTCTTTAAGACTGACATTACACATCCATCGTATCATTCTCATATCGTTTCTCTCCATGCAACACATGTCCTCAGATGTTTCACTTCTATACATCATCACTCTGCATACACATGCATGATTGACTCTATCCTTGGTTGACAGTGGTAACACTCTGCTGGTTAGTAATACCAGAAGTTCTCTTCACTTCCTCAATACAAGAAAAAAAATCTAAAATATTTTAGTCGTTCTGATTTTTTTAAATGACGGCCATTTTGGAAATACACAAACACATGGTTACTCGTTCTGTCCTATGCTATGTGGTTAATAACTGGGTGATCAATAACGTTTTCTGGTCAGGAAATGGGTGATCATTTTATGTGAAATCAACATAGTAAAGTGAACTCACACAATAAAGTAATTGCTCCATGTAATTGCATGAAAAAAAATCTCACTTTTATTTTTCCATTGACAGCATGGGGGAAAAGATAACATTTATAAAATGTATACCGTATGAGATTTTAAGACGTAAAAAGTTGTGAAAAACGGACTATGGTAAAAGACGAACTAGACTGATCCCCCATCTTAAAATCTCAATTTTTTGAATTTTTTTTCCAAAACCCCCGAAATTCTCTCGCGACATGATAGGTAATTGTAAGCAGAAGAATAATTTTAAAAATTTGAGATGGTCAAAAAGAGGGGGATCAGTCTACGTTGAACTTACATTGAAAACTGATCCCCCGTCTTAAAATCTAAATTTTTTGAAATTTCTTTCTACCCCCCCCCCCCCCCGGAATTCCATACTGACATGATAGGTAATTGTACACCGAAAAAGATTTTTAAAAAAATTGAGATGGTCAAAAAGAGGGAGATTAGTCTACGTTGAATTAACATTGGAAACTGATCCCCCCTCCTAAAATGTAAAATATTTGAAAAAAAATTTCCAAAAACTCCGGATTTCTCTAGCAGCCTGATAGGTAAGTGTACACCGGAAAAAGAAAGAAAAAAAAATGGTCAGTAAAAAGTTGTGAAAAACGGACAGTGGTTAAAGACGAACATGTTCCTTAAATTTTCTTTTTGGTAATTTTGCTGTGATACTTTTTTTTTAAATAAAAAATAATTCTTCCTTCAACTAAACACAACTTTGGTCAATAAATATGAAATTTATGCCGACCAAAAAAAAAAAAAAAAAAGAATTAAAAGTAAGTTTTATTTTTCTTGTGAGTTGTCTCCCTTGATAATAACTCTTTTAAAATTTGATTCCCGAAAACAAAATATTAAAATTCCTTTTATTTTATTAAAAAAACAACAACAAACAAAATAGACAACAATTCAGACAAGAAGACAACAGAACGTAAGTACAACATTCCCTTCTTTTTTAATTTTATTTTTTTAAATAAAACGAAATGTTTTTAATAACATGCAATAAAACATTGAGTTTCGGATTTTTTTTTTTTAGATAAGGAATCAAGGATTGATAATATGTATTATTCTGACTAATATTCTCATCTTGGTTGTTATATTCACAACGTGTCGGCCGATGAAACCTCCGGCCTTCTTAAGCTTGGAAACGGTCTATTATAACTCCGGGAATCTTCATGGCGAATTGAAACTTTTATTTTATCCACGTGGTAGATTCTTGGGCAATTGTGCAGTTTAGCGATTCTAGCGAATTTATTTGGGCACTTCTGCATTTTAGCCGTCACTTGGACTTAATTTGCTTTCCTCTTTTGAAGGCAGGGACAGACAACCAACCGGAAGTAACAGAATTAGATGTTTTTATCCAAAATGACAATATTAACAGCGAACAATGTATCGTTATTGACTATGAAAATATTTTATTTAATAATTTAAAAATTTATAAAAATAATAAAAATGTGTTTTTTTATTGTATGAATTAAAACTTTCTCAAAATAGTCAACAGTGATTTTTAAACGAATAGGCTATTTTGCCGGGACCGGCAGAATAACGATGGGGCTGTTATTTTGCCGGTTCATGTTTATTTAATTTAACTGTTACAGTTACAGTGAAGATTTCACAAGTCAACTTAACTGCCGGTTTATTTTTATTTCAACATTTTTTCCAATAAAAAAAGAAATAATTAAAACTTCTGACTATTTTTTTACATTAAATAATTCATACGGCGATTTTCGCCACGACTTACGAAAATAATAAGTTTTATTTCACCATAGACTGAGTAACTACGATGAATTTCTATGTCCATTTAAATGCATTTACGTATTGTTTTTATTGTAAAAAAAAATACAAATTATGTTTTTAAGTACAAATAATTCGCTTTGATGTCTACTATTTTTAAAAATATAACTGTACCGGATTACCTCACAATGTTTGTTTGTAAAACAATTCAACTTTGCATTAAAATTCGTCGTTAGATGTAGCAATTAATTATTGACAATTACTACTGTTGTTATTTTATCGCAAGAAAAACATTCAATTTAATGGTTAATTTAGTGAAATGATTAGAAATAGTCCCAACATTTATCTTAAAAGATAGTGAAAAATCAGTTATAAAATTGCTGTTTAGACTGTTTATAAAACTGAAATTTAAAAACATATATCTGATTTAATTTCTTTAGGGACTTATCTCTAATTATTTGAATAATCAGATTTCTTAACAGGAGTTATTTATTTTTATAAAACTGAAATTATATAAACGTACACATACTGTTGAAAAAAAAGTATATCTGATTTAATTTCTTTAGCGACTTATCTTTAATTATTTTTTAATAATAGTGATTTAATGTTAATAATAGTTATTTTTTAATAATAGTTATTTATTTTTTATATCAATGAATAAAAACTAAAACATTTTTTATCCGACGCAAATTACTTCTAAATCCGACTAAAGAATCTAATTGTCTCTAATATTTTCGTTCATTTACTTAATTTTTACTTTTAATGTTTTTTGTATTAAAAGCAGATATTTCTTTTATATTCAAAAGATTAAAATAACCGACAGAATAACAACTGATGATGACGATGAAAATAAATTATTAAATATTTGTTTCTTATTTATTTCATTATCCTTTCTTTCACAAAGCCATAACAGTTAGGTTAAAAAAAAACATTAGCTGGCAGAATAACGAGGGGCTCGTTATTCTGCCGGGACCGGCAGAATAGCCTCTTCCATTTTTAAAACAAAAATTTATCATTTAAATGAAAAATCAGTGTTTTTTTTTATTGTATGAATTAAAACTTTCTCAAAATAGTCAACAGTAATTTTTAAAACGAAAATTTATCATTTAAATGAAAATTCAGTGATTTTTTTATTGTATGAATTAAAACTTTCTCAAAATAGTCAACAGTGATTTTTCAAACGAAAATTTATCATTTAAATGAAAAATCAGTGATTTTTTTATTGTATGAATTAAAATTTTATCAAAATAGTCAACAGTGATTTTTCAAACGAAAATTTATCATTTAAATGAAAAATCAGTGATTTTTTTATTGTATGAATTAAAATTTTATCAAAATAGTCAACAGTGATCTTTTAAAACAGAAAATTTATAATTTAAAATGAAAATCAAATTCAGTCTGGCACTTCCGGTTGACTGGGTTGAATGAATGGCACTCTTCAATTACGATTTCTGATCACATGCTAAAATGCAGAAGTTCCTTTATTTTTTAATGTTACGATTTTTAGATCTCATTTTGTTTGGTGATCCCCCGTCATGCCAGAGCACGTGTTGTTATGGCGTACCTTATTTCTGTGGTTTCAAACTGTTAAAAGTGGAATTAGATACACTGGGATCTGTTCTCTAGTCGCGATGGTCGCACCAGAATTGGAGCACATACTCATGCACATCACTACAAACTTGTGTGCTGAATACTCATGTGCCGTGCTCGCTGTGACGAAAATAGAAATTAAAAGAAACACAGTTTTCTTAAGTCGAGGGCCAATTTTTGTCCCTATTATTTGGGAGCCGGATGTCTACAACTCCGTCCGCATGTAGCTGGGTTTGACAGCAGGTAGCTGTCACACTGGGACTCTGACATTGGGACAGTCGCGTCGGTATAGACCGTTCACTCAACCAACCAACCAACCCCACCCATGCTAATAACGACATCACCACCCTGACTATATCCCAATAATAACAACAATTACCACAGAAGGGTATTTGGCCTATTAGGTTTTTAGTTTGTTCTTATAGATTTATTATGTGGGAGAAGGGAAAGGAAAGAGAGTGAGAGACGGACGGGACGAATTATCGAAGGTAATTCGTAGAAATGATATAAACAAAAATAAACAAAGTAAACTCTCAATTTACAAAAGGAAAAATATTTATTAAGTTTTAAGGAAACTTTTTCATTGAAAATGATAGATCTTTTATGAATGTCTTTTGGTGAACAAAGGGGAATGAATTTGAGATATCGAAGAAGACTGAATCGATAACTCAAGAGCTGTGAAAAATCCACTGGTCTGAAAAATCGTGAACAAACTTCTCACTCAATTATATGAAATAAATTTTACTGAGTCAATGACTAGAGAAAATTAATCAATGTAGAAAGTTCAATGAGAAGTTTTTAAATAGTTCTTTTCATAAATTTACTTTTAAAGGAGCAGACGATAAAAAAAGGGAAATGCAAAAGTTTGTTTTTGTTTCTGTGTCTGTGTGTTCGCCTACCTTGGCTGATTCACTGACTGCTATATTGATAGTGTTGTGTAGTCTTGTTTGAGTCGAGTAGAGTTGCAGACAGCAGACTTATTTTCAAACACTATCTCTGAATTTTTAATCAACTCGTCTTTTTGGAAAATACACATCTCTTTTAAAGGTTTTCATCGGCTCCCACAGACACAGAATTCCGGACCAACTTGGAAAATCATCTGATTGGTCCAAAATAAATTTATTGAATTTTACAATTTTATTTTGTAAAAACGCGCGTCCAGCCGCATGCGCAGAAATGTTTCGGGGCACTTGAACCTTCGGCAGCGAAAGAGTGAACATCGTAGCTCACCATAGGTATTTAATTCCTTCCCACTGCAGGAATATGTGACACAAGGTTGGAAAGTGGGGGAAGAGTCAAGCCAGTGTTCCTAAAGAAGGAGCACTCTGGCCTAGCAAAAATAGCCTGGGCAGCTCCGTCGGCATTACCCGGTCAGGGCACCTCAGACAGTAAGCGATAAACATACTCCACCCCAAAGAGGGGAGGCAAGGCCTGGGAGGGTGCACCTCCTAGGACAGTGCAGGACAGTATACCTCAGCCCGGCAGATAAAAGGTCACCGAAATGGTCCAGTTCCTGCCGGACTGATTGTCGAAAACGAATCCTCGACTGGTATTACCCCATCCCGACGTTCTCAATCAACCGAAGTTAATGACAGACTGAACAACAACATCAGCAGATATAACTAATCACTTTCGTGTCAATGGTAATTGACCTACAATTGACCTCACACAAGCCGGTCGATAGACTACGGATGAACACGGCAGAATAACAACAACAAAAAATCTATGTAAACTATTTCTGAACAATTTATTTTATTTTCATTCTGTTTCGTCTCTTTTTTTCTTTGCTTCCACACGCTTATTATAACATCTGGTGTCAGAAGTGTGCAGCAAAGGAAATGGATTACTGAGGTCTTGCACAAAATTAACGTCAGGGTACAGAAATCGGAGTCAAAGGACTTAAAAACTGAACCACATACAAACAAGGCACGGATCGACATGATACAAATAGCCCTTGACATTATCTTAACCACCCTGAGATCCACAGTGACATTCACAAACCCACTGATAATGAGCTAATGACGCGACAACAATCTTTATGCGATGGACCTTCAACCCAGGGAACGATGTAAACCTATTCATCACAAGATTTACATGATACACGTTCGGCCATATCTCGCTGCCTACCCCAGGATAAAAGAGAAATTTATAAAAATCGCCAAACAACTGCTCAACCAAGGCATTTTCCAGCAGATGTAAGCTGACGACCTACCAGGTAACCACACACGGCAGCCAGATGACCCGTATGCAAGTTGACGAAAAATTAACAGATTTCGCTGGGCGGTTCGAAAGCACAATCAGAGAGGCCACTGTCCACATAAGACCAAACACAAGGCAAACAAGGTAGAGAAATATCGCCGAACACTGTCTTCTCAATCATGGGTGCGATGTTAATGAGCGATAAAGCCAAAGCCTGGACACCAAATATATACCCACATCTCGTCAAAACAATGGACAACCATTACACAGCTGGGGGCATGGCAAGTTTGGACCAACACATCTCACAATGCCAATCAAAGATACGATCAGACACGCAGAAATGGTAATCGGAATTGGGAACCTACTATCTGTAAAAAACTATACACTAGGCCACACATGTTTCGATGAGCGCGACTGCAAATACCGACACCCACCTCTCGCACAGACTCATGTTGCAACCATGGGAAACGAAATACCCACCATCAGTAAGTATCCCATCATCAATCCAGATTTTGGACTAAAAGTGAATCCGAATAAATGTTCGTTCCTCGGAGATGACGCAAAATTCCTTGGTCGCATTGTAAGTAGTAAGAGATTCCAGCTCGACCCCGAATACGTCCGCGCCATCATAAAAATGAAGCCCGCCCCCACCCCTAACAAAAAAGAGAACTACAAGGCCTCATAGGCCGTCTAGTATGGATACAGCAATTTCTTCAGACACATGTACAGGAGCGAATCAGGTTGGACACATTTTCCAGTATCATGCTCCCCCCCCCCCCTCCATGAACTAAACAAGGTCAACACACCATTTGCTTGGACTGAGCGGACCAACAAGGTCTTTAAAAAAATAAAAAAACGACTACTTTCACCGCAAGTCATTTTATTTCCTGACTTTAATCAACTTTTCACGCTCACCACTGATGCGAGTGATATTGCATGCAGGCCATCCTAATGCAAGAAGATGATAATGGAAAAAAAGGTCAGCAGTTGCTTCGCACATATTTAGCCTCACAGAACAAAACTGGTCTGCAACCGAACGTGAGACATATTCGATAAAATGGGGCGTATCCAAATTTGATTGCTTTCTGAGTAGCCGCCTTTTCGTCATCTTCACCGATCACAGATAACTAACTTATCTAGACCAGCGGGTGGCAGGAAGAGATCGCATGCTGTAAATTCGCATTAGAATTTATTGAAGGCGAACCCAATGTCTGGGCCGATATGCTTAACAGGAGTCACGGCCAAAGAAAAAACAATATGCCGGCTGACACCAGCCCCGCAGGCAAAACATTCAGGGTTCTAACCTGCACATTTATGTCCCATCATGGTGTACTGACGAAATAGATAGATTCCTGAAACACACACACCTCGCCACCACAAAAATTTACAGATGCATTTTTCGTCTACCACTCTACGTCAACCATCCTCACTAAAAAAAATTTCGACCATATCAATATCGCTGCTTATCATCAGAACCCTCCAGACAAATGACCCAAACAAAAAATTGAGATCGACCCCAATGACCACCGGGCCCCCCTACTCAATAAATACATATACCAGATCTACCTAGAGCCTGGCCCCTCTGTTCTGATAATTGGGGACGACAACAATTCTCTAAAACTGGTTGTACCGTACCTTCTCCGCCCCAAGTACCTGTGTCAGGCACATAGTTGCATCAATCATTCAGGTACTACTCATATGCGCGAGTATCTATCTGGCTACTGGTGGGAACTCAAGGATCGTGACATCAAAGCATATGTCGACTCCTGCAAAATATGTGCCAAGCAAAAGGGCAACTACGGCAAATGCAAAACTGTAAGCGTGATAAAAAGGATTCGAGATCGTTCACATCGATTTTGCCACAATGTCAGTCTCAAAGGGTAAACGTTACACCCAACCATGTTGGACAGTTTCAGCTGTCGTACCGTGTGTCAGAGATCATATAATCGATGCTGCCTGCAGACTTTACAACATCTTTCTCTGGAAATACCATGCAACCCATTTCATGGAAGAGGTATATAAGAACTTCTGCCCACTCACATCAATCATGCAGGATAGTACACTGCGCATGACGGGCAACATTAAGCTACAACACTGCACAATGAAAAACGCCATCCACATGTTGTGCAAAGATAGAGACTGTGAATGGACTGACGTCCTCGAATCCGTTGTCTCTTTGATGAATGCAACCATTAACAGTCCACTACATTATATAATCACTGAACAAACTACCTGACAACAAACCCACATCCTACAGAATGTATATCAACGCTCTATCGAGGCATCGCATTGGCCAACAATGAAGCCGACCACATCATAAATTAAAAATAAACGAGAATGTGAAAAAGGACCCAATACGAATCGATGTGCTTTTCTCTATTTAGTCTATTCACAGAGTGAAAATTTAAAATAATTAATCAGTAGAGTAGATGTGTACTTGGGATGGAAATAAACTCACAATAGCAGGAGCAAGTTAACAATGGTTATTAAGTAAATAAATAATCTTTAAGGGGTAGCCATGTGCTTGGCAGGGGAATAAACTCACAAAAGCAGGAACAAGTTAACAATGAAACAGGATATAGGCCACTCTATAGAAAACAGAACAATAGAATAGGAAGTAGGAAGTAAAACTAACCGGACCTTTGTTCGTGAGAAGCCCAACGATTGGCTAAGAGAACAACAAAGAATCTGATTGGTTAACTAGCTAGCCATGTATATAGAAACACCCGCTTAGCCTGAAGATTCCCCCGAGGATAAAACGCAGGAGCCTCTGTGTAGCTTAATTGCTATAAATATATTTTCATAACTTACTATATATATATATATATATATATATATATATATATATATATATATATATATATATATATATATATATATGTATATATATATATATAAATGAATAAATGCAAAAGTTTATTTCATTTATCCCTCTTATATTATCATCAACACAGGTTACTGTTATTTAAATCAATAATACAACATATTATTTACCTCCCCAGGAGGTTAGGCACAAGGCCAGTTTTATCTTACTCCCACAAGTAAGGTGTGACCCAAGGTCGGATCGGGAAAGTGGAACTTGAAAAGCGCCCGAGAAGGTGAGCACTCTGGTCATTAAAAATTGCCTGGGCAGTCCCGTCGACATTCCCCGGTAGGGGCGCCTCAGGCAGTAAGCAATAAACTTACTCCTCCCCAAAGAGGGGAGGCAAAGCCTGGGAGGGTGGACCTCCTAGAACTGCACAGGACAGACCCATAGACCGGCGTAAATCAAGCCCCAAAGGCCAAGACGATACCAGTTTATGGCGTGTATCAATGATACAACATTTTATTTACCTCCCCAGGAGGTTAGGCACAAGGCCAGGTTTATCTTACTCCCACAAGTAAGATGTGACCCAAGCTCGGGTCGGGAAAGTGGGGTTTGAAAAGCCAGCGCCCGAGAAGGTGAGCAATCTGGCCATTAAAAATTGCCTGGGCAGCCCCGTCGGCATTCCCCGGTAGGGGCGCCTCAGGCAGTAAGCAATAAACTTACTCCTCCCCAAAGAGGGGAGGCGAAGCCTGGGAGGGTGAACCTCCTAGAACTGCACAGGACAAACCCATAGACCGGTGTAAATCAAGCCCCGAAGGCCAAGACGATACCAGTTTATGGCGTGTATCAATCAATGATACAACACAATACTTTGAAATACAGTATATATAGTACTGATGACATACATCTAGAGATTAATAGATCTGTCTAATTTGCATAATTGTTTTTAAAACTGCCTATAATAAAGTAATGTTTGCTGCTATTCATTTTAATATTTTTATGTTTCCTACAATATATTTTAATATATCTTTCATTTATTTTCTATATTTTGACGTGTAGGAATATCAATTGTCCCTTATATATAAAAATGAAATTTTCTTAAAAGAACAACATTTTAAGTTCAAATATTAACAAAATGAACACAACCAATACCTTTCAAAGGTATATATATATATATATATATATATATATATATATATTAGAGCTTTTTATATTAAAATACACAAACTATGTTTATTTTAAGTCATAGAAATAACAAGAATTACTTTGTATTCAATTGAAACAATACATTATTTTAATCATCCATCGATACTTTTGGTTTCACAAAGATGTATAGTGTCCATTGAATAAATGTTTATATGTATATATATATATATATATATATATGTTTAAAAAATGTTTTTTTTAACATGGTTCACCCCAAACAAGGCAGGCCGCCACTGTAGACGTAAGGGGCTACTGAGAAAAAAGAAAAGGGGAGAAGGTTGGGGGTCAGCCTAAATTGGGATCTGCGCAGCGAGATGTCTGTTCACATTAGTTTTAAATTTCTGCATGTAAGTACTGTCGGGGAAACAGGGGGCAGGGAGGGAGTTCCAGAGGTCAGCAGCACGAGGAAAGAAGCTATTTGAGTAGAAGGCTCTCCGGCATCTGGGGACCTCCACAGTGAATGAATGAGATTTAGTTGATTGTCGAGTTGGTCTAGTGAATTTACGTCGAGGGGGCACCAGAGTAGCCAATTCATCGGAGCATAATCAATTGAAGTAAAACAAACATAAGTATGCTACATTGTGGCGATGGAGCTTGGCTGACAGTGAGGGACCTATTAGGTTGGCGACTCTTTTTTGGACCTTGTCAAGGAGGGAGAGTCTAGTAGATGATGCACCAACCCAGATGTGGCAACAATACTCCATGCATGGGCGGATGGTGGTTTTGTAGAGATACAGGATAATGTCAGCTGTGAGGAGTTTGCTAGCACGGTAGAGGGAGCCAACCTTCTTTGAGGCAGCCTTGGCAATGTCTTCAATGTATTTGTTCCAATTCTTGTTACCTGTGAAGGTTAGGCCGAGAGTTTGAATGATGAACTCTCAGGTAGGGTGTTATTTGCCATGACAATCGGTGGTTGGAGAGGTTTCTTGTAGTTATTGAAGGAAAGGAGCTTTGTCTTTGTGGCATTATAAGTTACCAACCATTTATGACCCCAATCCACTACAGCCTGGAGGTCATTTTCTAAAGATTCAGCCATTGCCTCGGATATGGTCGCGTCAGTTTTACCAACATGGCGAGAGTAAAGTGTGGTGTCGTCAGCAAATAAACCAATCTCTGACTCTATGTCGTCAGGGAGATCGTTTATATAGATCAGGAACAACAAAGGTCCAAGGATAGATCCCTGGGGTACACCTGCATTTATGTCATGTTGCTTAGATGAACAGCCATCGAGGATAACCTGGATTTTTCTTTTGTTTAGGAAGGATCTAATTATATTAAGTAGTTGCCCAGTAATACCGTATGAGCGTATTTTCAGGAGAATCCCTTTATGCCAAACCTTGTCAAAGGCCTTGGATATATCAAGTGCTACTGCCCTAGCTTCGCCTGCCTTGTTGAGTGTATGATGCATGCGTTCAGAGATGACCGTTAGGATGTCTGCAGTAGATTGTGCTTGTCTAAATCCACACTGACGGTCAGAAAGAAGTTTAGCATTAACTAAGTGCCGTACTATCGCTAGATTGATTAAGGATTCAAAGATTTTGGCAAAGATCGGCAGTAGACTGATTGGGCGGTAGTTCTGAGGGTCGGTTCTATTCCCAGAACTCTTGTAGACAGGTACCACAGAGGCAATTTTCCAGCTATCAAAGAAGCAAGATTCAGCTAGGTATTTATTGTAGAGTTTGGAGAGGACAGGGGCCAGTTCAGCAGAGCATTTCTTTATTACTATTACAGGTATAAGATCAGGCCCACAAGCTTTAGAGGTGTCAAGGTTTTTTATGATGTCTCTGACCTGGGATGGGGTGATGACCAGGTTATCAAGTGTGACTTCGGTCTTCAAAGGAAATTCAGGGAAGGGGTGGCTGTCTGAGTCTAAAGTAGAGTTAGAAGCAAAACGCTGGGCAAGTAGTTCAGCCTTATCAGTGACCGTGCAAACGACATCATTGTGGTTTGATAGTGGGGGAATCGTTGATTGACCATTATTCACTACACTATTGTAGATTTTCCAGAAATCGCGAGTACCTAGTTTCTGTGACTGGATATATATATATATATATATATATATATATATATATATATATATATATATATATATATATGTGTGTGTGTGTATGAAATATTTTAAAAAATCAACACATGGTGCAATTTAAATTTTAAAAAAATCATTTATTTAATTCTTTTTCAATTAAATACATTTTCATGCTTGCCTCAAAGATGCTGTCAATTTCCTTATATATATATTGCAGTAGTTTTGTCGATGTTTATCTCCATCTACATAAGTGTATTTATTATTTTGTGGAATGCCAAGAGTTAAAAATAAAGCTCCTACTTTTTTCATTGTCAAATAACGAATAGGAAATAAAAATTGCAAAAATCTAAAATATCAAGACAAACGTTATTAACTTATTATACATGTAATCCTTTTTGAAATGTTATAATTTGAAAATATGATGCTATTACAAAGAATAATAAACTCATCAGTAATTCAAATTTTACCAAGTCAAGAATCAAAGTTGTAAACCATATTTAATTATTCAATGTAAAAGATTATATTTTTATATGAAATGGGAACATTTATCATTAAAATTTTTGTTTAAATAAATTAAATTAAATTTGAAATGAATATATATAAAGAACAAAAAAATAAACCATATTTAATTATTATAAAAGATTATATTTTCATAGGAAATGGGGACATTAATCATTACATTTTTTATTTTAATAAATTAAATTTAATTTAAAATCAATATATATATATATATATATAAAGAACAAAAAAATAAACCATAATTAATTATAAAGATTATATTTTTATACGAAATGGGAACATTAATCATTAACATTTTTAATAAATTAAATTAAATTTGAAATGAATATATTTAAAGAACAAAAAAATAAACCATATTTGATTATTATAAAAGATTATATTTTTATATGACATGGAAACATTAATCATTAAAATTTTTAATAAATTAAATTAAATTTGAAATGAATATATTTAAAGAACAAAAAAATAAACCATAATTAATTATTATAAAAGATTATATTTTCATATGAAATGGGAACATTTATCATTAAAATTTTTGATAAAATTAAATTAAATTTGAAATGAATAAAGAACAAATATATATAATTTCTTTCATTAAAAGACGCTAATTTACTTTTTCTTGTTAAAATAATTAAGTATGAAGTTTAATCACTATATCAGAAATAGTAATAGATTACAGTAAAACACATGTACAATAACGTTTGTTATCTGTCTGCGGTGGGGCTCTATTTCCTCCTATAAAAGCTGTAAGGGAAGTTCCTTTCTTTTAAACGAATTATGACAAAACAGATGCGTGTTTCACTTACCAATAAACTTGACTGGTGGTGGCTGCTTTTTAGAACCGCCTCCTCCCATATGAGCACTAATTCGTTGCATGTATGCAAATTAACTTGCCAGACTGTCTGATAACTGTTTCCTCCTCTTTTTCCACAAAGCAAAATGGAACAACAATAAAGAAACAAAACACCGTCGTAAAATATCACACAGCAATGGTGCCATATCATTTTGTGCCACAAATAAAATGGTATTCATGTAGATCTTCTCTATGTGTGATAGTGTCAATGAAAGTGAATAAACTGATCCATTACATGTTCTTTTATGCAGCAGGAATGAGAGTTCTCAATTGGGTTTTTTATTTTTTAATATGAAATCTTCCAAACGCATATTACTCTGAATAATATGTGTATATGTATATGTGGATCACCATGATATTGCAATAAAACTGACTCATTCATTTTCTTACTCCTACTCTGAATGATCACGCCAGAAAAGTATTGCATCTAAATTCTAAAAAAGTTCTTCAATTAAGAATTGTAGAATATCAGTATAGTAAAACCTGTACATTTCGTCTCAATAGAAGAAAGGGGGCATTCTCTGTCCGTGTTTCTGCTTCATTGAACAGCCTACCGTCTATCAGATCTAGGATATAGATGTACACAACCGATAACTGTCATTTTACATGGCTTGTTGCACTTTGCTTTTTCTTCAATAAATTTGATTTGATTTTAGTACAAAACGTTATACATAAATGGCACAATATATTTAAATCATAAATAGATTGACAGTCAGAAGGAATAAAAACCAAGTACGCATAGATTCTTGAGTTTGAAATAATGATTCCGGAGTGCAAAAATATGCACCTGAAGAAGGTTAGAGATTACAGTATTGCACATTGTGAGAATTACTACCAAATTGAGAATAGTTGTCTGAATATTACACACTAAGATAGAATGATCGGAAAGATCAAATTCAAAAAACGAACCATCATATCAAGCTACAGCTCATTATTATAATCTAAACAATATGTAATGAATTTTAAAGTGAAGCTTTCATTTTTTTTATTCCTATATAATCACGCCAATAAAGTATTGTATGCAAATTAAAAAAAAGAATTGTTGGATATCAATACAAGAAACTTGCTTATAATTTTATATGAATGTTAGAATACGAACATTTTCTGAATCATAAGATATCTAATAAAACTAAACCCAAGAATAACTAGTTCGAAATAATGATTCCGGAGTGCAAAAATATGCACCTGAAGAAGGTTAGAGGTTACAGTATTGCACATTGTGAAAATTACTACCAAATTGAGAATAGTTGTGTGAATAAAATGAATAATACTAATTATCAATCCTCATCTTAAAAGTATCGAAACAACTAAATCAATAAACCCAAGAATAACTAATATAAATATTTTCCTAGTTTTAGCTCTGAAGAGTAGAAATTCTAAGAATATGTGTTTTATATAAAAACCAATCAGTTTAAATTATGAGATTCGTATTCATAGCTTTAAGATGAGTGAATATTAATATAGAAGTTGTGATTATTAGTACACATGTATGTAACAATATATTTTAAAGTTTGAATAGAAATTGCCTTATTTTCATCTTCTTTGTATTAATAAGATCTCTTTTTTATTTTCAGATATCGATTATATAAAATTATCGATGATATGAAATTCGACAAAACAAGTGATGAAAGGAAGGATTTGTTTTATAGCTGTACACAGTAATTAAGACATTTTCTTATGTGTTGTTCAGCATTTTCATAATAGTGAATAACTAATATAAATATTTTCCTAGTTTTAGCTCTGAAGAGTAGAAATTCTAAGAACATGTGTTTTATATAAAAACCAATCAGTTTAAATTATGACATTCGTATTCATAGCTTTAAGATGAGTGAATATTAATATAGAAGTTGTGATTATTAGTACACAAAGTTTGAATAGAAATTGCATTATTTTCATCTTCTTTGTATTAATAAGATCTCTTTTTTATTTTCAGATATCGATTATATAAAATTATCGATGATATGAAATTCGACAAAAGATGGAAGGAAGGATTTGTTTTATAGCTGCACACAGTAATTAAGACATTTTCTTATGTGTTATTCAGCATTTTCATAATAGTGAACATTAAACAAACACACAACTGCAACATAAAAGTATATGTGGATATTATCAAATATATTCTGAATACGATGAATTTAATTTACATAATACTATTCTGAATGCATACTTTCATTTTCAATACTTGCATAAAGAAGTTTAAAGATCTTCATTTTAAGGATACATTGAAGAACATATTTCTGTGAAGTGTTTCTATCTTAATACAGGAACACATAGAAGAGCAATAATCTTTAGGTAAAGAAGTGAAAGAATTTTCAAGTGAAGTGTATGGATCTGAATTTTCTCAGAAATTTCCTTTAACAAAAGACATAAAAATGCATGCTGAAGAAAATATATTTTCATGTAAAGTATGCGATTCTGTATTTTCTACAAGTTCCTATTTAAAAAGCCATATGCGCTTACACGCAGGAGAAAAACTCTTTTCCTGTGAAATATGTGATTATGCATGTTCTAATTACTCCAAATTAAAAAGACACTGGCGAACTCATACAGGAGAGAGACCTTTTTCGTGTGAAATCTGTGGGTCTGCATTTTCTGATCACTCCACATTGAGAACACACAAGCACATACACACTGGAGAGAAACCCTTTTCGTGTGAAGTGTGTGGATATGCATGTTCTAAGAGTTCCACATTGAAAACGCACTTGCTGGTACATACAGGAGAGAAACCATTTTCATGTGAATTTTGTAAATCAGCATTTTCTGATCGATCCACATTGAGAGTACATGTACGGATGCATACAGGAGATAGGCCATATTCATGTGAAGTGTGTGGATCTGCATTTTATAAAAGTTCCAGATTGAAAGTACACTTACGAGTTCATACAGGAGAGAAACCATTTTCCTGTGAGTTTTGTGACTCTGTATTTTCTGATAGCTCCCATTTGAAAAGACACACCCGAATACATACGGGAGAAAAACCTTTTGCATGTAAAATTTGCGGATATGCATTTGCTAATAACTTCAGTTTGAGAACACATACACGAAAACATACAGGAGAGAGACCATTTCCTTGTGAAATATGTGGATCTGCATTTTCTAGAAGTTCTCATTTAAAAAGACATTTGAATACACACAAGAGAGAAACTGCAATTGAAAACGTAAGAAAACACAGAGAAAACTCAGATATTAATTGATTTTCTGAATATTTTTTGGCTTTTTTTCTCCCCTGATTTCTCCAGTTATATTCACTAATATGGAATTTTCGGATTTTAGATTGCAATCTGGTTCTGTTAAATATCTGTTAATTTTATTAACAGTTTTAGAAGAATCATTTTGTTATTAAATACTAGTTATATCTACCCGGTGTTAAATAGTTGTGTATTTTCTCGCAATTGTTTTTGTTTTTGTGAAACAATGCCGTTTATTTTGTTTTATTTTTCAGAAATTTCATTTTTTATTCCAAACGAAGGGAAATAAATCTGTTAGACAGATACAGAGTTATGACCATTTTTTTCACATTATTCATTTTTTGGTTCGAAACAAATGGAAATATTTATTGGTGAATAGAGAGTTAAATAAAATTGCCAGCTATACGAAAATAATTCTGACTGAGATTTTGTCTGACCAAATGAGTCACTACTTATAAAGGCCCAAAGGCCACTGAAGGATACGGTTTAATGAAACTGACTGCCTTTGGAATTCCAGTTTGAAGTAAGAAGCTATAAGAGTAAAAAGTCCATTTGACCACAGTGAAGTGGTGTGATTTTGATGATTGTTGGTTTGGTCGGGATACTTACATCGATACATTAAAAAAAGCACAGAGCTGTAACAGGGACTAAAGCTTGATAAATAGTGTTACACCTATTAGGCTACTCTTATAGAGAATACACCGCATTTCCGTGACTTCATATCGTAAACATTTGGGTAGGTCTCAGAAGCACTCGAGAGTTGATGAAACTATTAACCTAATCAGATTGCAGCAGGCATTAGACAATCAGGTTCCAAGCAAGCAGACGATAACTTTTGGAAGAAATTAATTTCTACAATCTGTATCAGCGTGTTGAATCTCCCTAAGGACTCATTGAGTTCTGTCAGCAACGGTCACTTCTAGCAAAAAAACATACCCTAAACCCTAACTTAAAAAGAATAAAACATTGAAACAAAAAAGTAAGAAAAAAAACAAACAAAGAATTTCATTAAAAACAGTGGTTTTGTTGTTTTTTATATAAAAATATCTTTTACAACTTTTCGGTGCACAAAAATTTTTTTATTTAAAAACATTTGATTAACATGGTTCTGTGACTTTGTGTCGTCAATGTTCGGACAGGTTTCGGAAGAGTTGACGAAACTATTAACCAATCAGGTTGCAGCAGGCATTAGACAATCCGGCTACAGCAAGCAGCCAATAACTTTTGGAAGAAATTAATCGCATTCAATAACAGAAAAATAAATTTCTATAAAGTCTGTCAGCTCGTATCTCTCGAAGGACCAATTGAAATTTTGAAAAACATGTATAAAAACCATTGAAAACAAATGAAAAAACAAAAACATATGCTTAACAAATCAAACAAAATCATCTTTTGAAACATTTTGCAAACATTTGATTAACAATGGTTCCTTTGACACAAAAATAAACATCTAATTAATAACAGTTGTTTGTTCGTTCTTTATTTTTAGATATGTATTTTTCTTTGATTTTCTTTGTCTGAATTTATCGTCTGCCAGTCTTTCATTTATCGTGTGGCAGTTTTCACCTTGTCAACGCTCGGGCATTCCCGAGACCTGCCCAAACGTTGATGACACAAAGTTACAAAAAACGCAGTGCGTTTTCTATAAGAGTATCCCTATTAGATTAGAGGCTCTTTTTTGGACCATGTATAAGATGGAGTGACTAATGGTTGGTGCAACATCCCAGAATGTACTCCATGCATAGGCGAATGTGAGTTTAGTAGAAATATAAGATACTGGTTGGTGATAGAGGTTTCTAGCACGGTAGAGGGAGCCCACCTTCTTTGAAGCAGCCTTGGCCATGTCTTCTATGTATTCTTTCTAATTCATGTTACCTGTGAATGTTAGGCCGAGGAGTTTGAGTGATGGAATCTCAAGTATGTGCTACTAGCTAGGCCAATTTGTGGTTGAAAATATTTCTTATAATTGTTAAAAGAAAGGAGCTTTGTCTTAGTAGCATTAAATGTTACCATCCACTTATGTCCCCATTCCATTATAGATTGGAGGTCATATGTTCTGCTGGTTAGTATTGATTTACTCCTCTCCAGGAGTTAGGCACAAGGCCAGTTTTAATCTTACTCCCACAAGTAAGATGTGACCCAAGGTCGGGTCGGGAAAGTGGGGCTTAAAAATTACCTGGGCAGCCCCATCCGCATTCCCCGGCAGTAAGCAATAAACTTACTCCTCCCCAAAGAGGGGAGGCGAAGCCTGGGAAGGTGGACCTCCCAGAACAGACCCATTGACTGGCGTAAATCAAGACCCGAAGGCCAAGACAACACCAGTATGAGGTGCAGTATCCATCGGAACAGATACTACACTTTGATCTTAGCCAAAAGGCCAAGAAGCACAAAAAAAGTTCTGCTGGTAAGTAATAGCAGATATTCACTGAACTTAGTCCGAATTCTATAACATCTTCTGTGTTGTTCCAATTATATTAACAATGTAACAAAACTTCTGAACAACCTTAATAGCCTCACACTCCAGATATACTTTCTCCACATCTGACTTTTCATCCATCTCCATTGTCTTACACAGACAAAAAATACAAATTTCCTTTATATATATATTTTATTACTTCATTTTATATTATGCTATATATATATATATATATATATATATATATATGTAAATATTTTCTTTGTAGTACAAAACTTTCTAATGGCTAGAAAAAGACAATATTTATTAATCATGATGAATTAAAAAGATGAAAGGGCAGCTGACCGGTTTCATACCTTGCTCAACAGAGCCAAATATCGCGGTATCGTGTAAAAATATATAATAAAGCTGCTATGAGAATTATAGCGAGGGAAAGGGGTAAATATATATAATTTATATAATTGATGAAACCTTGGAATATGATGATTTTATATAAGTTTTTAATATACATTTTATATTTTTATGTAACTTATAAATTGCGCCAGTAAGTTTAATCATCTCGAGCCCTTAACTCATTCAGTCAATTTGGTGCTCCTTCCGCGTGTTTATAGTTAGAACTAAATAAAGAAACTTTATCATACTTCCTAGATTCTATGAGTCTAACTGGGAAAAATCACCCATCCATCTCACCGAGGATGCATGAGTGAGAGTGCAGATGTACCAGACACTCATAGACATACCGTCACTAAAAATGTACCAGACATACCGTCACTAAAAATGTACCAGACATACCGTCACTAAAAAATACGATATTAATGCGTGTCTTTTAATACGTTCTGAGTTTCTTCTTGCATTTTCCCATTAAATTCTTTTTAAGGCTGTAACAGAGAGTTAATAAAATAAAGACCGAGTTCAACCGAGACGCCAAATTGTCTTTTCACTACCAACAGTCGAAACACGCACGGGAACGACGCGACGTTTGCAATCAAACTTTCCGTCCAGAATTTGATTCCGTTTTTCTTTTCTTTTTCTTCTCTTGGCACTCGACATAGTCACAACGTCTCACTCTCCCCACAGAGCAAAGTGTCTAAGCGTTTTATCACGACGAGAATTAGCTCATGCAAAACAAGGCTCATTTGCATATGTGAAGTCTCATCGCGTGACAAAAAGCACACGTTTCTATTTGGGGACTAGAACACTCTGGGTTCAATCCCAGATGGACAATGCATGATGGCTGCTACACTTCCCCCTGATCTCTTGATCACACATGATACAGTGCTGTCTGTCTGTGCTGTAAAAATAGACGTTACAACGTTGAATGAATCTATAAGATTCGTGGACGTCCAACACATCACCGTCTCATACGTGTTCTTAGCCATCCTAACAAAAACAATATTGTCGAGATGATGTTGATTGTTCTTATTTACTTGCCCTTACACTAATCCTAACCCTAACCTCATGAAGGTAGATTTAGACACAAGATCAGTTTTTAAGGTGGGAAAATCCAGGTCTCCAAAAAGAGGTACTCTGAATTTGAACAAAAATTAAAATTGCCTCAGTCTAGAAGGACTTCTTAACTGAGAGAGGACAGCATAGACTAAGTGCAGCATCAGAATAGATACTACACTTCATTGCTAGCCAAAATTACCATTGTTAAGTCTTCCACAAAGCCAACATTTTGCATCTATAAGATTCTTATATGAACATGAGAATGAAGAAATTAGCACTAAACTGGAGAATTTACGTCTTCACATGACTACCTCTGCCTTCCATAAATTCATCAAGCAACCTTAACCCTAATTGCTAACAAAGGTTTTTAACTTGGATATTTGGCAGGAATAACCTCTCTTTCAGATAAAAAAAAGTTTACCAAAATTAGCCTTGCGGAAAGGGGTCTACGGACGCCATCTTTAAAGATTGCTGCCGATTCTAGCCTCCCCTCTCTCAACTCAATTTCTGTAAATTCATCTTCAAAAATACCAAATGTAGCAATGTGAAATTGGATAAAACCAACAGTTTTCATAAAGTTAAATATAATTATAACTTCTTATGCCTTATTTTTGTCTCTTTTGATGCAGGAGCTAAATATTCTGTCATATTTTAATTTCAGGTTGGCCAAAGTGAAGTACCGATAATTATGGATGCTGACAAGTGTGCTATTTGCAACAATGAACTGTCCAGTAATGAAGAAACATTCATCGTCAGCCAGAAGGGCATCGATTCAATTAACAGAGCTTCTGAACAACGTGGAGAGGAGATCATAATTCAGATTGGTCAACGTCTTCACAAGAAATGCAGACAGCGTTAGATCAAATTTTATTGCTCAATATTGTTTTTTTTTAAAGAAAGATATCACATTTTTACTTACAAAGTAGTCCTTAAAAAAGGAAAATATCCAACCATGCAGGACACAAAAATAGTCAATACTTCCTTATTTTTAGTTGGATCTAAAAACTTTTGAAAAAATTCTTAGATTATTAAGCTCTTTCTACATCTTCTATTATTGAGATATTTTAAGTAATTTCAATTTTTTCATTTTATGTCTACTCTGACTCACTTCGACTCGCTGTCTGTTTTACTTAGAGAAAATCTTTTCAATGATTTCACTCACTTTTCTCATTTCCTGTTGTCTGTTCACACGTTTTTGTCACATTTAATCTTGTGACCTCACCAGACAATCCTACTAAGAACATTCAAATGCAAAATAAAATACTTACACAAGCTGAAACACCCAACTTTCAATATGAGCGAGAGAGAGAAAAGAGAGAGTGTCACATTTATCAAAGATAAACATAATGAAGATATTTAATATCAAAAGTTATTACGACACAAATACCTTAAAATGAATGAGGACTTATTCCTGTTGGGTACTGGATGTGGCTGTAATTGATCCGAGATGTCATATCTTGAATTTTTCACCTTATTCACCAATGTAATGCGTGGAGGCTGAACTGCTGGAGAAGCCAAAATCAAAATCATTAGCAGCAACCTCTTTCTAGCTGAATAAAATTCAACCATGCTTGAAATGAATACGATCAAATCTACTATTTTTTATTTGATGTTTACACTAAAACATGTTTACATACACTAAAACAAAGGGGAAGAACAACAAACCTTCGTTCTCGTCTAAAAAGGACATATTTGTGTGATCGACTACGCTCCCAGTCTTGAACCATTATATAATTTAGAAAAAAAAAACCTTTTCTGATGACATCATTCCTTACCTGCTTTCAGGTTGTCTTTCTCCAGTTCCCACGTTTAACCGATTTAAACTTTAAACCCTGCTAGACAGTTTTGTCCTTGAACAATTCTAAATACAGCAAAAAAAAAAAATAATAATAATGAATGATGGCTCCGAACAATCCTATTTGTTCTCGTGTTTCTTTTCTTGAGAGCTTGTAGTCGTCTCATTGTTAAACGCAAATACACAACACAGTCAACAAAATCATTTCAGTCAGATAGAAATCAATAGTTTTTATTGGTTTTAAATATCCCATGCACACACACAAATCACAAATATTGTATTTTTAGTATTATTTATTTTCTTATTTAAACTTTCTGTTTTTGAAACAATTCTCTGCATGAACAGGAGATCCTCAATCGCTTTAAGTTGTCAGCGGCCATATTAGATACCACTCTTCAGAAAAAGGGGGTCTCTTATAAAGTGAAAAACATTTTTTTATTGAAAAGTTATTCAGATTTTAAAACTAATTTTTTTTTTACCTGATTTTATATTTAGAACAATTCTATATATTTTTTTTTTTTCAAAATGTCGATTGTTAGAACATTTCAAAGACAAAATCATTGTGACTGAAATTAATGGGAAACATAATTTTGTTACATTCTTAAGTACAGCAAAATGTATTCTCCATGAATTCTATGCACAGAGCTGCTCAACAGACAATTCAGAATCAGAGGCCATTAGAATCATAGAGACGGCAGCCAAGCTTATCAAGAATGACATTAAAGGTATCCAGACAAGTTCAGAATATTACCGTCTAAGAATGATCTTGAACAGGATGCGATTCTTAAATATGTTCTTAAAACATTGTTGATCTTTCTCAGGAAGATATTTGCAGGCAAATACAATGATTTGAAACTTGTATCAGTTGGTCAAGCGATAATGCAGGGTTCACCTTGCACCTTTGCAGTTTGGATTAGCAGTGGAAATGCATGACCAATTTGACACTCTGAATAAGCATGGCTTCTCTTCATCTTACTCAGAAGTCCAGAAATTTGAAGGAAGTGCTGCTCTTGTTCATAGCGCTGAAACTCTCTCCCATGTTGAAACTGAATTTGTGCAGTTCATAGCTGATAATGTGGACCATAATGTAAGGACTATTGATGGATTCAACACATTCCACGGCATGGACATCATAGCATCTTTTATGCCCGGGAAAGTTAAAGCAAAACCAGTTCCAAGGATTCATGTCCTTTCAGAAAATATAATAAGGGGTGGAAGGATCAACATCAAGTACCTAGATTCACAGTACACCAACAAACCATCAGTGAGAGGTCCAGCCCAAGAAAGTTGTTGATTCCAGTGCTAATGTTGACATCCTTTGGGAGGTTTCACTAATTTAACATTCGTCCAGACCTGCATGGTCAGGCCTTATGCAGTCAGTGCACAAAGTAACTTATTCTGGGAAATCAGCCACAGTTTTTTTGCCAATGATCGACATGGACCCTGGTAACCCAACCTTCGTGTACTCAACGTTATGTTACATTAGTGATTTAGCCAGGAAAAACAACATTACACCAATTCTAACATTCGATCAACCACTTTGGTACAAAGCAATGATGATAGTTGAGTCACAGCCTAGTTCCAGTCCCCTGAAATCACTTGTCTTGCGACTTGGTCGGCTGCATACACAGATGAGCTTTCTGGGGTCAATTGGTCATTTGATAACAGGTTCTGGATGGCAATAACTTTTTGAACTTGTGTATGCTGAAAACACAGTCAAGCACATGCTAAGTGGCAAAGCAATTGCAAGAGTCATTCGTGCTCACTTCTTAGTTGATGCTACTCTGAATGCTATTTTGTTAGCAAAAGTCTATGATTTGCCAGTTTCACATGTCACTGAGGATGATCAACACAACAGTGATGCAGAAGAGTCATTTCCTCAAAATGAAGACCTGAAGGGAGCTCAGGGGCTATTGAAAGGTCTCCTTGATGGGACTGAAACATTGAATAATGTTTTGTCATCAGAGTCTATGACCAGGATTGCCCAGAGAATCAACCATGTGAAGGATGCGATGGTTGACCAGCGAACAGCAAAATTGTGGATCCAATACCTTGATATGGTGAAGATCCTGCAATTGTTCATGGGAATTGTACCTTGATGCTGTCAGGAAAATGCTGCCAATATTCACTGCAGCAGGACACATCCTATATGCAAAATCGGCCTACTTGTACTTGCAGCAAATGGAGGGGCTGCCGAAAAGCCATCCTGAAGTGTACCAGAAATTTTCTGAAGAATTCCATGTGATTAAAAGGAGTGATTGCTACTGGGCTGGCTTGTCGACAAATCTGGTTATTGAGCAGGTGCTAATCAGAAGCATGAAGACGTCTGAAGGTCTTACACATGGCAGAGGAATGGATGAAATTCAATGATTGGTTTGGACGCTATGTAATTGCATAAAAAAAATCTCACTTTTATTTTTCCATTGACAGCATGTGTGGAAAAATATAAAATGTATACCGTATGTTTTTTGGGGACATAAATTATTTCAAGGGAAATAAATACGGTTGGGAAATTAGTCAAAAACAATTTATTTTGGTTTACCTAATCATTTGTGACCACTCACTTCTTGACCTTTTGGCTAAGATCAAAATGTAGTATCTGTTCCGATGGATACTGCACCCCATAGACTGGTATTGTGTTGACCTTCGGGGCTTGATTTACGCCGGTCTATGGGTCTGTCCTGTGCAGTTCTAGGAGGTCCACCCTCCCAGGTTTCGCCTCCCCTCTTCGGGGAGGAGTAAGTTTATTGCTTACTGCCTGAGGCGCCCCTACCAGGGAATGCCGACTGGGCTGCTCAGGCAATTTTTAAACCCCACTTTCCCGACCCGACCTTGGGTCACATTTTACTTGTGGGAGTAAGATAAAAACTGGCCTTGTGCTTAACTCCTGGAGAGGAGTAAATCAATACTCATTTGTGACCTATTTGCATTTACAAATATTTAATAAAAGTTATGTCTTTAAAGTTTGCGTGAATACGGATTCTGAGCAAAATAGCCATATTTGTTTAGTCACTTGTTTAATTTAAACAAGATGGCTACTTTAAAGGTTCATAACTTGTATTAAATATTATTTTAGACGCAAATAGGTCATAGATGAGTAGATAAACCAAAATAAATTGTTTTTGACTAATTTCCAAACTGTATTTTCGTTAAAAATAATTTATGTCAGTAATAGTAATGATTATCATTACATTTTCTTTGAATGCATTTTAGGTTGGCTACTGTTGATGTGATACATTTTTTTGAATAAAAAATAGTCATTCCTTCAACTCAACAAAACTTTCGAAAATAAATATGAAATTTACCCCCTCACCCAAAAAGAATTAACAGTAACTTTTATTTTTCGAATAGGCTATTTTGCCGGGACCGGCAAAATAACGACTCCCTTGTTATTTGGCCGGTCCCGGTAAAATAACGATGGGGGCTGTTATTTTGCCGGTTCATGTTTATTTAACCTAACTGTTACAGTTAGAGTGAAGATTTCACGAGTCAACTTAACTGCCGGTTTATTTTTATTTCAACATTTTTCCAATAAAAAAAGAAATAATTAAAACTTCTGACTATTTAAAAAAATTAAATAAATAATTTATACGGCGATTTTCGCCACGACTTACGAAAAAAATAAGTTTTATTTCACCATAGACTAAGTAACTACGATGAATTTCTATGTCTATTTAAATGCATTTACGTATTGTTTTTATTGTAAAAAAAAAATACAAATTATGTTTCTAAGTACAAATAATTCGCTTTGAACCCCGGAATAACGTGGGGTTCGTTATCTGACCGGGACCGGCTAAATAGCCTCTTCCTTTATTTTTCTTGTGAGTTGTCTCCCTTGATAATAACTCTTTCAAAATTTGATTTCCGAAAACAAATTTGTAAAAATCTTAAAAGTACTTTTAGTTTATATTAAAAAATTTTTTTAAAAAATAAACAACAATTTCGACAGAAGATAATAAAAAGTAAGTATAACATTCCTTTCTGTTTTTTTTTTAAATCAAAAATAAAACGAAATGTTTTTAATAATAACGTACAACAAAACATTGAGTTTCGGATTTTTTTTAAAGATAAGGAATCAAGGATTGATCATTTATATTAGTCTGATTTTTATATCACAATGTGTCGGTCGATGAAACCTCCGGCCTTCTTCAGGTACATCTTGGAAAACTGTCTATTCAAATCGGGGAATCTTCATGCTGAACTCGAGAACTTATACAGAATATCGAACTGGTGGTAGATTCTTCGGCACTTGTGCAGTTTAGCGATTCAAGCGAATTTATTTGTTTTCATTTCTGAAGACTTACATTCGCGACAAGGGCAGACAATCCCAGAATTTTTTCACACATGACTGTTTACATTAATTTCAGAATTTCTATTTCTTAAAGAAACTGTTGCCCTGTTGGTTTTAAAAGACAAAATGTGAAAAAAAATTACATTTTCAAAGAAACTGTTCGTTTTCAAAAAAATTAATTTATTAAAGAAATTGTCGGTTTTAACTCCCCCCCCCCCCTGGTAATTTATTGAAAAAAATATTTCGTTTACAAAAAAAAAAGAAAAAAAAAGCCCACACATTTTCACATAATGACTGTTTAAATTTATTAATTTTAAAAATCTATTTTAAATAAACTGTTATTTTGCCTAATAAAAAACACAGACGCATTTTCACATAATGAAGGTTTCATCGGCCGACACATTGTGAATATAAGAACCAAGATACAAATTATCAATCCTTGATTCTTTATCTAAAAAAAAAAATCCGAAATTCAATGTTTTGTTGTACGTTACATTTCGTTTTATTTCGTTTCGTTTTATTAAAAAAATTCGTTTTATTTCCTTTCGTTTTATTTAAAAAATTCGTTTTATTTAAAAAATTCGAAATAGAATAATGCATTCATTGAATGAATTATTCTATTTTGAAATTTTAAATTTATTACAACAAATGTTCTATTAATTAATTAATTAATTATAATGTGTTACTTTAATGTATTCGTAATGTTACATGTTTGATTTTTTTATGGAAGTCGCTCCAGACAAGGCGTGAAGCCGCTTGATGTAAACAAAATACTACTTCAAGGTCGAAAACTAGCCAACGATAAGCGGCAGCACTTTTATCCCCCGCCCAGGCCGCCCAGCCCCCGGCGCCAGCATTTTGGTTCACGTGACTCAATCGTAGTCACTTATAAACAGAATATTCTTCGTTATTAACACTTAGCATATACCCCCCCCCCGCAATACATTTTTTTGTTTATTAATTATTTACCTTATGAAATAGAATGAAGATTGATGGATTTTTGCCCACCGCCGCCCAGCCCCCGGCACACTTTGCCACTGCCCAGCAGGTTACCCGGTCATTGGCCGGCCAGTATTCTAGATTTTTACCATTATATATATATATATATATATATATATATATATGCGGGGGTTGGGCGGCGGTTTGCGGAAAATCTATCAATCTTCATTCTATTTAGTAAGGTAAATAATTAATATACAAACAAAATGTATTAGGGGTGGGATACATGCTAATTGTTAATACGGAAGACTATTCTGTTCATAAGTGACTACGATTGAGTCACGTGAGCCAAAATGCTGGCGCCGGGGGCTGGGCAGCGGTGGACGGCCTGGGCGGGAGGTAAAAGTGCCACCCAACGATAAGTGTTATATGAATAGATTCCGACCCCCAAAAAGAGCAATTCTTCACCCTTTGTCAGAAACATCGCTCATGGAATGTGAGGACTAAAGGACAACATAAAAGAAGCGAGAGTTACAAGGCTGACGAAAATAATCACGGACTTTAATAAAGTCTATGATTGTCATCCCTGTATGATAACTTCAATAAATTCCGTGATTATCTTCTTTTGTAACGATTGTAATTCTTCAGAAATAAAAATAAATAAATCCGCTCAAATCGCTAAACTGTACGAATGCCATTTTATTTTATTAGCTTAGTTATTTATTATTAGTTATTTTTACAATACTCAGCAGAGTAAAAACGCTCAAAAAAGAAATATACAACAAATAAAAGTAACTTTAGGCGATAAAAGTTATTTTCTAACTTACCTGTGATATTTGTTTGTATTTTTAAACCGTTCCAACCGCTATTTATTAGAAATCAATAGTTGTGTCACACGAACACTTGAGAAAAAAAAAATGGCGATTGCGGGGGTTTCGTAAAGACATAAGGCCGATACCACCATTTTGTTTTACTGAAAATCCATGTAAAAAAAAAAACAAGAATTTTTTTTACATCTAATAAAAACCCATTTATACTACGTAAAAATACAAACAAATGTCATAGGTAAGTAGGAAAATATCTATTCTCGACGTAGCTCACCTTAACTTGTTGCATATTTATTTTTTTTTACCCCGTTGTCGTTCGTTTTTTGGACCCCGTCCGCGACTCTGCTGAGTATTGTAAAAGATACCCGTAAAACGTATGGGGCTATATTGTTAGAAATCACAGCACTTGCTGACCCTTCCTTGTTAGAAATCACGATGCCAGCAATTGCACTTGCCGACCCCTCCTTCAGAAGGAAGGAAAAGTGACCTTGACATTGACCTAAAACTTTGGCGCCTCTATGTCTGGAGTGAACCTTCGAAAAGACTTTTTGCGCGCCTTTTTCCCCATGCGGGTCTTTTTCGAATCTGATAGTAGTTGAGATTTTGCGAGGCAAGAGTGAACCTCGTGTATCTACCCCTTGTATTTTACAAGTTTTTAGTGTTGTGTTTTGCGAGGAATTAACCACGCACCAACTTTTTAAAAGACTTAACGACCGAGCAATTAAAGTAACCTCGTGTCCATAATTATCTCTAATCGATGTTCAACTAAAAGGCTGAACACGCAGTTCGTATCGTTTCTGCAACCACAAGAAAAGCATTCCCCATTTGGAGTTCTCTTGGAATCAAGGTAAGTGCTTGTTGGCGTTACGAATCGTGATTTGGCCATCTGCTATTTGAGGAGAAATTCTCACAATATTTCTCCAGAGATTTATTATCATTTATATTATATTTATCATTTTTTTATAATTTTTTTTTTGAATAGTTAAATGCATCGATATTGTTATTTTTCACCGTCTTTGAAAGAAAACGTGGGCAATTTCAGTTTACCGGTAATTTTCTGTTTACTATCCTGGCTTTTACTGTGTTCCGTGTTAGTTATATTTATTCTTTGCTGTTTGTGGCGGCCATTTTGTCTGTCTACAGACCCCGTTAAGGAAACAGTAGACTGCATCTGGAACTTCCGAATTCATGGGCTGCTTGATTGTATTTCTTTGGATGTAGATAAAATAAATGAACCCTTCATAGTTTTTCTTTTCAAAAGTATATCAACATATCTGGGGTTAAGGGTTAGGGTTTTGTCTGGTGATCCAATCATAATTTCAGTTAGATTAAAGGAATGGAACTTTTTTCTCCATTTATTTTTGTGTTCTAAAATAAAATCTCTTTTAACATTTGGGAATTTTTTTTTCAATTTCAATTTGCTTCTTTTGTTTTCATTGAAGTAAAACAGTGTTTTCCTAATCCTGTTATTGAACTGAATAAAAATAATAAGGTTTTGTTTTAAAAACAGGTTCAATTAAGTAAAATGTAAATCGCGACAAATAATAAGAAAAATGATTTTAATTCATAATTAACAAATTATTGAATTTATTATTAAATTTTGGACTATTTGAAAAAGAATCCAACATATTTTTTTCTAAATTCATAATTTTTTAGATTTGTCTTTATTTTCTTACTCCCATACGAGGTCAAAGTTAGACATAAGGTCTAGTAGAAAATGAATCTACACCCCAAAAGTGCATTCTGGACGATAATAAAAATTACCTCAGTCTAGAAAAATATCGCCTGAATGCTGGATTATTATCAGTAATTAAAGGCAATAATTAAAATAGCGAAAAAATTAAAAATTCTGTCGAAAAATCTTTCGACTGTTAGAATAGGAGAAACGTACTTTGTCTTGCAAAATACTGCGAGTTCTCGAAATGAGTGAACATTTTTTTTAACATAGTTCACCCAAAACAAGGCAGGCCGCCACTGAGAAAAAAAGGAAAAAGGTTGGTTTTTTTTTTTGGGGGGGGGGGTCAACCTAAATTGGAATCTGCTCAGCATGATGTCTGTTTACATTAGTTTAACATTCAACATCTCTGCATGTCAGTACCGTAGGGGGAAACAGGGGGCAGGGAGGGAGTTCCAGAGGCCAGCAGCATGAGGAAAGAAGCTATTTGAGTAGAAAGCTCTCCGGCATCTGTGGACCTTCACGGTGAATGAATGGCATTTAGTTGATTGTCGAGTTGGTCTAGTGAATTTATGTCGAGGGGCACCAGAGTAGTCAATTCATCGGAGCATAATCCATTGAAGCATTTGCAAAACAAACATAAGGATGCTATATTGCGGCGATGGGACATGGACTGGAGCTTGGTTGACAGTGAGGGACCTATTAGGTTGGCGACTCTTTTTTGGACTTTGTCAAGGAAGGAGAGACTAGTAGATGATGCACCAGCCTAGATGTGGCAACAATACTCCATGCATGGGCAGATGGTGGCTTTGTAGAGATACAGGATAATGTCAGGTGTGAGGAGTTTACTAGCACGGTAGATGGAGCCCACCTTCTTTGCTGCAGCCTTGGCAATGTCTTCAATGTATTTGTTCCAATTCATGTTACCTGTAAAGGTTAGTCGAGGAGTTTGAATGTTGAACTCTCAGGTAGGGTGTTATTTGCCATGACAATCGGTGGTTGGAGAGGTTTTTTGTAGTTGTTGAAGGAAAGGAGCTTTGTCTTTGCGGCCTTAAAAGTTACCAACCATTTATGACCCCAATCCACTACAGCCTGGAGGTCATTTTCTAAGGATTCAGCCATTGCCTCGGATATGATCGCATCCGTTTTGCCAACATGACAAGAGTAAAGCGTGGTGTCGTCAGCAAATATTCCTATTACAGTCCCAATTACATCAGGGAGGTCATTATGAAAATCAGGAAAGTAGAGGTTCTAAGATAGATCCTTGGGTTACACCAGCATTTATGTCATGTTGCTTCGATGAACGGCCATCGAGGACAACCTGGATCTTTCTTTTTGTATGGAAAGAATTTAATTATATTAAATATTTGTTCAGTAATACCATATGAGTGCAGTTTTAGTAGAAGCCCTTCATGCCAGACCTTGTCAAAGGCCTTGGATATATCAAGCGCTACCACCCTAGCTTCATCTGCCTTGTCTAGTGTATGATATATGCGTTCAGAGATGACCGTTAGGATGTCTGCAGTAGATTGTGCTTGTCTAAATCCACACTGACGGTCAGAAAGAAGTTTAGCATTAACTAAGTGCCGTACTATCGTTAGATTGATTAAGGATTCAAAGATTTTAGCAAAGATCAGCAGTAGACTGATTGGGCGGTAGTTCTGACAATCGGTTCTATTCCCAGAATTCTTGAACACTGGTACCACAGAGGCAATTTTCCAGCTATCGAAGAAGCAAGATTCAGCTAGGCATTTATTGTAGAGTTTGGAGAGGACAGGGGCCAGTTCAGCAGAGCATTTCTTTATTACTATTACTGGTATAAGATCAGGCCCACAAGCTTTGGAGGTGTCAAGGTTTTTTATGATGTCTCTGACCTGGGATGGGGTGATGACCAGGTTATCAAGTGTGGCTTCGGTCAGCAAAGGGAATCTGGGGAGGGGGCTTTTCTTTATTACTATTTAAATCATGAATAGATTGACAGTCAGAAGGAATAAAAACAAAATACGCATAGATTCCTGAGTTTGAAACTAATAATAAGTTACTTCTTTGTATTAATAAGATATCTTATTTATTTTCAGATATCGATTATATAAAATTATTGATGAAATGAAATTCAACAAGTGATGAAAAAGAAGTTTTGAATATATAACAATCGATGATGAAAACATTTTCATGTAAGATGCATACTTGCATAAAGAAGTTTGAAGATCTGCATTTTAAGGATGCATTGAAGAACATTTTTTTATAAAGTGTTTTCATCTTAATTCGCGAAGCATTTTTTTTTTTAGAAAATATGCAGCGACACATAGAAGAGCAAGAATCTTTAGGTAAAGAAGTGAAAGAATTTTCAAGTGAATTTTCTCAGAAATTTCCTTTAACAAAAGACATAAAAATGCATGTTGGAGAAAATATATTTTCATGTAAAGTATGTGATTCTGTATTTTCTACAAGTTCCTATTTAAAAAGCCATATGCGCTTACATGCAGGAGAAAAACTCTTTTCCTGTGAAATATGTGATTATGCATGTTCTCATATTTCCACATTAAAAAAACACTGGCGAACTCATACAGGAGAGAAACCTTTTTCGTGTGAAATCTGTGGATCTGCATTTTCTGATCAATCCACTTTGAGAATACACAAGCGCATACACACTGGAGAGAAACCCTTTTCGTGTGAAGTGTGTGGATATGCATGTTCTAAGAGTTCCACATTGAAAATGCACTTGCTGGTACATACAGGAGAGAAACCATTTTCATGTGAATTTTGTGAATCATCATTTTCTAATCAATCCACTTTGACAATACATGTACGGATGCATACAGGAGATAGGCCATATTCATGTGAAGTGTGTGGATCTGCATTTTATAAAAGTTCCAGATTGAAAGTACACTTACGAGTTCATACAGGAGAGAAACCATTTTCCTGTGAGTTTTGTGACTCTGCATTTTCTGATAGCTCTACTTTAAAAAGACACACCCGAATACATACGGGAGAAAAACCTTTTGTGTGTGAAGTTTGTGGATATGCATTTGCTAATAACTATACTTTGAGAACACATACACGAAAACATACAGGAGAGAGACCATTTCCTTGTGAAATATGTGGATTCGCATTTTTTTCAAGTTCTAATTTGAAAGCACATCAACGAATACATACAGGAGAGAGACCATTTCCCTGTGAAATATGTGGATTTGCATTTACTAAAAGTTCTCATTTGAAAAAACATTTGAATACACACAAGAGAGAAACTACAATTGAAAAACTGTGACAATGGAGAAAACTCAGATATTAATTGATTTTCTGAATATTTTTTGGCTTTTTTTCTTCCCTGATTTCTCCATTTATATTCACTAATATGGAATTTTCGGATTTTAGATTGCAATCTGGTTCTGTTAAATATCTGTTAATTTTATTAACAGTTTTAGAAGAATCATTTTGTTATTAAATACTAGTTATATCTACCCGGTGTTAAATGGTTGTGTATTTTCTCACAATTGTTTTTGTTTAGAACAATAAAATTAATATTTTTGATGAGGTGATAGTCGTATGTTCTGCTGGTTAGTAATAGCAGAACTTAGTCCGAATTCTAGCAGCTTCTCCAGTGAAACAATGCCGTTTATTTTGTTTTATTTTTTCAGAAATTTCATTTTTATTTCAAACAAAGGGAAATAAATCTGTCAGAATGAATACAGAGTTATGGCCCTTTGTTTCAAAAATATTATTTTTCTGTTCGAAACAAATGGAAGTATGTATTTGTGAATACAGAGTTAAATAAAAATAGCGGCTATACAGAAGTAATTCTGGAATAATTATTTTCTGGAAAGAATTAAATCGAGTCACATTTTATTGTCTTTAACAATCCTCAAGAAAGACTGTAAGTAGAATCAAATATGTATTTTGTCGGATCAAATTCAACAAACTCTTTTGTACAAATAAGTCACTGCTTATAAAGCCCCAAAAATCACTGAAACTGACTGCCTTTACTTTATCATATAATTTGTATATCCAATTAAATTTCTTTAAAAAAGAATTTCAATTCAACCCAAACAAAACATTAAGGGCTATTTGTGAATTAGGGGCATCCTAAGTGGAGAGTTGACGGGGCAGGGATGGAATTCCACATACTAGCAGTTTGAAGAAAGAAACTATTAGAGTAACAAGCCTTCTGGCACATCGCCACCTATACAGTGAAGGGGTTGGATTTTGCTGATTCTTACATCGACGGGCCATTAGGTCAGCAAATTCGTCAGAGCGCATTCCATTGAAGTACTTATAAAAAAGCAGTATGGTGCCCAGTTCTACGCTTATTAATTATATAACAGTGACATTAATTATTTAAAAGGAAATAAAAAAAACAATTTTTTTTAGTTTACCTATTTGCTTTAAAAATATTTAATATTTAATGCAAAAATCTAAATGTAATGTTAACAAACATCTCGCTGCACAACTCCCTACTTAAAAGTCTCTAATTTAAATATTGTCATCAATTAAGGGTATAACTACATATCAACCAAACCATTTCATTATCATATCACTGCAGTATAAATCTCTATGCATGAGTTGATGAAGTGTGTGAGGTGCGCTGAAGAAAGATTCCTACCAGTAAAATACATAGCCCTGTTGTGCTCGCATACCCTTAATGACAATAAAAGTGTAAACATTTGGGAATTTCCTTGCTTTTATACATTAAGTGTATATGAATTTTCATCTTAACCCTATTAAAGGCATATGATTTCAGTATACTGGCATTTTTCATGGAATGTCTCTACTTTTGTAAAGGCTATGCCTCAATACAATGCCTTCTCATAAGGTTTTTTTGGAATTTTCTGGAAAACTAAGGTATATGGTAAACTGAAATGAAAATGCCATCAACTAGACCCTAGAACCTTTATCTCTGCCAAAAATCAGCTGAATCCATCAAATAGTTGATGAGATACAGGGTGGCACATACGTACATACGTACGTACGTATGTACACACAGATAACATGATTTCATGATTGAACTTTCTGGATCTCTGGGTTGCCTTGACTAATGATGCTGGAATTCTACACACTTATAGAACCTATGGTACAGTCAGAGAAACAGGGGACAAGGTGGAAATTCCAAAGTGTAGCAGTTCGAAAAAAGAAGGTATTAGAGTAGAACGTCTTCCAGCATTTGGAAACCTTTACTATAAAGGGGTGGGATTTTGCTGATTGTCAGGTTAGTTGGGCATATATACACCAGTGCAGTAAGTCCGTCGGAGCACATTCCATGTAAGTACTTGTAAAACAAGCACAGAGATGCAACATTGCTGTGATGGAACAGGGGGTTGGAACTTGGTAGACAGTGAAGGACCTATTAGATGAGAGGCAGAGACTAGTGGATTGTGCACCAGCCAAGCTGTGACAACAATGTGGGTGCTTGTTTACTGTAAGGCCGGAGAAAAAAATTGTTATCGTTAATTTTAGGAGAGTCAAATAAGGGAGAGGTAACTCAAGTTTCAACCACGATTTATCTGAAAATGGATTTTAACACTCTGAACTCGCAAGATATTTTATATTTAACCAGAGATAATGCCAAACTAATAGACTTCTTGCAATCGCAGATTAATTTCAGGTGCGTTTTTTAATTCATTTAATAAAAAAAAATATGTATGACGATTGTGTCTGATTGTTGCCGAGTGATGAAGGACTCCATCGTTTGCGTGTGAATCACAAATACAATTTTGTTGAATGCGTTGTCATTGTTTTATTCCTAAATTATCCTTTTACGTATACATTTTTTGAAACTTTATTTTAGAATAATTACAATAGTAAAAATCCATTTTAATACAAAGGTTCAAACTAGAATTATCTCCCCCTTATTTGACTCCTAAAATTACAGATAACATTTTTTTTCGGCACCACAATGTGTTGACACAGCTCATCGTTCTAGCTTCTTCAATTCAAGCCATCCCGTTGAACCATGCATGGAATTGTAGCATGGTATCAGAATTATGCAACTAAAAACACAGATCTTAAAAAAAGGCTTGAATTAATTATAAACAATCAAGCTCGCTATGTGTACATCACAATTCATCAAAAGGAAAAACGAATTTCATCTGTTACATAATACTCCCCACCCATGTACGTTGGACTATACCCTTTCCCTGTTACTCCCGGCATGCATCTGCATCCGTTTCCGGCCTCTCTCAGAATAAAGCCTGACTTCGGCCAGTATGTCTTATCTTTCTCCTACACTTGTGTTTTCTTTACTTATTAAATACATCGTAATGTAACATTATCCATACTTTCTTGTTAGAAATTTGTTATAGCGATTTGTCAAATACCTCCGCCGAAAATAGACGGGTTCAGTTCGAACCTTGCAAAAGGAGATGAAAAGAGTTTTATGACATGTCAAGCTTCACTTTGAAGGACCGTTATGGGCAATTGGTGACAATTTCAAAATAAACTATCTTCTTTTATGGGCTGGCGTTGAGGGACAGGGAATACGCAACACATTTACTTTTCATCAGGGTGAAACAAGGACAGTCAATACATACATTTAATAATTTAAGCCCGCAGTCGAATTTACATGTAGCCAGACACGAACTTCTTCAGTTGTTGCAAACATCAAAGGAATTGACACACGCATTCCTCAAAAATCGACTTGGTCAAATAATCAAACAATGCGAATCCATTCCTATTGTTGGTAGTCGATCTTTTTAGATTTGGCATTAAGTTAAAATCAACCCAGAAATTCTAAATTAATGAAAGGAGAGATCTAACTTTCGCAACAGTGTTGCGTCGTATAGCAGAGTTGGAGGAAGCTACTACTAAACAAATTGAAGCTATTCGTAGACCGTGAGAAAAAAATGAGTGCACATGCGATTCATTTAAAAAACAATGAAAAGTTTTCACAGTGCATATTCTGTGGCAGAAGCCATTATCGAGGAGAGTGTCTGGCAAAAGTGAAAACATGTAATATATGTAATAAAAAAATAACACTTTGCCAACGTTTGCTGTTCAAAAAGCAAAGAATGACAAATACAAAATGGCACAAAACAAAATGGCACAAAAACAAGCGTATACATACGGCAACACAAAATAGAAGGAGCAACAATTGAACAGAGAGGGACATGTCAGCTAAAAGTAAGATTCTGTGACAGTTGTAAATTCTGAGGGATCAACATTGCTAGGGTTCCAAACATCACGAGAGTTGGGTGTAGTTCTAGCAGTCACCAATAGGGACTACTTTTGAATGCGTAATCACTGTCCCTGCGAGCTGGCTTGTTCAATCAAATCACAGGGCGCAGTAATATCATTAGTTCCCTAAGGGACTACTTATGTCCCCTTAGGGTTCGAGGAAAAAGATCAGATGACCTCCTGGCACCAGCTTGGACACATCGCAGAGAGCACCAGCGAGGAACGAGGAAATGCCCTCTCTCATCATCACCTTACATAGTAACTTTAAATCTATCAATAGAGTCTGACGCTCCAACCACAAATTACCCTATAGTTCAGACAAAACTTAACCAAAGATCGAGACTATTTCACGACAAGAAAATAATTCCAGCGCCAAGATAAAGTCTGAGAGGAGATCTACACACAAGGGACAAAATAATTCGGGAATTTCCCGCCATATTCAAAGTACACAACATAGAGACATGCCTTATTTTTTTATCGACAATTACAGAGAATATCAGAGTGGAAACATTAAATGACCCAGTACCAAAAGAACTCACAAACATAGTGATGACTGGCTGATCGTTCCAGTTGCCCAAAATGCCTCCAACCATTTTTGAACTTCAGGAGTTCAAGACAGTATTCTACTAAAGAATAACAAAATCATAATACTGACATCTCTGCAGAAAGGCATGTTAGGAAAACTCCATGCATCATGCCATGGGGTATAGAAAACAAGGTTAAGGGCATGAAAAAAGTGGCGTGAACAAGAGGAGAGGAGGGGAGGTATAGCGAGGGGGAAGTGACTAATTTGTTTTTTTTTCATTTTTATATTTAACTGGTTTTGCAAACGCGCGTTTTCCTGGTTCAAACAATCTAACCAGAGCTCAATGGGTGATCCAACAGGTCCCATCTTTTCTATTAACGTTTTAATTTTTTCAAGTAATGTTTAAAGAAAGATATGAGCTAATATTGACAGATGCAAGGAAGAGAGAAGGATCGAAATAGAGCTTAACTGGAGAAATAATGGAGAACACGTATGTCAGTGAACAAAACTCTACTATTGCAATGCAAGGGATGAGTAGAGACATCTATGACGTCATCACCAATCGGCTTACTTGCCATAAGTATCAAGCAAGTATTTTATTTACCTCATCTCCAGGAGGTTAGACACAAGGTCAAGTGCGGGTTTTGATGAAAATGTTTCTGTGGAACGAACTGGATTCGAACCCGGTACACCCAGGTCATCAGCCCGCGTCGTTAGCCACTTAGCCACCGTGCCATCCCAAATCAAGCAAGTATCCCAGCTGAACTCATGCACCAACACGAAACCCCTACCTACCCTTGCCAATATATTAGAGTTGATCTGTTTACAATGGCAGGAAATGAATACTTACTGGTAGCAGATCAATATAGCTGAAGCCCATTCATCTGATGCCTCATCAGCAGCTTTTATAAAAAATATGAAGGCAATATTCGAGGAGAGACGTATACAAGAGATCCTCTACAAAGATAATGGTCCACAATTTGCAAGTAAAGAATTTGCAGACTTCTCTATAACCTATATATTTCCACACAAAACATCCTCACCATACTACCCACAGTCTAATGGCTTTGCAGAGAGGATGGTAGGAGTATGTAAAAGAATACTGTTAAAGGCACAGGAGACTGGAGATGACACCACTATCACCTACACTTAAGCCTCAAACAGAAATGCTAAATGAGCGACAGATATCAAAACAGCAGCTCGTTGATGAACTAACTGGCGATACAGCAGTATAAGGACAAAGGGAACATTACAATAAATAGAAAGATCAACAGCATCCACCCTTACACGCTGATCAAAAAGTCGGATAAAGGGTACAATAAGGACCCCAGTTCAATAACACAACACGCGGAACATATTCCGGAAGTCACCGGCGTCTTCCGGTTCGTCTTCCGGTTGACCTCGCAATACACGTGGTCGCTATTTACAAAACAACTTGTAAATAAAATAAACGAAATATATACGCTTTTTTAAAAATCGGCTGACTTGTAATCTTTCGTTTTGCAATAAACAAAACAATTTATCGTTTTTTTTGTTTTACTTTTATTTACTAAAAAAACAAATTTTAAACGCAGAACATTCTATATTTCGTGTTGTGTATTTTAAGAAAAAGTGCATTGCGAGGTCAACCGGAAGACGCCGGTGACTTCCGGAATATGTTCCGCGTGTTGTGTTAATGAACTGGGGTCCTTATTGTACTCTTGCTCCAAAAAGTCTATATGAAGCATGTACAAACAAAGCTATGGGAACTCGGAACAATCCAGCATTCTGCTACTAAACCAAGATCATACATAGTGTAGTCTTAAGATGGTAGCATTCAGCAAAGGAATAGAATAGAAAATTCCTCAGACCAGCTAGAAATGATTCAGTACCCAAAGTCAGACAAGACTACCTATAGCTTAAGAAAACACACCACACCCTATAAGTGTTGATGTTCTCACATCTCACTGCAGACGGCAGAGCAGCTCATTAACAGACCGTAGCTAGGTAATAATGCTTAAAGTACGAACACCATCCAAGCTGATGAAACAACCAACCACTGAATCAAATGGCAGTGGATCAACCCTAACCCGAACCCTAACCCCTGAAGCACCGCGATCTCAGAAATGTATAAAAACCCCAGAGGCTAGACCTCTGAATCCCCTAATAAAAGATTTCTCAAAGATTTTCCTTGAAGCACTTTCTAAAACTACAATTTCTTAAATATCCCATCTTTTAATTAAGAAAGAGAATTTGTATTAGTTACATCCCTTGGCTTAAGCCCCTAATTTTAATATGATTATCTGCCCCTGATGTTTTGTGTACTTCCTGTAGAAACTATATTCTAATAAAGAACGTGCTGACAAAGCTTCTTGTTTTGTCTTCTTCAATCTAATCCATCTCGGCGAACTACGCACGAAATATTGTACCATCAAGAAAAGCTAATTCATATCATTTCCCTCAGAAATATTCCTAGCAATTATGCCCTTGAATAGTAGAAATTAAAGATAATTATTTTATGAAAAACAACGTTTTAAATTATTAAAGTACAAAAAGGTGTACATTTATTTTTTACATTCAATAATTTTTATGGAAACAAACTATGTAAGAATGGATAAACAATTTAATATTTATTTGTAAATATTATATATATATATATATATATATATATATATATATATATATATATATATATATATATATTTGTGTTATAATGGGATAATTCCAGGAGGAAATCTGGGTATGAGAGCTCAATGTAGTAAACAGAGCAAGAATAACATAAAATATAATAACACGAAATCACATAATTGTCGATGCAATAATTTATTTCAACTGTGCGGTTTTTTCAAGCATCACTCAGACAATTACATTTTTGAGACTGATGAGGTGTGTGTGTGTGTATATATGTATGTGTGTGTGCGTATGGATTTGTATGTATACATATATGTATGTGCGTATAATTTTATTTCAATTAGATTCTCTTTCTTGGAATCCAGACGGACTGGGAATCTATGACACGCGGTTTGTCTATTTCTTCTCTTGTTTCTTTCTTTCTTTTCTCCTACCGAGTTTGAGAACACGAGTTTCGCCGGACGCATTTCGTCTCGGCTAGAGATGTATGAATAAAAGTTGTGTATGTGATTATGCTTAGTTATGGTAATGTGCGAGTGAGATTATGTATGTGCGTGCGCATAGGATGTGTGCGTATTTAGTTTTGTGTATGCGCGTGAGTAAAGTTGTCTATATGTATGATATCGTCAAGTCGTATGTGTCATAATTTTGACACGGCAGTTTTTAGTTGATTAACTTAAAGATCCCTCCCCTTCGACCGCCATAGTTAAATATAAGTTTTAAATTTCCCCCTCTCTATAAAAGATGTATCAAATTGGTTGCTACCACCACTCTCTCTGGTTGTGTTTGAATTGTCATAGGGAAATTCAATTTTCTATCAGTCTCAAAAATGTAATTGTCTGAGTGATGCTTGAAAAAACCGCACGGTTGAAATAAATTATTGCATCGACAATTATGTGATTTTGTCTTATTATATTTTATGTTATATATATATATATATATATATATATATATATAGGATCAAATATAAACCAAAAGTAAAACTTTTAGTAGATGGAACCTATAGTGAAGAGGTTTAGCTCAATATACGAGATAGAGTAATTGTAGAGATAGAAGAAAAAAGAGTGATAAATATGCGATGATTGTCCAAAAATGTTTTTTTTCGAAAGCCAACTTATCTATCTGTATTTCTCCTCTGATGATAAGATCTCGATCTTTGAAAAGCCTTGGCTTAAGGAAAGAATAATAAACACTAGTTTATTACTGAATACACCTTGCATTGAACAATTGAAATAAATTTGGACAATCGTCGCATATTTATCACTCTTTTTTCTTCTCTCTCTCTCTCTCTCTCTCTCTCTCTCTCTCTCTCTATATATATATATATATATATATATATATATATATATAGAGAGAGAGAGAGAGAGAGATGTCAATGAATATGTTGTAATTAAATATATATATATATATATATATATATATATATATATATTTAATTACAACATATTCATTGACATACGTTCCAAGAATTTAACATAAACAACAGCTTGTGTACGATCATTTCTGAGATGATATGGAATTTAATCATCAGCACAGTGTATAGACACCAACTTAGAATGAAACATGGTGTTGCAGCAAATACGACACTTGACAAAAAGGGGTTAGTTTATTGCTAATCGCCTGAGGCGCCCCTACCGGGGAATGCCGACGGGGCTGTCCAGGAATTTTTTGTAGGCCAGAGTGCTCAAGTTCTCGGGCGGTGGCTTTCCAATCCCACCTTCCGACCTTGTGTCACATCTTTCTACTGTGGGAGGGAAGTATATATATAAAAAAAAAATTTAAAAAATAAAAAAGCCTGGTCAGTTTCGTTGGAACTATCTCACGGATAAGGCGCTTCAACCGACCAGTAATAAACTCATCACCTCTTTCGAAAGTAGGAGGCGAAAGAAATAAACCTTTCGCAATGAGAGATAATGCCTAGAAGGAGGATCTCCGTAGACAAAACAGATACTACACTTGAGTGTTTGGTGCCCTATGTTGCGTAGAAAATCGGTTTACTGTAATGTAACGGTTTTAAAAAGTCCAATTTATCGAACTTGATTATCTCCCTTGATAATCCGTTTGACCTTCTGACCTTTTTCGGTCTCCATTTTTAAATGGCGTCGCTCAACTCAAAACAAAGTCGAGATTTTTTTTAAATCTTGCAATTCTAGAAATGTTTGTTGTTATTACTTAAGAAGGAAATGCATCTCAGACGAAAGAAGACAACAAAACGCAAGTATAACGTTCCTTTCATTTATTTTAATATGCATTACCAAAAAAAACAAAAGATTTTATTTCACAAAAAAATGAATAAAATATTTTTGCGGGCGTCTCTTCAAATTTACCGGTAAACGTTACCATTGGCGACTGAATTATTTTAAAGGAAATACAGTTGGGAAATTTGTAAAAAAGAAAGAAGATTTTTGCTATATCTGCGTTAAAAATATATTTTAATATTTAATAGATGTTACAGTTTTGTAATTATTGGTTGTGAGTAAAGTGTCGATCAAAAGTTCCTATGGGTCGATGGGGTCTATAAAGCTGACCCAACCATCTGTGAATGTGTAGAGGGGTATCATACGATGTAGCATTGCCTTGTGTGCCCTCTACTTCCCAACCGATCCAGCTTGAAAGATATTGCTGAGTACAGCAATGACGCAAAGGACTGCGTAAAAAAGTGGGAAACTGTCGTATGACGACCACATGACACTTCAAAGACACGCAAAGAAGAAGTAAAGTAATAAGTGGTCCGGTACCCCACTTCCTGTCAATAAACAAGATATCTGGACCCTTATTACTATGTTCACAACCAATAATTAAACTGCTTATAACTTCTATTAAATATTATTTTTTAACGCAAATAGGTCACAAATGAGTATTGATTTACTCCTCTCCAGGAGTTAGGCACAAGGCCAGTTTTTATCTTACTCCCACAAGTAAGATGTGACCCAAGGTCGGGTCGGGAAAGTGGGGTTTAAAAATTGCCTGGGCAGCCCCGTCGGCATTTCCCGGTAGGGGCGCCTCAGGCAGTAAGCAATAAACTTACTCCTCCCCAAAGAGGGGAGGCGACCCATAGACCGGCGTGAATCAAGCCCTGAAGGCCAAGACAATACCAGTCTATGGGGTGCAGTATCCATTGGAACAGATACTACACTTTGATCTTAGCCAAGAGGACAAATGAGTAGGTGAATTCTTTTTGCCTAATTGGTACCTATATCGATATTGACCCAGTTTTCGCGAGTTTCTTGTTGGAAGCGTTCGGCTATCCTACGCAAACGCCCGAGAGATGACGAGCAGATTTGTACCAGACGACAATTTTGATACGGTGCTGCGTCCTATGATTTTAAGTTGGTGCTGATATCGATCCTGAACCAGTTTTCGTGCGGTTCGACTCGGAAGCGTTCGGCTATCCTACGCAAACGCCCGAGTGTTGACGAGCAGATTTGTACCAGACGACAATTTTGATACGATGCTGCGTCCTATGATAATAATGTTTTGCTTGTTTTTTTGTTGTTGTTGTTAGAGTTTAGGGGTAGGGTTAAACTATTTATTTGATAACAGTAATTTCGCTCTGTTCTGCTTGTTTTATTAAAACACATAACAGGACGCAGCACCGTATCAAAATTGTCGTCTGGTACCATTCGGCTCGTCAACACTCGGGCGTTTGCGTAGGACAGCCGAACGCTTCCGAGTCGAACCGCACGAAAACTGGTTCAGGATCGATATCAGTACCTTTAAGTTATATTTTCAAGAAATTTTCTAAAAGAAACAACAAAAAAACAAAACAAGCAAAACATAGCGAAGTTACTGTTATCAAATAAATATTTTTTTATTTTGATACGTTGCTGCGTCCTATAATTTTTAGTTATAGTTGCAAGAAATTTTTTAAACAACAAAACAAATAAAACAAGCAAAACAGAGCGAAATTACTGTCATCAAATAAATATTTTAACCCTAAACCCTAACAACAAAAAACAAAACAAGCAAAACATTAAAATCATAGGACGCAGGACCGCATCAAAATTGTCATCTGGTACAAATCGGCTCGTCATCTCTCGGGCGTTTGCGTAGGATAGCCGAACGCTTACGACAAGAAACTCACGGAAACTGGGTCAAGATCGATATAAGTACCGCCTAATTTCCCAACTGTATTTCCTTTAAAATAATGGTACGCTTATAGATGACGCACCATGTTTCCGTGACTTCGCGTCATCAACGTTCGGGCAAGTTACGGAAGCGCTCGAGAGTTGATGAGACGAAAACTGCCAAACACTAAATTGAAGACTGGCAGCCGATAAATTACGACGAAAAAGGAAACCAAACTAAAATACATATATAAAAATAAAGAACGAACAAACCATAGCTAAACCAATGTTAGTAATTAGATGTTTATTTATTTATTTATTTTGTGTGTCAAAGCAACCATCCTTAATCAAATGTTTTTAAATAAAATGTTTTTTTTTGTTTGTGCACCGGAAATTTCCAAAAGATGATTTTGATAGATTTCTAAAGCAAATGTTTTTGTTTTTTAAAAAATTTTTTCAATGTGTTTAAAAATTTTTTTTTCAAAACAATTTTCGGTGCAATTTTAGTATAAGGCCAATGCAGTTAATTATTTTCATGTAAAAGCATTATTTTGTACTTACTCAGTCATAGTTTATCTCTCACGGCACGAAAAAGAATTTAAAAATATCAAGCAGAACTTTAATTAGAACGATTTTTCCATTTCCATAAGGGCAATATGAAACGTCGCCATTTTGGGAGTGGCCGGTTGATGGAATAGCTTAGAATAGCTAACTAAGGGCAGATAAATGTCGCGAAATTGGGTCCCCTAGGTAGGCACGTGAAATATGAAAAAAAAAAAAAAAGAAAATTATATCGTGGAAAGTATCCCGGTGAACAAATTAAAAATAATTATTTAATTTTCTATTTTTTAATTTAATACATATATATTTTATTATTATTGCTTATGTGTTTCTTTCTTTTTAAAATCCTAACAATAAAAACGGAGTTAATGCCCATGGCTATTCTATCGACCGCTCACACCCAAAATGTCGGCTCGGCCGCGAATACAGGTTGTACATCGAAATGGAAAAATCGTTCTAATTAAAGTTCTGCTTGATATTTTTAAATTCTTTTTCGTGCCGTGAGAGATAAACTATGACTGAGTAAGTACAAAATTATGCTTTTACATGAAAATAATTAACTGCATTGGCCTTATACTAAAATTGCACCCAATTTTCTTAACATAAACACCGAATAAACAAATTTTTTTTGTGTTTGACACATACGTTGACGTTTATTGCATATTTTTGTTTCGCGAAAATGGACATTTTCTGGCAGAACTCAATTAGTCGTTCGGGAGATTCAACGAGCTGGCAGATTGGTTAATAGTTTCGTCAACTCTCAGGCACTTCTGAGACCTGTCGGACGTTGACGACGCAAAGTCACGGAAACATGTTACATTCTTCACAAACTTTTTTTTTTACAATGGTAAATTAACAATGCAGGTAGAATTTTCGAATCTATTGAAAAGAAATTCTTTTGAATTTGTATAAAATATTCTAGAGTATTTTTAACCTAAAATGATCACCGACTTTCTGACCATCACCAATTTGACCAGGTTTTTTTTTCTGTGTACACATCGCTTTAGTACTTTTTAGTATTTTTTTCACATTATTCTTTAAAAAATTAAGGCATTGCCCGTAGGTGCTATACCAGTCAGATGGGGGCGTTAATGAATGATGCTTGTTCACCACTTTCTGTTTCATGGGTAAACTAGTGCGTTCTGGGTTCATTTGGGCATAGTTTCTGGCAGTGCTCGAATGTGGGGGGGGGGGGGCAAAGGCATGACTGGAGGGCATACATTCAGATGACAAGTGTTTCCAAATAACAGAAGAAATTTTTTTATGTTTATGTAGTGAATTCACTACTTTTAGAAAATTGTTGAGCCAAACACAAAAACTAATTATACCATTTGCACGCTGTTCTGCACAAGTATTAGGATTGTAGGAGTTTAAAAAAAAAAAAAAGGGTCGGTAAAAATGCCCCACCCCCTAAAAATAATTGGTCAAATTGGTGATAGTCATAAAGTGAGTGATCAGTTTACCATAAATTTATATAGGGAACTGATCCTCCCTCCAAAAGGCAAAGTATAAAAAAAAAACAAGAAACGGAATTCTTTAGTGACGTGATAGGTGATTGTACACAGAAAAAAAAATTGGTGTGAAACGAAAGGGAAGTTTTAAATAAGGAATAAACGCCAAATTTTGCCTATATTGAAACAGTTAGCTCCTAAAGAGGCAGCTATATTTTATCGACTAGTTTTGTCTATTTTTCGCAATGACAGGACAGATTAGGGCATCATGCACATTTGTGCAAAAATAAAAAAATTTTCTAACTTGAAGCATAGGAAAAATGGCAGTACACATCTCTGCTTTTGTTCGGAATCAACTCTTCATCTCCATTGCACAATCATGCATATGCGTGTCATTCTTAGAACTCCAAGTCTCACCAGGATAGACCTGAGCAGCACTGTCCTGGTTGACTCTTTCCGGGTGAGCATGCCGCCAGTGTTGGGATAGCCCTCTACCAGGAGCAAACTCACGACTAGAAGCACACTAAGGAAGAATGCGAATGGAATCAGTCAGTCGACTGTCGAGACTTGCAGGGTTCCCAGGTACAGAGGAACCTGGTTTATTACTATTTTTTATTTTCGAAACCACTGTGTAACCTTTTGGTGGGAGGTCAACCCTCAGCTGGCCGGTTTCAGTGGTCAGGTCCACCCAACTTCTGACCATATCTACCAACTGTTGCCTGACTCTCACCACAAGGAGGTGGGGAAACAAGCGAGTCATAGTTACTCTCCCCATTTGCACTTGGTTGAATATTATTACTTTGACATTAAAAGCACTGGGCAGAAATCACCTCGTGTCTGTACGGGTTGACCGAATGCATACTTTGTTTTAATTAGACAGTCAGATTCCCCCAGTTTGTACCAGTTCGAGTTGACCGTTCGCTGCCGGACGAAAGCCCGTCATGCCGAGAGAGACGCTGAGTAATGTGCAAAGAAAGACGGACAGTGACGAGGTACCTACTTTCACCCAAAGAGGGACTGGAAGTCGTGGTGCTCCATAAAAGCCTGGCCAAGGGGCTGTTTTGCTTTCCACTGGACATGAGTGGTTAATCCAGAGACAATGACAAAGCTACATTGGCCGCTACAAGAGAAGAAAAAAGGGAACTGTGTAGACAGCGTAGCAGTGGAAGATGCTGCATCAATGGCACACTTCTTCTGCCTGATGGCAGACTTCTTGCTACTGCCAGAGGCCGCCTAAATGGACCGCTCTATGCCCTTGTCGCAAAGTGTGAACAGAGCTAACGCTACAGCCCCATACAGTTTCCTTGCTTTGAGGGCTGCCAGAACCGCGACGCTCTAGAGGTGCTTTTTTCATGTTTCCATATCTCTGGACGAGCCGATTCCACAGAAATGATCCTTTACAAAGAAGAGAGAACACTTCCTAGGGCTCCTGGCGATGTCTCCGGGCTCACTTGAGTCACCATGGTTTCACCCAGGAAGCAATAGGCGCCACTGACATTGCTGCCAACGATGTTGCCACCTCTGGGCTGTTCTCCAAGTCCAGGTTTGAGAATATTAACCAGATTCCCTTTCGATTGGAGGTCGGCTGCTGTTGCTGTTAATGCAATTGCCATTGAGAACGACAGACACACACGCACGTTACAACTACAGATCCGGTGCTTTTCTAGAAGACTTTCGCCAGCATCTTAGGACCGACTGACCTGTGCTCGACCATCATTGGCGCAGGTCCCATCTCCACTTTGGTCTACAAAGGTCTTGTTCCAATATTTGCTACTATCATTGAGATCTGGCTCTGCAGTCAGTACCACACAATCTAGCACCCTAGATCTATGTGCTTGCTGCGGCGTCCACCTACTCATCTCTGCAGCGTTTCAGCATGTGTTATTGCTCCTCACCAGTGCCATTTTCAGAGCCGGTCCATTCGACAAGTGAGTTGTTACATACTTCTTAGTTGATTCTGACTTCAGTGGTCACCATCCTTCTGGCTATATCCGTTGAAACTCTTCATAGGCTGACGTTTGTTTCATCCCACATCACCAGTTCTACTTACCAGAAGTGCCCTACTTCGCACTTGCATTCATTTTCAGCATCGCGTAAACGCGACTGAAAAATATCGGTCGGCTCTGTTGTTCCAAAGTGTTCCACCTGTTCCATAGAGATGGCCAAAACCACACCTCCTGATGACCGTGGATGATTTTGGCACGACACTTCCTAGTCGGTTCCCTCCAATATTCTCTTTTGCTTTCTGCTACACTTTCAGAGTTTGTCAGAGGATGCCCCTATGACTCACATATGGCCAGGACTCTTTGGTCAGTGTTTCAATACAGGTCGAGTGGGTTGCTGTCACTAACCAGAGCGACTGAAAAGGGCATTGCGAAGTAACCTCGCTGAATAAAGCATAGATGAAATCACCCTTGAGACTGCTGGAACCCGAACACCAGTGAAATATATGACAGGTCATACCAGTTCTCTTCCGCTTTTTCACGCCCGAGATGGTGGGAGCAGTAGAGTCATGTGCAGCAGAAGTGAGAAGAAAGTGACTGGATGTGGCAGGTCGATGGCTGCTCAAGGCATTGGCTATTGATAAACCTCCAGAGAGCAAGACAAGCAGGCATGCTTGTGATGACAGATAAATCAGTGGAAAAACTCATCCTTCTCCTCCACAGTGTTTTGCACGTGGTCAAAGAGAAAGACTCCATGATCTTCGAACAGTAAACTAGAGAGTCGCTTTTTCTGCAATGTACGTGTTCCCACCTTGCTGCAGTTGTTAGTGATTTTCTGCAATGTACGTATTCCCACCTTGCTGCAGTTGTTAGTGATTTTCTGCAATGTACGTGTTCCCACCTTGCTGCAGTTGTTAGTGATTTTCTGCAATGTACGTGTTCCCACCTTGCTGCAGTTGTTAGTGATTTTCTGCAATGTACGTGTTCCCACCTTGCTGTAGTTGTTAGTGATTTTCTGCAATGTACGTGTTCCCACCTTGCTGCAGTTGTTAGTGATTTTCTGCAATGTACGTATTCCCACCTTGCTGCAGTTGTTAGTGATTTTCTGCAATGTACGTGTTCCCACCTTGCTGCAGTTGTTAGTGATTTTCTGCAATGTACGTGTTCCCACCTTGCTGCAGTTGTTAGTGATTTTCTGCAATGTACGTGTTCCCACCTTGCTGCAGTTGTTAGTGAGCACTCCTACTGCTGTCATCGCATAGAGATGTCAGGTTCCATCTCTTGATCGGACGTGGCCTGAGACAAGGGATCTCAGGGCCTGCAATGTGTGTTCAAGTTGTCAATGTTCACTGAGTCCTGCAATTCGCATCCGTTTTGCGATTGGCTGTGTTCTTCAACAAGGGTTTAGCACTGGGTTTGTTTTATGTTTTTTATGTTTTTCTGTGATTCGTTTTGCGCTATGTGCAAGGTGGTGCTCGGTACATGAAGACTGCACGACAGCTGAACTGTCAGTTGTGGTGGACGGAAAGAGACAACATGGCAGCTTGCATCTCACTGTGCTTTTACATTTTCACGTTGTAAAGCAACGATGGCACACTCTAATGTCCACGACAAACTTTTACTTCCTCTAAATGATCGGGTTTCATTGTCTTCACCAGGCATTGAACACAAGGCTGAAATGCACGAACGTCGTTGTCGACATAACACACTGTCGTCAGCTTCGGCAACGTCTGATGACCTCACCGGGCCGTTCGATCGTAAGTAGCGACGGGGTATGTTCAAAAGACAGTGATGTGAAGTATGTGCACCTACCAGGAATTTCTCGTTTATGGGGTTGGTTATCATGGAAAGTGGTTAATATTTTTCTCAACCCTCCCAGGCTGGAACTAAGTTCATGCTGCTACCTCCAATGTAGCACACATGCGTTTTGCAACTGAACTCTGGTTTCCTGCAAGCTATGTGCCAACTCATTGAAGCTGGCATCGTTTACGGTTGGAACTATGACGGTATCTGATCATCTTAAAACCTCTGACTTTCACTCTTGATCAAGGAAAATGGGCTTGCCACATTGCATCGCTGCAGTTCATCTTGTGACCGATCCAGGAATTTCACCTAACGTCGCAATACGGACTCAGATGAAAATAGAAATTTTGTCAGGGTCTTATGCTTAATATTTAAATAACATGTCCATTGCAAAACTTGCATATTCATTCATTTCGTATGAAACAGATGATTGGTTTCCTCGATTCTTTTCTAGTAATACATTGGGTAGGGACCATGTGAAGGTTGCCAACATCCTAAGTGAAAGTGTTTCTGTGGGACAAACTGGATTCACCCAGGTTGTCAGTCCATGTCGTTAACCAGTTGACCACTGTCACCTCCCTATATCAATTTAGAAATTCTTTATTAGTATACATGTATGTAACAATATGTATGTAAGTATGTATAAATATATGCATGTTTAAATATAAATTGTTAATTTTATAATAATGAACAAACGAAAAATATATTTTTTGTGTTAATGTGATTTCTTGTTTATTTACAGATACCTATTATTGTGGTAAGGATTATTATCAAATTCAACAAAACAAATGACGAACAGAAGTTTTGAATATATAGAAAAATATGATGAAAGATTTTCATGTAAAATAAGTTGAGGATTTTCTGAATATTCAAAAGATCATCTATGAATATACACACAAGGTATACATTTTATCATTGAACTTTTACAAAGTTCTATTTATGTAATAGTCATGAGCACATTTTTAAACATGTGTAGTGATGCATTTTGACAATACTCAATATTACAAGACATAAACAAATAGACACGGTATAAAAATATTTTGATGTCTGCGTTCACATTTCCAAATATGAAATATGCATATATATATATATATATATATATATGAATATACAGATATATTTACATAGAATTCAATTTTAAACTGTAAGCCCTCCGTTCAGTCTAGAGAGACTATGGATACCCCTATAAGGGGCTGGCTGTGCATGTAATTATGAAGCAAGGGTTGCACAATCCCTAACAACACCTCTCCTGAGTCGGCACTGCTTGATTCCAATGGCAAGCAGTTCAAGACGACTGGAAACAATGCCGAGATAAACAGAGAGCACATACAGCACCTGGTAGTCCCAAATGGTCACCCATTTAATACTGGCCAGGCTCGATGTCCATTTTAAACACTAACATGTTAAAGCACTAAAGAAAGGATGTGAAATTTGATAATAAATTTCTGTAAAGTTTTTACATCTTGAATAATAGTCCGCCTTTTTAAACAAACATGCAAAATATGCAGGTACCTACAGAAGAGGAACCGTTTACATGTACAATATGTGGATCTGCATTTTTGGAGAAATCAATGTTGAAAATTCATAAAAGAATACACAGAGATGAGAAAAGATTTTCCTGTAGTTTATGTAGCGCTGCATATGCACGAAATTCGCACTTATTAAATCACATGCAAAAACACACTGGAGAAAAACCATTTACATGTGAGGTGTGCGGAACTGCATTTTCGCTCAGTGCTGTTTTGAAAAGACATATGCGAATACACACAGGTGAGAAACCATTTTCTTGTGAAGTATGTGGGTCTGCATACGTGCAAAGTTCACATTTAAAAAGGCACATGCGCATACATACTGGAGAGAAACCATTTTCTTGTGAAGTGTGCGGATCTACATTTTCTGTAAAATGCGATGTAAAGACTCACATGCGAATACACACTGGAGAGAAACCCTTTTCATGTGAAGTGTGTGGAACTGCATTTTCACAGAATTCCCATTTGACAAAACACATGCGCATACATACTGGGGAGAGACCATTTTCCTGTGAATTTTGTGGTGTTACATTTTCTATGAGTACCAGTTTGTCAAAACACAGACGAATACATACAGGAGAGAAACCGTTTTCCTGTGAAGTTTGTGGATTTTCATTTTCTGACACTTCCAGCTTGAAAAAACATGTGCGAATTCATACGGGGGAGAGACCATTTAAATGTGAAATGTGTAGTAGTCGATTTGCAGATAACTATAATTTAAAAGTGCATATTAAGATACACACGGGAGAAAAACCATTTTCCTGTGAAGTATGCGGATCTGCTTATGTGCAAAGTTCACATTTAAAAAGACATATGCGGATGCATACAAAAGACACCATGTCCAGTTGAATTATGTTGAGTCGCATGTTTACGGATTTGAACAAAAATGTTTTTTCATGAATCGGAATTTAAAAACTTAATTTAGTTTAAAATAGTGGCCATCTTAATATTTCATATGTTTAATAAGTAGTTTTTTTTTCTTGTCTTTTTTAAATTCTTTTTACCCAAGGCGATCCATAATACAGGCCTGGCAAACATGCGTATATGTAAAGAACAAAATTATTACTAAATAATAATTACCAAGAAAAGTTTTAGTAAGAAATTTCTTAGTAATGTCCAGTAATAAGCAACTATACATATTATTTAAAAACAGCTTACAATAATTGGTTAATTTCCATCAATTCAAATGTAAAAATTACAAAAATATAAAAGAACTAAATTCACAAAAAATCACTTTATTCACCATGAATTAGACACATTTTTTATATTTAAAAAATCATGAGTCAATTTGTTTATATTGACTAATTGATTACAGAAAATATAATGACATACAATCAGAAAGCAAATTCAACATTTTACAAAATCAAATACTTTATGAAACAAAATAATGTTTGGTAGAAACAATTTTGATAAGCTTTACAAAATATTTTATGTTACAGACACAATTTGTTTTTACAGAAGATAGAGAAAATGCTTATTTCTTCATGATATGATAATACATATTATACACAGTCGTAATAATAGAATAAACTTACATTAACTAGAATATAAAACCAATAAAATATATGTAAAAGGAGAGAAATGTAAAACATATCTTATAATTATACATTTCTGTACATTAGGGGTCAAATTTATAGGCATCCTTAGTGCAGCAAGATTCTTGTTTACATCACATTTAAATTTCTGCATGTTAGTACACTCAGGGAAACAGTGAGCAGGGAGGGAATTTTAAAGGCAAGCAGTTGTGAAGATAATCAGAGTAATCTCTCCCTTTGATTCCTAATAGTTATCCTGTCTTTTATTTCTCTTTGAAAGTGTTAATTTATGTATTTAAGTTAAGATTATGTAAGTTACATACAAGTTATTTGCATATTCTTCATCTGTCAGTTCTCCAATTTTGGGTCGAAATCCTTTTTGTAATAAAAGCTGATTGTTGCCAAATCGCTAGAGCCTTACATCTTAATTTTCTTTCATCGCTATTTGGCTGGATTTTATTTCGTTTTTCTCTCTCTCGTTTTATCTTTCTTTCTTTCTTTCTCTTTTCCTGATTTTTTCTCTTCTTCTTCTCTCTTGTCTTGCCTGGATTTTCCCTTTGATGAGAGTTCTCTCTGAAAACTGAAAATGAAAGTTAAGACTTCTAATGATGCACGAAAGTGTTAGGAAAGTTAGGATTTGTCTTTGATCAAAAAATGGCTTTCTGTGTCCTTCTGTTCACATACGCACTCAGTGTCTTTCTTTTAATTTTGACTTTCTGAGTTGGAACTAATTGGAATTGTTTCGGAAAAGAGTTGTTTTTTGTACTGCCCACACATACACATAGGGAGTGAATGTGTCCCTTCTCTCCCAGGTTTCGTAATTCATAGCTTTTCTTGCCATTGACTACTAACATCCCTGATCTGTTTACATTTAAAAGCAAAATTGCATTCTCTAAACATTCTAATCTCAATGTTATTTTAATGTTTGAGACAAACTTATAAGTCATACAGATGCAAGAAATGCACACAGAGACATGTAAGAAGTGGGCACACAATCTATTACTAATGGAGATTTGGTATCAGTCTATCTTCTTCCTTTTTAGAAGGTTTTTTTGTAGTATCTGTTCTGGTGTCATGATGCCGTCCTTCCAGCGATTACTTTCTTTATTTTTGTTGGGGGTTTATGTTAGGGGGTTGTGATAATCTAGTAAAAATTTCCAATCAACAAACAAGCACATTTTTGCTAGTTTTCTATCAAATGTTATTAATATTCTCAAAGGTGACCTCAAGCAATGGAACATCGAAATGATAGTTTCACAGAGAAAATCAATTTGTGTAATAATGTGGAATAAATGCATTAAGTGAAGAAGTTCAAAGAAAGTATATAGAAAGAGTAGTTGGAAATTAATGAAATACAGATGGGTCCACATTACACAAGGACAGTCGTTTTCATCCAATTATTTTCAGCTTATCAGTGTATCTCATTAATTTTTATCCTCATTAATTTTTTATAGATGAACTTGCCATATTTTAAATGTTTTACAATAATTACAAGACTTGAAACTGCATTTACGTTTTCTTAGCTTAATGAATATTTAACTCTAGTTTCCACACACACACACATATATATATATACACGTTCGCACACACACACACACATATATATGTGCAATGCTCCGACTCTACTAGAATGTTTAGGTACCTATGCTTGCCACTTTCAGTGTAAATATCACTTAATTTCTCTGTTATTATGTGAAAATCCCTTGTGCTCGAATGGGATATGGTAAACACTTACAGATTCAAGGTGTCTCTGTGAACTGGGTTCGCACCCTGTGAGCGTCTGAGATTGTTACTTCCCTACACTGATGAGAGACATAAGCTCGAAACGACGTCGTATGTAGGTAAAATATTAAAAAAATAATTTAATATATATGATGGAAACAAAGAGTTAATAAAAACGGGTTCATTTTAGTGAATAGTCAAAGATCTTTCAACTAACATATAAAGTCAAAGATCAGAGGAATTAATAGAAATTCTTATGATTTTGTCGTTTGTTTTTTTCATGTTCTATTTTTCCTTTGAACTTTGTTTACTTTTTTTTCGTCTTGTAATCTGTAAAAATTTTGTCCTGTATATTCCTGAACTTTTTTGCTTATCCTATGACATTAAAATTTATATTTTCTTGTAAAAAGATATAATGTCCATATTTATATACTCAGGCATTTATAAGGGAAATATATAAATTTAGACTGTATTTCCCCTCAGTGAGGCCAAACATCAATTTTAACAAATTACATAAAAGTTCACATGCAAATACATATTGAAACAACTGAACTCAATTGGACTGTTAGAATCCTAAAATGATCTCCTGCTTGAAGTCTGAAATAATCGGCGAATGTTTGTCATCAAAGATAAAAAAAATTGAAAGAAAGAGAAATTTATTTTTCTATTAATATGACATCATTTTACTGGCCCATATTTTGTAAAACGCATTGAAATAAACATCAACGTTTACTTTTCGTAAACTTTTGATTTGTATATTTTGTTAATTTAAATATTTAGAAGCCAATATAGTAATTATTTCTTTCTTCTTTCCCTCCTACTACCACTCTTTTATTTTCTTTCTTCTTTCCCTCCTACTACCACCTTTTCTTGGCCTTTTGGCTAAGATCAAAGTGTAGTATCTGTTCCGATGGATACTACACCCCATAGACTGGTATTGTCTTGGCCTTTGGGGCTTGATTTATGCCGGTCTATGGGTTTGTCCTGTGCAGTTCTAGGAGGTTCACCCTCCCAGGCTTCGCCTCCCCTTCTTTGGGGAGGAGTAAGTTTATTGCTTACTGCCTGAGGCGTCCCTACCGGGGAATGCCGACGGGGCTGCCCAGGCAATTTTTAAACCCCACTTTCCCAACCCGACCTTGGGTCACATCTTACTTGTGGGAGTAAGATAAAAACTGGCCTTGTGCCTAACTCCTGGAGAGGAGTAAATCAATTCTACCACTTTTTCTTCGTTTCTTTTTTCTTTCCCTCCTACTACCACCTTTTCTTCGTTTCTTTCTTCTTTCCCTCCTACTCCCACCTTTTCTTCCTTTCTTTCTTCTTCCCCTCCTACTACAATCTTTTCTTCCTTTCTTTCTTCTTTCCCTTCTACCACCTTTTCTTTTCTTTCTTCTTCCCCTCCTACTGACATCTTTTCTTCGTTTCTTTCTTCTTCCCCTCCTACTCCCACCATTTCTTCTGTTCTTTCTTCTTCCCCTCCTACTACCACCTTTTCTTTGTTTCTTCCTTCTTCCCCTCCTACTCCCACCTTTTCTTCTGTTCTTCCTTCTTTCCCTCCTACTACCACCTTGATCAATCATTGATAGATATTGTTTTGTTTTACTTTTATTCATTCAAAACAGGACATATTGCCACTGAAGTTACTTTGGTAGGAGCCAGATTTATAGGGGAAATCTACGTGGGGAGTTGTGCAACAAAGGAAAGAAAGAGCAGAAAGGTAAGTGGTTTAAGGAAAGAAGTGGTTTAAGGAAAGTAGAAAATCTTCCGGCCTCTACGAACCTCTACGGTGAAAGGTAGGATTTAGCAGCAAGTATTTTTATTTAGTAGGTGCACATGCAGTCAGTGCAGTGTAAGACACTCTGTGAAAGTACTTATAAAATAAGCACAGGGATGCAACTCTGTGGTGATGCAGTAGGCGCTAGATCTTGACAGATGGTGCTGGACCTATTAGGTAAGAAATTCTGTTTTGCACCCTTTCCAAGAAGGAGAACCTAGTCGTTGGTGCGCCAACCCATACATGGCAACTACTTCATGCGCAGGCAAATGGTGACTTGGTAGAGATATTGGATACTCACAGTTTTGACTAGAAGAAGCCTAACATCTTTGCAACAGCCATGGCAGATATAGAAACATGGAACAAATCTGTTATTTCTTTTATGATATATATCAGGATCTTTTGAGAAGAATAAAAAGATTCAAGCACGAATTTAATTTTAATATTGAGATTGTCGAGGTTTACATTTGTATGTGACTTTGAACTTTTGCAAAGAAAATTAAACATTTTCTAGAACATAACATTTTATATGCAGTAGTTTTTTAACAAAATGTAATATTTTATATATATACACTACACTACAACAATCACAATATGCAATACTATAGGCCCCACCAATTGAGTTCTGTGAAAGTACTTATGAAATAAGCACAGGGATGCAACTCTGTGGTGATGCAGTAGGCGCTAGATCTTGACAGATGGTGCTGGACCTATTAGGTAAGAAATTCTGTTTTGCACCCTTTCCAAGGAGAGCCTAGTCATTGGTGCACCAACCCATACATGCGCAGGTGACTTTGTAGAGATATTGGATACTCACAGTTTTGACTAGAAGAAGCCTAACATCTTTGGCAGATATATATAGAAACATGGAACAAATCTATTATTTCTTTTATGATAGATATCAGGATCCTTTGAGAAGAATAAGGTAAAAAGATTCAAGGACGAATTTAATTTTAATATTAAGATTGTCAAGGTTTACATTTGTATGTGACTTTAAACTGGTCCGGGACGTTCTCCTGTGCGGGGATAAATTGTCTGAATATGACGGCTGGGTGAGCGTCCGCTCTTAACGCTGCTCGAAGCTCGACCCCTCTCCGGGCCGAGGCCCGTCTCCTCAGAGACGTCCTCTCTTGATGCTCACAGAAGCTTGACTCCCCATGTTTCCTATTGCTTCGATTTTCCTGCTCTCCTTTATAGCAGCAGCATTCCCTCATTTGATTGGTTGAGTCAATGCGTAGGCTGACTCATGCAAGTCCGTCTGCCAAGCATCCTGTTGACCCATTTTTGACAAACGTCGCCGTCTGCATCCCCGTTCTGTAATGGTAAGGGAAACATGTGCCGACAAGTCCCCATCTCCCCTTTTTATGCCTTATGGGTCAAAATATGTAGATATAACACTTTCAAGAACACAGCGAATGGTATCTACCTGCACTCCAGATCTGACGGTAGTCTCTTCATCATCGCTAGGCTTCGCTCCAAGACTAAGACCAGGTCAGTCTAGATCAGAGACATGCTGTTTGCCGATGATGAAGCCATAGATAGCATCATACCAGGAAGATGGTCTCCAAAGACTGGTGGAAAGGTTTGCTGATGCTTGCAGCCTGTTTGGCTTCACCATCAGCCAGAAGAAAACCCAAGTTCTGGGACAAGCAACCACCTGCTCACCCAGCATTTTAATCCAAGGTACACCACTGGAGGTCGTTCATCAGTTCCAGTACTTAGACTCCACTGCTTCAGACATCCTCTCATTGGACGTAGAGATCAACAAAAGGATTGCTAAGGCATCCACAACCCTCTCTAAACTAACGAGAAGAGCCTGGGAAAACAGCCACCTTACAACTTTTATCAAGATGGGCGTCTACAGAGCGTGCGTTCTCAGTGTCCTACTGTATGGAAGTTAGTCCTGGACCACGTACTCAACACAGGATAGAAAACTCCAGGTCTTCTATATGAGGTGCCTACGTAAGATACTTGGTATCACATGGCAGGACAGATTGGGCAACAATGATATTCTGCAAAGAGCAGGCATTCCATACATCTACTCTGTACTGTGTGAGCGACGTCTTTGCTGGCTGGACCATGTGTGCAGGATGGATGATGGGCGCTGTGGTGTTTGGTAATAAACAACAGTCAATTGTGGTGGTTGTAAACATATCTTTATTTAACAAGGGTTATAACAACATGTGTGTATCAACGGTCGTAATCTCTCTATCTATGTCCCTAGCTCTATCGCTGCTGCTGCTGCTTCCTGCTCTCGTACCGATCACGTTGGTACGTGATCTTCGACACTACATCTTCCCTCTTTTTTTTAATAAATTTATGTCACTATAAAGTCTTCTTGCCACACTGGGGTGGATCTTACTCTAGGTGTTCTGATTGAACCACTAGGGGCAGTTAAGGCCGGTGTTAGGGGTTCTTGAGCAGTTTCCTTAGGGTCTGGACTGGAGATGGGAAGTGCATCGATTGGGTTGAGGTGTGTGTCTTCGATATCTGTTGTAGAAGTAGGGGGCCAGTGGGTTGTATCAGGGGGAGAGTAAACTGCTTTAGGGACGTCGGTGTAGTCAGGACTATACTGCATGTCGCCGGGTACCTTTTTTACATGGGCAGCGTTTCTCATTCTCACTTGGCCTTGGGGTTGTTGTATTAGAACAGCATTTCCCTTCTTTTCCACAACTTGATAGGGCTGAGACTCGAACCGAGCGTCCAGCTTGTTTGTTCTGTGTAAATTTTTACACAATACTGTGTCCCCTCTCTGGATCTGTTGGTCTCTAGCTCCTCTTCTCTGGTCAGCAGCTATGTTGCGTTTTAGTTTGTGTAGAGCATCCTTATCATGTACGTCACTAAAATCAGTGGACGCTCCTACAATACTTGGCAGCTTACCTCGGAGTTCGCGGTTCATTAGTAACTTCGCTGGGGATACTCCGGTTACTGTGTGAGGGGTGGTTCGGTATTGGAACAGAAAATTCCTTAGTTCAGTCCTCCAGTCTTTCCCTTCGACTTTGGCGATCTTAATTGCCTTTAGGATTGTTCTGTTGAACCGTTCCACTTCGCCGTTGGACTGTGGCCAATACGGGATCCCTCTCACCTGGGTGATGCCGTGAGTATTCATATACTCATTGAATTCTCTTGATGAGAATGGCTGTCCGTTGTCACTCCTCAGATAGTTGGGATATCCATGATGATTGAACATCATTTCTAGTGCACCCGTTACATTTTTGGCATTTGCTATTTTCATATGCGCAACTTCTGGCCATCTTGGGTAGTAGTCGACAACAGCCAGCAGGTAGTTCCCTTCGGAGACACTCAGTAGGTCAACAGCTACATAGGTCCAGGGTTGGTCAGGCAGCGGTGTACTCTCTAGTTCTTCTGGAGGGGCATTTTTGCCAACCACTTGACATGGGTAACACGCTTTTACTCGCTTTTCTGCCATTCTATCCATCTCTGGCCACCAAACTTTGGACCGTAGGCGATTTTTGGTTCGCACAATCCCTTGGTGTCCTTCATGAGCCAGTACAACTACCCGCCCCTGAAGTGCCTCAGGGATTATGATCCTGCGTCCTCGGATGACCATCTGTCCTGCTATCCAGAGTTCATCTTTGATTGCATGAAATGCAGTACCTTTGAAATGGGTCCAGTCATTTTCGGATATAGCTTGCCGAAGTTTGGAGATCGTAGCATCATCCTTTGAAGCTTTTTCCACTTCACAGGGAGCCAGTGCCTGAGGTACAGTATCTTTAATGATACTGTAGATGTAGTCCATTGTTTCCTTTTCCTCAGTTTTGTCTGGGTTTTCAACGGGCTGTCGACTCAGCAGGTCCGCCTTATTGGTTCGGCCAGGAATGTGGATGACTTTGTAGGTGAACTGTTGTAGAAACAACAGCCATCTCTCCACTCTTGCTGAAGGGGGCTTCGAGGAAGGTGATAGTACCTTTACCAGCGCTTTGTGATCAGTCAGGATCTGAAAGTCACATCCAATGAGGTACAGACTGAACTTTTTGCATGCCCAGAATACTCCCAGTGCTTCTCTTTCAAATTGAGAATATCGGGACTCTGTTGGTGTGAGCTTCCTACTGGCATAGTATACTGGTTTCCAGTATCCGTTTAGCTGCTGTTGTTCAATGATTGCACCCACGCCAACGGGAGAAGCATCAGTTGTGATTCTAGTTGGCAACTCAACACTGTAGTATGCCATGACTGGCGCTTCAATTAACCCTTTCTTTAGTTTGTTAAAGGAATATTGTTCCTCTTCTTCCCATTTCCAATCAGAATCTAGTCTTGTAAGATCCCAAAGTGGTGCAGTTACACTAGCAAAATGGGGCACAAACTTAGCACAGAATTGGGCCAGTCCCAAGAAACTCCTCATCTGTGATGCATCTTTTGGTGGAGGAGCATCAACTACAGCCTTCACCTTTTCGTCCGAGACCTTCAAGCCGTCTTGTGTCAGAATGTGGCCCATGTATCTTATAGATGTCATTTTAATCTGGCACTTCTTTCCATTGACAGTCAGTCCTTGTTCGGCTAGGTGTTGGAAAACTTTGGCGAGTCTAGTGTCGTGCTCACTTTCTGTTTTCCCGACTACTATGATGTCATCTGACATGTTGTATGCTCCTGGGCAGCCAGCTATAACCTGACTTATGATTTGCTGAAATTTTTCTGAGGCCATGTTTACCCCAAACATAAGTCTTTTATACCGGTATAGCCGATCAGGTGCAGCAAATGTTGTGATTTCTCTGGAGTCTGGATGCAACTCTATTTGATGGTAGGCCATATTCAAATCTACTTTTGAGAAATATTTGCCTCCAGCCATTTCTTGTATAGTTTCCTCAATCGTGGGCACTGGATGACGTTCTCGAACGATAGCTTCGTTTGCTCTACGCATGTCGATACATATCCTCACATCGCTTTTTCCATTGTCCTCGGGCCTTTTTTCCACTGTCACTAAAGGATCCACCCATTGAGAAGGTTCCCTGACCCTCTCAATTACATCCAGATCAACCAGTTCTTGCAATTTGTTTAGGACACATTGCCGCCGCTTGAATGGTATCCGACGTACTGGCTGAGTGACAGGTATAATTTCTGGATTTATTTTGAATTTTAATTGGTAGTTTTTCAGTTTTCCCAATCCACTGAAAACCTTTGGAAATTCTTTTAGTATTCTTGTCCATATATCCAGTTCCGAGCAGTTCAAGATGTTGGCGTTAACGCCCACACTTAAAAGTCCTAGTCTTTTACTAGTTCTACCACTTAAAAGTGACGCTTGGGCCTGTGGTATGACAAAAAATGGAACTGTTATGTAGCGATTTGTGCTAGGAACTTCAACCTTCAATATGCACTTTCCTAGAAGGGGAAGTGGTTTTTCACTAGCATAGGGGTATAGTTTAGTAGAATCTGGCTGGAGCTTAATTTTGGGTCCTTCTTTTTCTATTTTCTTGAAGTCCTCTACAGATAATGTATTATGCTGTGCTCCTGAGTCTATCACTAAAGGGATGGTGGTGTTTCTGACTTTGAGGTTTATTACATTTTCACTCATTGATATTTTGAATAAATTAAACCCATTAGCGCCACCAGTTTTGTTATCTTCCCTTTCCCCTACACTCTGTTGAATTCCTTTGTTATGATAATGCTTTCGTCCACCACGACTGTATTTTGGGGCTTTGTCATGTTCGTTTCTATTCTGCGTTTTTGTTTGTTTGTTTTTGTAGAAACAACAGACTTCAAAATGTCCCTTTTTCCCACAGATTCCACACTTGTGATGCTTGCTTCTAACACAATCTCTTGCAAAATGTCCATTCCCCCCACACTTATAACATGCAGATGACACATTGTGGCTTGGTTTAGGTTTTTGTCTGTCGCTTAATCTATTTATATCAGACGTACAAGTAGATCCTAAAATTAGGGCCTCTTTGTGGTGGTACGTCCCAATAATTTGGATGAGACGATCCAACGTCAAGTTGCTTTCACCATATAATTTGGCTTTTAGTTCCGCGTCCTTTATGTGAAGAAGGATCTTGTCTCTGACGAATTCGTTCGGTTCTGGAGTGAAACCGCACACCTTCGCCAAACTCTTTAAGCGAGTGATATAATTATTCACGGTTTCTCCCGTGTTTGGTTCAGACTCCCAAAATCTTGAACGCGCTTTAGGGATATTTTCCTTTAGAGCGAAAGTTTTGTCAAACAGTTCTATAGCTGTTCGGAATACATCGACTCTTTCTTTATTAGCCTCGTGTCCGGCTTTTTGTTCGTCCGTGAAATTCGTCCAAATTTCACGCAGACCCTCGCCTCCTGTTAACAAAAGGATAGCTCTTTTTTGCTCAGAATTTATGACACCTGAAGCTAGTATGAAAATTTCCAGATCGGTTTTCCAATTTACCCATCTTTTATGTAAAGACTCTGGATCTCCGATCGTATCTAACGCACGTGGAGGGCTTAGCCCCCCCAATGTGACGAATTTTGCCATATTGTTGTTTAAAAGGACAATAAGATGTGAATAACAAAAGGATTGTTATTTAAAGACAATAAATGTGATAACAAACGAATTACTTATCTCTCGTTTTTTTTCTGTACTTTTCCTTTGGAAGAAAAAAAGTATATTTTTCTTTCTCTCTTGTAGCACGTGTGACCTCTTTTTTCGTGTTTTTTTTTTCCGTAGAAAAGTTCGTTGTTTGCACTTTTTTTTTTGTAGATGTCTTTCTTTGCTTTTTTTTTGTGTAGAATTTCATCTCATCGTCGTCGCCAGTTTGTGGTGTTTGGTAATAAACAACAGTCAATTGTGGTGGTTGTAAACATATCTTTATTTAACAAGGGTTATAACAACATGTGTGTATCAACGGTCGTAATCTCTCTATCTATGTCCCTAGCTCTATCGCTGCTGCTGCTGCTTCCTGCTCTCGTACCGATCACGTTGGTACGTGATCTTCGACACTACAGGCGCATCCCTAAAGACCTTTTCTACGGCGAGCTTGCCTTAGGCTCAAGAAAAAGGGGTCGTCCCTATCTCCGCTTCAAGGATGTCTGCAAGCAAGATATGAAGGCTTGCTCAATTGACATCAATACATGGGAACAAGCAACCTCCTGTCCACCCAGCATTTCAATCCAAGGTACATTAAATAAATTGTAATATCTTTTTTTTATATTTTTATTGGACTCTTCAAAAAGTAGTATATTTATACTACTTTACAAATATCTTTAAATGATAAAATATACTGCTTTAAAAGTTTATTTTAAAAATATAAATATACTACTTTAGAAATTTCTTTTACATAAACAAATTATATTTTAAGGAAAAATTCGAAATATAAGTTTAAGTTAAAATAAGATGAAAAGAAAATGAAGAATTTCAAGCGAAAATTGCAACACGTCCAGTGAAGAGTTTAGAAGGTTTGATAGTTTGCATGAAGAGTTAATACAAAAATAGAATTGAGATTTTCGTCAAATTTGGCATTTCGCTAAATATTTCATACCCCCCCCCATTTCTTCCCTCGTCGGGAGGCAAGTAAATAGTAACACAAAAACATGTTTTAAAAGAAAACATGTTAATATTTTTTATTTTTTTTATTTATGTTAAAAGAAAAAAAATTCCGAAATATAGTTGTACTGCATTTATTAAAATAGATAAAAGGTTTATTTACAAGTTGTTTTGTAAATAGCGACCACATGTATTGCGAGGTTAACCGGAAGACGCTGATGACTTCCGGAATATGTTCCGCATGTTGTGTTAATGAACTGGGGTCCTTATTGTACTCTTGCTCCAGAAAAATTAAATAAAATTTACGTCATGGAATTTTTTCATTACAGACATATTTCTTGAAAATTTGTATGTGTTAAAAATATGTAATTTTTATTTAATTATATATAAAAAAAAGTTAATAAAATTAACGTCATGGGATTCTTAAAATAAAGAAAATTTGTTTATTTACACTAAATAATAAAAACCGATTCAGTCTAAGATATTGCCGAAAAATTACTTTTTTAATTGACGTCACGTGCGCAGAAGGGAGGGCCTGTGGACGAGTGGTTATAGCACTTGGGTACCTGACTAAAACTCAGGGAAGGTTCAAGGCAGTGGAAGGAGAGGGATGGGCTCCGCCTTCCATATGCTGTGCCCTAGACACGGTGATTCTTAACAAATCACCGCCGCTACGGCGATGGGCAGTGTGCGATGTCGGCAACGATGTCGTGCACGTCCAGGCTATGCAACCTTTACCTTTTACCTTTACGTGCGCAGAGCATCATTAGATTTTTACTGGGATTATTACCTTTTTGAACATCCATACTTACAAAAGCTAAACGTACAAACTCTCTGTTTTGAAGATCACACTCAGTTTCCGAATTACCTTCATATTTTTTAAAAGAAAATGAAACGCCATCTACCAACTTACGCCATTTTTAATTGAAATTTGTAAACACTTATATTTTCACTAAAATTGCTTTTTCTCTCTCATTTTTTGAACAATTTCTTTTTTTATTGTTGTTTGAGGTAAGTTTTATGCATTGATACTATGAAATATTTAAGAGGTTTTCAAGGGAATGAATATTGAGATATGCATAAGAATATTGGGGTATCTTTTACGACGCTCAGCAGAGTCGTGAACAGGTTCAAGAAAACGAACGATAAAGTGATTAAAGACATAAATATGCAACAAGTAAAGGCGACCTAGGTCGAGAATAGATATTTTCCTACTTAGCTATGATATTTGTTTATATTTTACATAGTATAGATGGGTTTTTATTAGATGTAAAAAAAAAATTCTTTTTTTTTTTTTTGCAAAAAAACAAAATGGCGGTCGGTCGTGATTCTCTTACATAGCCCCCCACGACCGCCATATTGGATTTTGCGATTTTGGTGTGACGAACAATTTAGTTTCTAATAAATAGCACTTCGAACGGGTTAAAAATACAAACAAATGCCACAGGCAAGTTTGAAAATAACTTTTACAGCCTACAGTTACTTTTATTTGTTGTATATTTGTTTTTTGAGCGTTTTTAGTCTGCTGAGCGTCATAAAAGATACCCGGATATTGACTACAGGGGTAGGATTACCGAAGTTTAATTGCCAAACAATTCTTAAAATTAGTGTTTAGATTTATTTGGGTGTTATTTTTTGCTGAAAAGTTTTTGTTCCGAAAAAAAAAAAAATGAAAAGAAACAAAAGAAAACATTTGCTTTATGGACAGCACTTTTTCCCGGGCGCCACCGCCAAATGGCTCAAGTGACTCAATCGCAGTCATTTAAAAATAAAGAATAGTCTTTAATATTAAAGATAAGCATATAATTGTCTCCCCCCTCGAATACATTTTTTTTTTCGGTTTATTTTTATTTTTTTACTTTTCCGCCCGCCGCCAGAAGCCGCCACCGCTAAATGGCTCAAGTGACTATATCATAGTCATTTAAAAATAAAGAATAGTCTTCATAACGAAAAAATAAGCATATATTTGTCATTTTATTGCCCCCACACCCACCCCGAATACAATTTTTTTAGTATCTTTTATGTTATACTTAATCTTTTGAACTTTAAGGACCGCGCTGAAGTATTATTTAGAAACCCATTATAAATTTAAAAAAACACCCATTATAAATTAAAAAAAACAATATTACATACATATATATGTGAAATATTTTTTTTTAAATTTATAATGGGTGTTTTTTTTAAATTTATAATGGGTGTTTTTTTTTTAAATTTATAATGTGTGTTTTTTTTAAAATTTATAATGGGTGTTTTTTTTTAAATTTATAATGGGTGTTTTTTTAAAAATTTATAATGGGTGTTTTTTTTTAAATTTATAATGGTGTTTCTTTTTAAATTTATAATGGGTGTTTTTTTTTTAATTTATAATGGGTGTTTTTTAAAAATTTATAATGGGTGTTTTTTTTTAAATTTATAATGGGTGTTTTTTTTTAATTTATAATGGGTGTTTTTTTTTTAATTTATAATGGGTGTTTTTAAAAATTTATAATGGGTGTTTTTTTTTAAAATTATAATGGGTGTTTTTTTTAAATTTATGATGGGTGTTTTTTTTTAAATTTATAATGGGTGTTTTTTTAAATTTATAATGGGTGTTTTTTTAAAAATTTATAATGGGTGCTTTTTTTAAAATTTATAATGGGTGTTTTTTTTTAAATTTATAATGGGTGTTTTTTTAAATTTATAATGGGTGTTTTTTTAAAAATTTATAATGGGTGCTTTTTTTAAAATTTATAATGGGTGTTTTTTTTTAAATTTATAATGGGTGTTTTTTTTTTAATTTACAATGGGTGTTTTTTTAAATTTATAATGGGTGTTTTTTTTTTAAATGGAAAAGTAGAAAAATTAAAATAAACCGAAAAAAAAATGTATTCCATTTTTCCACTTCGGCCCTTACCTGTACAGAAGATCCAGTTAATCGGTTGGTTACGTCATGCCCAACTGTATTATTCGATCTGATTCTTCAAAAAATCAGAACCTTATTTCTCTGAATTTTTTTCTTCCCAAATAAGGCGGTGGCTGAGTGCCAATCAGGTTGAGAACATGATTACCAATTCAAAAGAATAATCTGGCAGTAGTGTCATTGGTGGGCTGCTCCGTTTTCCGTATGTTATCCTCTGAAATTTTCCTCTAAAAGTAATGCAGTGTTGAAGAGTAGTGAAATCTGAAAGCAATGTATTCTGGAATATAAATGATTATCCTGGCACAGGCTAGGAAGTAAGTGTAGTATCTGTTCCGATGGATACTGCACCCCTATAGACGGGTGTCGTCTTGTCCTTCGGGACTTGATTCCACCTGTCTGTGGGTTTGTCCTGTGCGGTTCTAGGAGGTCCACCGTCCCAGGCTTCGCCTCCCCTCTTTGGGGAGGAGTAAGTTTATTGCTTACTTCCTGAGGCGCCCCTACCAGGGAATGGCGACGGGGCTGCCCAGGCAATTTTTAAATGGCCAGAGTGCTCACCTTCTCGGACGCTGGCTTTTCAAACCCCACTTACTCGACCCAAGCTGTGGTCACATCTTACTTGTGGGAGTAAGATAAAACTGGCCTTGTGCCTAACTCCTGCAGAGGAGTAAATAAATATAAATGATTATCCTATAGAATTATATTTTACAACTTTATTCAGCATTAAATAACCCATAGATTGTTGACTTGATGTAAAACAAACCCAACCAACTCAACCAATATAAAAAAAATGTTAGTATTGTTTTCTAAGAAACTATTAATTAATTACTAATTTATTTGAACAAATATTTTAGTGGCTTAAACTTTTCACAAATCTATTAATACTTTTTTTGATAATCAATATATAAAACGTTAACTTGTAAGTGAAGAATTTGAATGCAAAACGCGATGAATCCAATTTGTTTTAATTGAGACATTAAACAATAAAAAGACGATTATATTAAATTTAAACTTTGACCAGAAGCGTATTTTAATTAAAAGCAAAATGAAATTATGCCGGCATCATATAACATAAATTATGATTTTTGAGCGTGCTCGAGTATTTAAATGTAACACGTTTTAGAATGATAGTTTCGTAATTTTTAAAATAGCGTTTATCGCATTTTGTATTCAAACTCTTCACATGTACATTTAAAAGTTAAATTATCTTTACATTTAAATGTATATTCACAAAAAGAAACTAATACATTTTATTGAGACATTTTAACTATACATTATGAGATTAGCAAAACAAACCTGTAGCATACCCCACAAAGAATAAATAGCAATTGTGATGAAAAAGTGTAGAAAGTAATTTCTTTTATTAATTGTTGTTTCTCATATTTTTCTTTCATTCATCGTTCATTCTTGTCTTAGTCAATGCTTCTGTAGTGACAGTGATCATGGGTGTGTGATAGAAGCATAAGAGGCGGGTGAATAAAAATAATGTTAAAAACGGTATTTTCCACATAAGGCTAGAATAAGCATAACGTTTAAATAGTGGAAAATTCCATTAGAAGTTAACAAACTAGTGTCATGACTATGTTGCAGAATATGGCGCCATGGGAGGAAGTGCGTGGTAGAGAAGAGAAATCGTTTCTACTCTTTGTCAAAGTGACAAAACTTCTTTTTCGAGGTCCTTCAGATGTGGGGCAGGAAATTGCAGCTCCTCCCGATGTGCACTACTATGAATTTTTTAAACCCAGAAACAAATAATTGAATTATTGTGTTTGTTTTTGAGTCATCTTATTATTACAGAAAGAAAGACGAAAAGAAACTGCGAGACGTGAATATCCACAGAACAATTTGCGACGTGTCGACAAAACAGGACTTCAGACAATTTATTTAAATTATTATTATATATATCAATGAAAAAATTATTTATCTGTGATTTGCAAATAAATCACAGGTAGCATTTTCTACTATTTTATAATTTGCCTGCTTGTTAAGCAACAATATAGGGACTTAGTCTATGTATGATGCTAACATGCTTTAAAATTTTTGTTATCAGATGCGATAAACTTAATATGGTCACCTACATTAGCCCAAAACAGTTGTTTGGGATGATTACCACATTATTAATCCAAGTTTTGAAGTGGTGAATGAACATGCTCTTTCAAAATTATTTTTTTGGTAATTCAGCTTACCGGTGCGAACTTTATAAACAAAGTGAAACTCAAAGCAAATAACAAAATTGCAAATGATATTATTTGTCGGTGCAAAATTCTTTTAATGCATTTACTATTTTATTTCAGTTATTGAAACATAGTTGTATTAGTATTGATATACTATCTTTTTTTATTTGCAGATTACAACTATTATATAAAAGGATGATCACCAAAGAACAAATACAAGTTTTTAATCTCTTTTCAGATAATTGCTGACTCATATTTCTGTGAAGCACATTGGTTAACTTTTAAACAGTTCTGTTGATAAAACATGGAAAATCTCATTGAAGAGACTAAGTCATCATTTTCTCATGAATCTACTTTGACAAAACGCATAGGTGAAAAATATTATTCCTGCAAAGTGTGTAGATGTTTATTTTCCCAAAGATCTCATCTAAAAGAACACATGCAAGTTCACATGGGAGAGAAACCATATTCCTGTAACGTTTGTGGATCGGCATTTTCAAATAAGTATTGTCTTGAAACTCACATCAGAATACACACAGGAGAGAAACCATATTATTGTAATATCTGTGATCGTGCATTTTCGCAGAATTCCAGTTTAAAACAACACATGCATGTACACACTGACGAGAAACCATACTCATGTGAAGTTTGTGGAACTGCATTCTCAACGAATTCTACTCTAAAAAATCACATTCGAACACATACAGGAGAGAAACCATATCTTTGTAAAATTTGTGGCACTGCATTCTCATTGAATTCTCATCTTAAAAAACACATGCCGACTCACACAGGAGAGAAACCCTTTTCTTGCAAGATTTGTGAAACTGCATTCTCCAGAAAATATAATCTAAAACAACACATGTTTACCCATACAGGAGATAAACCATATTCGTGTAAAATTTGTGATTCATCATTTTCACAGAATTCCAATTTAAAAAAGCATATGCGAATACATACAGAAGATAAAAAATATTCTTGCGAAGTTTGTGGATCTGTATTCTGGGATAATTCTTATCTTAAGGAACACATGCGGACACATACAGGAGAGAAACCATATCCTTGTAAAGTCTGTGGGAGTGCATTCTCAATGAATCACAGTTTAAAAAAACACATGCGTATTCACACAGGAGATAAGCCATATTCTTGTGAAGTTTGTGGAACTGCATTCACACAGACTTCAAGTCTGAAAGCACACATGCGAAGACACACAGGCGAGAAACCATATTCTTGTGAAGTTTGTGGATTGGCATTTTCAGTGAGTTCAAGTTTGAAAGGGCACATGTCTATACACACAGGCAATAAACCGTATTCTTGTGAAATTTGTGGAAATTCATTTTCACGGAATTATCATCTGAAACAACACATGCGAACTCACACAGGTGAGAAGCCATATTCTTGTAAAATTTGTGATTCTGCATTTTCAGGGAGTTCCAATTTGAAAAAACACATGAGCATACACAGAGGAAACCCTTGATCTCTATGAACTAACTGAACTAAAATAATGACAAAAGTTTGTTTGAATCCCTACTAGACACTACACTAGAGTGTCATTGGTCTCCCTATACATGGATACTTCCCCTTAGAAGTAGACCATGACGAAATATTCAAATAAAAATGTATCAAGTAAAATAAGGTCACTCAGCATGGCTATGCACTGGGCCATACAAGGAAAGTAATGGTGCACCGTCTCGTGATGCTACTACTATTACATTGTTTGGTTTATGACATACGTGTAATGTCGGCGTCGTAGAAGAGCTCTCATCCGTTGATCTGAAACGGGGCGATGTGCCATTTACTACCACTTGCATTCTCCATTGTGCCGCCGCTGCTATGCTGACTATTCGTACTGCCCATGCGTTTCTACTATTCGTACTGCCTGTGCGTTTCTTCTCACCGCCATTTCTCGCCGCCTGCTTTGTCGGGCTGTTATCCGTCTGTTGCTTGCCGCAACAACTTTTCCACGTCTCTTTGTACCAGCGGTTCTCCTCGCAAGCTGAAATCAATGTTTCTACTACAATAAAGAATAACAAGGCTTTTACTGTTTTTAATTCAGAACCATTTTTTATTTACTATCTAATTAGACGACAATGAGCAATTGTTGTTTAAGAGAGAGAGAGAGAGTTTACGCTAGTATTCCTAACTATTTAGTTATTTGTACAGGGATGAAAAGGGTGATTCACTCTGGCTCCTATTGGGGATTCGGAATCCCTTAACTTGTAACAGCTACATAACTATCGTTGTTCTCTTGTCGGCTTCCAATCGAGAACTGTTGAAATCTCAATTTAGTTTTCTCACAGCGAAAACTCTGACGTCACGAAACCTCGTGATCACGCCAGGTGTGACCTAAACTTTGAACTTAAGGTTCCCATCACTGTCATCGCGACCGTGAGAACGACACTGTACTAAACCTGCACGAGATGACTTTGTTACAAATCGCGCAAGTTAAGTGATCTCACTAAACGTCCATCCACACATGCGTCCAATTATATAAAACTACTAGAAATCCCAAATCTAGAATTCAACAAAACCAAGAAAAAGAAAAACATTATAATGGTGATGTATGCTGTTTATCATTTTAAGATGATTCTTATTTTAAAGACACATGCAAAAGCCATTGATAAAAATCGTAATCAGGCTATGTGAGTGTTTTAAAAAGTTACGTAAAACATTTTATTACCGTAACTATGCAATTCAGAACATTCAGACCATAATAGCTCAGAAAACATACTTGTAAGAATATATGATTGTAAAATATGATTCTATCTGCTAATAATAATATTTGATTGTAAAATATGATTAAAAATGATTAAAAATATGATTCTATATGCTTGTAAGAATATATGATTCTATATGCTGTAAGAATATATGATTCTATATGCTGTAAGAATATATAATTGGCAAATATGATTCTATATACTTGTAAGAATATATGATTGTAAAATATGATTCTATATACTTGTAAGAATATATAATTGTAAAATATGATTCTATATACTTGTAAGAATATAAGATTGTAAAATATGATTCTATATACTTGTAAAAATATATGATTGTAAAATATGATTCTATATGCTTGTAAGAATATATGATGAAAAAATATGATACTATATACTTGTAAAAATATATGATTGCAAAAATATGATTCTATATGCTAATAAGAATATTTGATTGTAAAATATGATTAATAATGATTAAAAATATGATTCTATATGCTTGTAAGAAAATATGATTGTAAAAATATAGTTCTATATGCTTGGAAGAATATATGATTGTAAAATATGATTCTATATACTTGTAAGAATATATGATTGTAAAATATGATTCTATATGCTTGTAAGAATATATGATTGTAAAATATGATTCTATATGCTTGTAAGAATATATGATTGTAAAATATGATTCTATATGCTTGTAAGAATATATGATTGTAAAATATGATTCTATATACTTGTAAGAATATATGATTGTAAAATATGATTCTATATGCTTGTAAGAATATATGATTGTAAAATATGATTCTATATACTTGTAAGAATATATGATTGTAAAATATGATTCTATATGCTTGTAAGAATATATGATTGTAAAATATGATTCTATATGCTTGTAAGAATATATGATTGTAAAATATGATTCTATATGTTTGAAAGAATAAATTATTGGAAACTATGATTCTATATACTTGTAAGAATATATGATTGTAAAGTATGATTCTATATACTTGTAAGAATATATGATTGTAAAATATGATTATATATACTTGTAAGAATATATGATGTTAAAATATGATTCTATATACTTGTAAGAATATATGATTGTAAAATATGATTCTATATACTTGTAAGAATATATGATTGCAAAAATATGATTCTATCTGCTAATAATAATATTTGATTGTAAAATATGATTAAAAATGATTAAAAATATGATTCTATATGCTTGTAAGAATATATGATTCTATATGCTTGTAAGAATATATAATTGTAAAATATGATTCTATATACTTGTAAGAATATATGATTGTAAAATATGATTCTATATGCTTGTAAGAATATATGATGATAAAATATGATACTATATACTTGTACGAATATATGATTGCAAAAATATGATTCTATATGCTAATAAGAATATTTGATCGTAAAATATGATTAATAATGATTAAAAATATGATTCTATATGCTTGTAAGAAAATATGATTGTAAAAATATAGTTCTATATGCTTGGAAGAATATATGATTATAAAATATTATTCTATATATACTGGTAAGAATATATGATTGTAAAATATGATACTATATGCTTGCAAGAATACATGATTGTAAGAATATATGATTGTAAAATATGATTCTATATACTTGTAAGAATATATGATTGTAAAATATGATTCTATATACTTGTAAGAATATATGATTGTAAAATATGATTCTATATACTTGTAAGAATATATGATTGTAAAATATGATTCTATATACTTGTAAGAATATATGATTGTAAAATATGATTCTATATGCTTGTAAGAATATATGATTGTAAAATATGATTCTATATACTTGTAAGAATATATGATTGTAAAATATGATTCTATATGATTGTAAGAATATATAATTGTAAAATATGATTCTATATACTTGTAAGAATATATGATTGTTGTGACATGATGAACTCTTCAATTAATAAGAGTTCTCTCCCCCTTGTATTAATATCGGTGTAGTTCTCCAATATGGCTGAAACAATAAACATGGTAAATCTATACCTCATGTTATCGTTCGTTACTTATGACTAACAAGTAAAATAAAACATCTCATGGTGGCAGCGGTAAAAGAAACCAGACGGACGAGAAGTCACAGAAAAGAATCAAGATAACCTCACACAGTGGGTAAATTGAAAAAAAAAAGAATTTCCTTCTTTCTAAAACGAGAAAAAACAAAGGAAGCGCGAAAAAAAAAAAAAAAAAAAAAAAAAAAATGGCGTCTTCAAATATAACATTACCCGTTCTAGACTGGTCGAACGAGAACAAGCACGAGGCATACAGCGAATGGGTGGATTTTATGTCCTCGTATTTCATAATCAACAATGTTGAAGAAAAGTTGAAATACAACTACATTTTGCTCAGCACCGGACCAAAAGGTCGTGAACTTTTAAAAAATGCTCAGCTTACAAATGAGCAGAAAGAAAACTCCGAGAATATATTTTTAATATTCGAATCCCACATGATTCAAAAACCAAACAAATGGGTCGAACGTTTGGAATTCACGTCAATGCGACAAAATGAAGACACAGTGGACGACTACCTAGTCAAGCTCAAAACTAAAGCCGACAGATGTGACTTCGGAAATAATAAAGACGAACGCATCTTAGAACAAATTATTAAAGGGCTCAGGAGCGCTGAGGAAAGAAGAAACCTAATTGCAAAACCAGACCTAACCCTCAAATCAGCCATAGAAAGCGTTAGAGCATATGAAATCACAACAAAAGATAACTCTCGATACAAGGACGCTAACGAAGGGAGAAATGGGGTGTATCACGAAGTATCCGTGAAAAACAAACCCTGCACGAGATGTGGTAAACACCACAGGAAAAGGAAAGAAGACTGCTACGCCTTCAACAAAACGTGCAGAAGGTGCAACGGTTTACACCACTTCGAGGAATACTGCCTAACAAATATGCAAGGCCGGAGAGACTCGAGAGATACTTCTTGCAAAAACAAAATAAGGCAAGAAAATAGCTCATATAAAGCTAAAAAACAAAACCCCCCAAACGGATACAAAAAGCAGAGTTTCCAAAAAAAAAGAATAAATACAACGTCAAAGGAAGACAACGAAACAGACCAAGACGACGATTTATACCTATACGCAATAAATGCAGAGAACGACGACCGTGAAGAAATTTTCGCGAACATAGACTGTGAGGATACAGAAAATAACGAACATAAAATAAAAATGAAGGTCGACACAGGGGCAAACGGAAATATTCTACCTGTTAGAATCTATAAAAAAATGTATCCACAAAATGGCGACAGAAAAATAAATAAACAAACGAATGGTCAAAGGGAACTAACTCATGGACATAAAAAACAAGAGTTAACTACCTTGTGGGCTGCGAATGGTACGAAGATAAACCATTATGGAGCAATAATTTTAAAGATCAAACACAAAAACTCTGCAACTATCAGAGCAAAATTTTTCGTGTGTGATAGCGATGTAACCATACTGGGCCTAAGACCAAGCATCCGACTAGGTTTAGTAACCGTCAACTGCAGCATAACAAAAGGGCACTCACCAAAACAAATTGAAAATATGGAAAACCTCGCTGAGGAATACCCTGACAGATTCCAAGGGATAGGGAAATTCCAAGGCGTTCAAAAAATACATCTTACCGAAGATGCAATACCGGTAGTACAACCGCCAAGAAAATTCCCAGTGCACCTCAGAGACGAACTAAAACAAGAATTACACAAAATGGAACACCTGGGTGTAATAAAAAAGGTTACAGAGCCCACAGAATGGGTCAACGCCATCGCATGCAGCAGAAAGAAAAATGGAAACCTACGGATTTGTCTAGACCCCAAACCGTTAAATAAATACATAATAAGGACACACCATAAAACGCCAACACTAGAAGAAATTTCACACAAATTGACGGGTGCCAAACACTTTTCGAAACTGGATGCAAAACATGGCTACTGGGCAATACAACTTGAAGAGGAATCAAGCTTACTCACCTGTTTCAACACTCCGTTCGGGAGATACAGATATTTGAGATGTCCGTTTGGCCTAAAGATGTCGCAAGACATTTTCCAACAAAAAATGGACCAAATATTGGAACCATGCAAAGGAGCCATAGGTATATCAGATGATATATGCGTGTATGGCAGAACAATACAGGAGCATGATCAAAACCTGTTAGAGACAATGGACACTGCCCGAAAATATGGTCTAGTCTTCAACAAAGAGAAATGCACCATCAGGCAAAAACAAATAAAATTTTATGGTCTCATCTGGGACGAGAACGGATCTCACCCAGACCCCGACAAATGCGATAAAATAAAATCGAAACCAGCACCAACCAACAAGGAAGAACTCCAACAATTCTTAGGTATGATACAATACCTAAGCCCATTTATACCAGATCTCAGCACCAAAACAGCGCCACTGAGGTCACTACTTAAAAAGGATGCAGAGTATCAGTGGAACGAGACGCACGACAAGACGTTCCGAACGATAAAAGATCACATCCACGAAAAACTCTGTCTAGCATATTTTGATCCCAATGCAGACACAACTATCCAAGTAGATTCAAGCATGATAGGACTGGGTGCAACACTCATTAACAACAACAAAGTTGTTGCCTTCGCGAGCAAGAGTCTGACTGAAACGGAATCACGTTATGCAAATATAGAACGTGAACTACTAGCAGTAGTATTCGGATGTGAGAGATTCCACACATACATATATGGAAAAGAAATAATAGTGGAAACAGACCACAAGCCACTAGAAAACATTCAGAATAAGAATATAGCGCAGGCACCCCCACGACTGCAAAGAATGTTATTAAGATTGCAACCGTACGATGCACAGATAAAATATAAACCAGGAAAAGAAATGTGTATCCCAGACTACGTGTCAAGAAATCAACCAACATTAGGTAAGGAAATCGAGCTTGATGTAAACATACACACTGTTGACATTACAGCTCAGAAACAGACCGAACTACAAAATGCAACTGAAGCAGATGAACTCAGAACACTTAAAGAGATGATACTAAATGGATGGCCAGATGACGTAAAAAATACTCCTAAGATAATTAGAAATTATTGGTCACTGAAAGAATGCCTATCCGTACAAGATGGTATGATCACAAAGGGGCAATCCATAGTCATACCCAAAAGTATGCAACAGATGGTATTAATGAGGATCCACGATGCTCACCAAGGCATCGAAAAATGTCAACTCAAGGCACAAAATAGTGTATTCTGGAGAGGAATGTCCAAGGACATAGAGGAGCTAGTAAGGACATGCGAGATCTGCAGAGAATATCAAAGGAAAAATCAAAAGGAAACTATGATTATCAAAGAACATGCAACACGACCGTTTCAGTATGTTGCTGCAGATATTTTTGATTTTAACAATCAACAATTCCTACTGATTGCTGATCAATATAGCAAAATGCCCTTTGTCAAGACGCTGAAAAGCACAACAAGCTTAAATTGCATAGAATACTTCAAAGCAATATTCGCTGTTCATGGCATACCTGAAAATACACAGACAATGCAAGATATTTTGTCTCCAACGAATTCCACAATTTTGCCACAGAGTGGGAATTCACTCACATCACATCAAGCCCCAGGTACCCACAATCAAACGGGTTCATAGAACGAATGGTCCAAACTGTAAAAAGAACATTCACAAAAGCCAAACAATCTAGAATGGATTGTCAAATGGCCCTTCTATGCCTCCGATCAACCCCACTTGACAGCCAGTTACCATCCCCGGCAGAAATCCTATACAATAGGAAAATAAGAACAAGGATACCAACCTTGCTAAATTCATATACCCCAAAGGATGAGGAGATCAGACAAAGATTGTGCAGCAAAAGCAAAAAACAACAACAATATTATAACAAGAGCGCAAGAGATCTCCCAGAATTAACTATTGGTGGAAAAGTGTCAGTCCTACAGGAGGATGACACCTGGCAACCGGCGACAGTGGTCGACAGATGCACAGAACCACGCAGCTACATTGTCAAGATGCAAGGAGATGGAAGGCTACTGAGGCGCAACAGACGACACTTACAAGAGTAGTACAACCCTCAGAGACAAACAGCTATCAACGCATCCGCCCAAAATACCAGTTGGGACAATATAACATCACTCCCCCAACAACACACAAACTCATCAGAAATCGACACTCTATCTAATATCGACGACAGAGAAATTCCATCAGCCAACCAAAGACAACCAGTGGAGGCAAACCAACGACCCACAAGAACACGGCGAACCCCCCTCAAGTACAAGGACTACATAATGTATAAATAAAAGACAAAATAAATAAATCAATACAAATCGAAAACATCTATCTGAGAAGAGGGATGTGACATGATGAACTCTTCAATTAATAAGAGTTCTCTCCCCCTTGTATTAATATCGGTGTAGTTCTCCAATATGGCTGAAACAATAAACATGGTAGATCTATACCTCGTGTTATCATTCGTTACTTATGACTAACAAGTAAAATAAAACATCTACATTGTAAAATATGATTCTATATACTTGTAAGAATATATGATTGTAAAGTATGATTCTATATGCTTGTAAGAATATATGATTGTAAAGTATGATTCTATATGCTTGTAAGAATATATGATTGTAAAATATGATTCTATATACTTGTAAGAATATATGATTGTAAAATATGATTCTATATACTTGTAAGAATATATGATTGTAAAATATGATTCTATATACTTGTAAGAATATATGATTGTAAAATATGATTCTATATACTTGTAAAGAAAATATGATTGTAAAATATGATTCTATATACTTGTAAGAATATATGATTGCAAAAATATGATTCTATATGCTAATAAGGATATTTGATTTTAAAATATGATTAAAAATGATTAAAATATGATTCTATATGCTTGTAAGAAAATATGATTGTAAAATATAGTTCTATATGCTTGGAAGAATATATGATTATAAAATATTATTCTATATATACTGGTAAGAATATATGATTGTAAAATATGATACTATATGCTTGCAAGAATTCATGATTTTAAGAATATATGATTGTAAAATATGATTCTATATACTTGTAAGAATATATGATTGTAAAGTATGATTCTATATGCTTGTAAGAATATATGATTGTAAAATATGATTCTATATACTTGTAAGAATATATGATTGTAAAATATGATTCTATATGCTTGTAAGAATATATGATTGATAAATATGATTCTATATACTTGTAAGAATATATGATTGTAAAATATGATTCTATATGATTGTAAGAATATATAATTGTAAAATATGATTCTATATACTTGTAAGAATATATGATTGTAAAATATGATTCTATATACTTGTAAGAATACATGATTGTAAAATATGATTCTATACGATTGTAAGAATATATGATTATAAAATATGATTCTATATGATTGTAAGAATATCTGATTGTAAAATATGATTCTATATACTTGTAAGAATATATGATTGTTAAATATAGTTCTATATACTTGTAAGAATATATGATTGTAAAGTATGATTCTATATACTTGTAAGAATATATGATTGTAAAATCAGATTCTATATACTTGTAAGAATATATGATTGTAAAATATGATTCTATATGCTTGTAAGAATATATAATTGTAAAATATGATTTTATATGCTTGTAAGAATATATGATTGTAAAATATGATTCTATATACTTGTAAGAATATATGATTGTAAAATATGATTCTATATGCTTGTAAGAATATATGATTGTAAAATATGATTCTATATACTTGTAAGAATATATGATTGTAAAATATGATTCTATATGCTTGTAAGAATATATGATTGTAAAATATGATTCTATATACTTGTAAGAATATATGATTGTAAAATATGATTCTATATATTTGTAAGAATATATGATTGTAAAATATGATTCTATATGCGTGTAAGAATATATGATTGTAAAATATGATTCTATATTCTTGTAAGAATATATGATTGTAAAATATGATTCTATCTGCTTGTAAAAATATATGATTGTAAAATATGATTCTATATGCTTATAAGAATATATAATTGTAAAATATGATTCTATATACTGTTAAGAATATATGATTGTAAAATATGATTCTATATGCTTGTACGAATATATGACTGTAAAATATGATTCTATATGCTCGTAAGAATATATGATTGTAAAGTATAATTCTATATACTTATAAGAATATATGATTGTAAAATATGATTCTATATACTTGTAAGAATATATGATTGTAAAATATGATTCTATATACTTGTAAGAATATATGATTGTAAAATATGATTCTATATACTTGTAAGAATATATGATTGTAAAGTATGATTCTATATGTTTGTAAGAATATATGATTGTAAAATATGATTCTATACGATTGTAAGAATATATGATTATAAAATATGATTCTATATGATTGTAAGAATAAATTATTGGAAAATATTCTATATTCTTGTAAGAATATATGATTGTAAAGTATGATTCTATATGCTTGTAAGAATATATGATTGTAAAGTATGATTCTATATGCTTGTAAGAATATATGATTGTAAAATATGATTCTATATGCTTGTAAGAATATATGATTGTAAAGTACGATTCTATATGTTTGTAAGAATATATGATTGTAAAATATGATTCTATATGCTTGTAATAATATATAATTATAAAATATGATTCTATATACTTGTAAGAATATATGATTGTAAAATATGATTCTATATGCTTGTAAGAATATATGATTGTAAAGTATGATTCTATATGCTTGTAAGAATATATGAGTGTAAAATATGATTCTATATGCTTGAAAGAATATATGATTGTAAAATATGATTCTCTATGCTTGTAAAATATCTTGCTAGGGTTTTAATGCCAGTATTATGTTTCAGTAGACAGTGGAATACAATGGTTTTTAAGGTAATAAAGAGAAACAGTAATTAACTATGAAAAATGAGCTAAAAGAATATATGATTATAAAATATGATTCTATATGATTGTAAGAATAAATTATTGGAAAATATTCTATATTCTTGTAAGAATATATGATTGTAAAGTATGATTCTATATGCTTGTAAGAATATATGATTGTAAAATATGATTCTATATGCTTGTAAGAATATATGATTGTAAAATATGATTCTATATGCTTGTAAGAATATATGATTGTAAAATATGATTCTATATACTTGTAAGAATATATGATTGTAAAATATGATTCTATATATTTGTAAGAATATATGATTGTAAAATATGATTCTATATGCGTGTAAGAATATATGATTGTAAAATATGATTCTATATTCTTGTAAAAATATATGATTGTAAAATATGATTCTATATACTGTTAAGAATATATGATTGTAAAATATGATTCTATATGCTTGTACGAATATATGACTGTAAAATATGATTCTATATGCTCGTAAGAATATATGATTGTAAAGTATGATTCTATATACTTGTAAGAATATATGATTGTAAAATATGATTCTATATACTTGTAAGAATATATGATAGTAAAATATGATTCTATATGCTCGTAAGAATATATGATAGTAAAGTATGATTCTATATACTTGTAAGAATATATGATTGTAAAATATGATTCTATATACTTGTAAGAATATATGATTGTAAAGTATGATTCTATATGTTTGTAAGAATATATGATTGTAAAATATGATTCTATATATTTGTAAGAATATATGATTGTAAAATATGATTCTATATGCGTGTAAGAATATATGATTGTAAAATATGATTCTATATACTTGTAAGAATATATGATTGTAAAATATGATTCTATATGCTCGTAAGAATATATGATTGTAAAGTATGATTCTATATACTTGTAAGAATATATGATTGTAAAATATGATTCTATATGCGTGTAAGAATATATGATTGTAAAATATGATTCTATATGCTTGTACGAATATATGACTGTAAAATATGATTCTATATGCTCGTAAGAATATATGATTGTAAAGTATGATTCTATATTCTTGTAAAAATATATGATTGTAAAATATGATTCTATATACTGTTAAGAATATATGATTGTAAAATATGATTCTATATGCTTGTACGAATATATGACTGTAAAATATGATTCTATATGCTCGTAAGAATATATGATTGTAAAGTATGATTCTATATACTTGTAAGAATATATGATTGTAAAATATGATTCTATATACTTGTAAGAATATATGATTGTAAAATATGATTCTATATACTTGTAAGAATATATGATTGTAAAATATGATTCTATATACTTGTAAGAATATATGATTGTAAAGTATGATTCTATATGTTTGTAAGAATATATGATTGTAAAATATAATTCTATACGATTGTAAGAATATATGATTATAAAATATGATTCTATATGATTGTAATAATAAATTATTGGAAAATATTCTATATTCTTGTAAGAATATATGATTGTAAAGTATGATTCTATATGCTTGTAAGAATATATGATTGTAAAGTATGATTCTATATGCTTGTAAGAATATATGATTGTAAAATATGATTCTATATTCTTGTAAGAATATATGATTGTAAAATATGATTCTATATGCTTGTAAGAATATATGATTGTAAAATATGATTCTATATGCTTGTAATAATATATAATTATAAAATATGATTCTATATACTTGTAAGAATATATGATTGTAAAATATGATTCTATATGCTTGTAAGAATATATGATTGTAAAGTATGATTCTATATACTTGTAAGAATATATGATTGCAAAAATATGATTCTATATGCTAATAAGAATATTTGATTGTAAAATATGATTAATAATGATTAAAAATATGATTCTATATGCTTGTAAGAAAATATGATTGTAAAAATATAGTTCTATATGCTTGGAAGAATATATGATTGTAAAGTATGATTCTATATGCTTGTAAGAATATATGATTGTAAAATATGATTCTATATGCTTGTAAGAATATATGACTGTAAAATATGATTCTATATGCTCGTAAGAATATATGATTGTAAAGTATGATTCTATATACTTGTAAGAATATATGATTGTAAAATATGATTCTATATGCTTGTACGAATATATGACTGTAAAATATGATTCTATATGCTCGTAAGAATATATGATTGTAAAGTATGATTCTATATACTTGTAAGAATATATGATTGTAAAATATGATTCTATATACTTGTAAGAATATATGATTGTAAAATATGATTCTATATACTTGTAAGAATATATGATTGTAAAATATGATTCTATATACTTGTAAGAATATATGACTGTAAAATATGATTCTATATGCTCGTAAGAATATATGATTGTAAAGTATGATTCTATATACTTGTAAGAATATATGATTGTAAAATATGATTCTATATACTTGTAAGAATATATGATTGTAAAGTATGATTCTATATGCTTGTAAGAATATATGATTGTAAAGTATGATTCTATATGCTTGTAAGAATATATGATTGTAAAATATGATTCTATATGCTTGTAAGAATATATGATTGTAAAGTACGATTCTATATGTTTGTAAGAATATATGATTGTAAAATATGATTCTATATGCTTGTAATAATATATAATTATAAAATATGATTCTATATACTTGTAAGAATATATGATTGTAAAATATGATTCTATATGTTTGTAAGAATATATGATTGTAAAATATGATTCTATATGTTTGTAAGAATATATGATTGTAAAATATGATTCTATATGTTTGTAAGAATATATGATTGTAAAATATGATTCTATATGATTGTAAGAATATATGATAATAAAATATGATTCTATATGCTTGTAAGAATATATGATTGTAAAATATGATTCTATATGTTTGTAAGAATATATGATTGTAAAATATGATTCTATATGTTTGTAAGAATATATGATTGTAAAATATGATTCTATATGCTTGTAATAATATATAATTATAAAATATGATTCTATATACTTGTAAGAATATATGATTGTAAAATATGATTCTATATGCTTGTAAGAATATATGATTGTAAAGTATGATTCTATATGCTTGTAAGAATATATGAGTGTAAAATATGATTCTATATGCTTGAAAGAATATATGATTGTAAAATATGATTCTCTATGCTTGTAAAATATCTTGCTAGGGTTTTAATTTCAGTATTATGTTTCAGTAGACAGTGGAATACAATGGTTTTTAAGGTAATCAAGAGAAACAGTAATTAACTATGAAAAATGAGCTAAAATGATTACACTTGATAGTCTAATATTCTTATGGTGATATAATATTTTCAGTTTTTGTTCATGACCTGTATTATATCTAGAAATATTTCGTTAGCATGCGAAATTAAAATAACACATAATAACTATTATTTCATAACTGAAGGACTTTTCTAAATTATGGCTACAAATATGAACATGTATCAGTGTGTTCACTGTACTGGTTGCAATCGCCCAACTCGTTGTGCTAGTCCAAGATGGTTGTTCGATTCAGTCGGTGCTGCAACAAAGAAATCCGCCTTCCAAACAAAAACCACAACTACAGTTTTAAAACAATTATTTTTCTTTAGAAATTAAAATGATACTCGTTTACTTAGATTGAATAGCAGACTTACACAATGAGATTCTTTATCCCGGCCAAATAAATAACAAAAGTCCAATCAACACAATCCTCTAGGTTAGAGCCCCAACTGGAGAGGCACACTAGCCAAACTGAAAAATCAACTGCCTGTGTTATGCCCTAAGGGCCAGGTCCCCCCCTCCCCTTCCTATCTCCTCGAATCTTTTCCTTTTTACCAGAAATCTTGGATTCTAGTCTTTCTCAGTGGTAACCATTCGACCACCCAGAAGCTGACTTCTTGAGATATCCACTAGAGATAATAGCCAGACAGTTTACTAAAGGGTGTTGTTGTTATATGAGTATGAACGAAAATAGTCAGTACTTTTTTATGAAGGACAAAGAACGTGAGAGAGACTGAAAGAGACGTGTTAACAAAACAGAAATACTTTATTACAGTTTATTATACAAAGGTGTCTCCTAGGGCAGGAGAGTTCGTTATTATCTCTGTATCCAAGGGGAGATAATGGGCGACGTTAATTTGTCTTGTCTGGGTGTAGTAAGCAGGAGCTGGTGAGCAGGTGGTCCTCATTGATAGTGGCCTTTCTTGACAGTGCAAGGACAGCCGCCTCACGGCGCAGGGTTGGTGGTGCGATGCCGGCGAGAATCGGTAGTTGATTGGTGTGGCGCGCAAGCAGCCAGAGACTGCGTAAAGTGGTGTTGAGCATTACGTCCAGCTTCTTGGTGTGGGAGCTCCTGCACCAGACTGGGGAGCAGTACTCAGTGGCGGAGAAAACCAATGTCTGGGTAGATATGCGCAGTGTCTTGGTTGAGGCACCCCAGGTGGTACCAGCTAGGCCACGTATTAGAGCGACACGTGCCGATGTCTTTGCAGACAGGTTTTGCAGGTGTTGCCGGAACGTCAGCGTGCGATCAAGCTTGATCCCGAGGTACGTCGAGGCAGCCTGGAACTGGAGTCTTTTGTTGTCAACTATGATGTTAAGTTCATGGTTTGACTCTTGGTTGTTTAGATGGTATGTGGTGGACGTGGTCTTAGCCACGGAGAGCTTAAGGCGCCAGTTTGTCCGGTAGCTTGACAGGGTGTTCATATCAGTCATTAGCCACAGTTCGATCGTCTCCCAGCTCTTGTTGGACAGAAGGATGGCTAAGTCGCCAGCGTATCCATATTTCTTGAACATCGTGTCTGGGAGGCCGTAGATGTAAATGTTAAACAGCATTGGGGCAAGTACATGGCACGCAGAGGAGGGCGATGGGGCGATATTCCTTTAGGTCATCCAGTGGCTTGTTGCCATATCTTCGGGAGCTTGGACGTGCAGAGGGAGCAAAAAGATCGAAGCTACTCTGTGGCCTTGCTACCCTGGTGAAGGATGAACTCAGGATGGATGTTGTCAGTAGCTGCTTTGTGTGGCTTCAGGTGTTTGATAGCCGATTTGATCTCATCCTTGTAAAGTCTCCAGAGAGGTTGGTATCAGCACTGTGGGCCCTGCGTATGTCGTTCACTTCGCTGATAGTCTTCCTGGTGAACTCCTTGTCAGGGTTGAGGAACCTCCCGTTGGTGATCAGCTGGGCTGCAATGGCGTCGGCAGTGATGGGGCACGGTTTTGGTTTTGTTGCCTGGACTGTCAGCTTGTTGATGGTCTGCCATGCTTGACAGCTGGAGTGGGTGAAGTCGATTGGTTCGATGGTCCTGGTCCACCTCTATCTCCGTTTGTTGTTGAGGTGGGTCATGAGGTCTGTGGCAGCTCTGGTTCTCTCGGCTTTGGTGTTGGCCTCGTTATGAGCATGCAGGAGTTTCTTGCACCTTTCATCCCAGCCGGGTACATAGTTCTTTCGGACTCCCCATGGGACATATTTCTTGGCGGCGACTGTCAACATCACGCAATATGCCTCGTCTATATTGGACGTGGTAAGCACTCAATAATTCAGCTGCAGTGTTGGTGCTGCATGTAGATTCTGACCAGTTCAACCATCGAACTGGTTTTCTGTCTGTCGGCTGGATCAGCGATAGTGTTGTGATAAGTGACGGACGATGTTGTGAACGGGGTAATCGGTCCAAGATGCGCTGTACAGGGAGTGGCTCTTACCCGATGACTTTGGTAAAGGCCAGGTCTGGGTTGGTCTACGTATTCCAGCGCCTGGAGGCAAATCAGTGAGGCTCCTTGGGGTTGAACAGAAGCACGGCATCTACTGTGAATGCCCAGTCTGCCAGGTATGCACCGTCTGGGTTGGTGATTTTATAGCCCCAGTCAATGTTCCAGCAATTGAAGTCACCTGCATACACAGCAGAGTCTGGGGCATCTGGCAGCGAGCCTGGTTGTATTTTGCTTGGTGGTGGCTTGTAGACATTTACGATAGTCGTCTCCTGCACTTTAGTAGCAGTCAACTCAACATCGGCATTGGGGGTGACCAGGGTAAATCGTCTCTGATGAACTTTTCTGCTCTTGGTGTGACCGGCTAGTGTGTACCTGTGGAGCTTCAGGATGGTGTCATTTTCCTTGTGAGGAGGAGAACAACAGTTGTTTGTGGCAAGCTTCTCTAGAATGTCAAGCTTGGCGGTGGTGAGGCCTTCGATGTTCACTTGTATGATGGCAAGGTTTTCGACGGATAGGTCCGCCTGTCTTAAAATGGGTGTGTGTTGCCTTGGACGTTGGGGTCGCTCAGAGCAGTGTACAGTAATTGGTTTCTCCATTGTTAGCGGGCGTAGAGGTCGTTGAGAGCAGTGTAAAGGACGCTGGTGTCGCAGGAAGCGGTCTAAAGTCATTAGTTTCGCTGTTGCGAGCAGGTACTTATGGAGGAGGCCACGAAAAGGCTGACTTTATCTCCTCCTTTGATGATGATTACCATCAAAAAGGGGATTTATCATGGAGCGAATCTAGGACATTGCTTTTTTCAAGTGGTCCGGTCCCAGCATGCCCCCCTTTTATGATGCACATATCATTATCAATGAAAAATAAGATTCTAGGTGGCCCAATATAAAATCAAAGACAATTTCAATTTCCCTGTGCCCCTCCCCCTTTCTTTGGGCGAGCATGCAACAAATATTTACTTTATTGAAACAATTTTGTTGACATAATTCTTCTTTATTTACTTATTCGGTCGAAGGGTTTGTCAGGACAACCTGACATGAGGATACTTCACCCTACAAGTAAACCCTGACCAAATATTCGAAATAACATAGTATTCGAAGTCCAAATAAGATTCTCTCGACACGGCTATACACTGGTTCATACGAGGAATGGTGCATCTTCTCCAAGTAATGTTAGCTTAAGTAACAGCACTTAGCTGGATACTCCACCAGACTAGATAGATTCTTGTTCCGGAATCCGGTAAGACCAAGAGACCGCAATAAAATATACTACAACATAGTTAACCAAAACGAAGATATACTACAACATTGTTAACTGGTCAATTGGGGAGAAGAAAACTAATGTTCTTGACTTCTTTACTGACTCAAAATTTAGCAGGAAAAGAGAACTTTAATAGAATATACGAATATCTATGTATCTCATATAGGGATCAAGGGTTAACCCCAGGTAGGGGCCTCTTGATTTCTGAGAACTTCGACTGAAGTAAAATGAAACAAAACAGAGAAACCGTATTCTTGTCAAGTCTGTTAACCTGCATTTCCACAGTTTGGATGCAGGATACGAACATGTTTTTTAAAATGGATGGATCTGCACGAAATTTCAAAAGATTAAGAAAATGCTGATATTGTTAAATTTCTGCATATACATTTTCACATAATTTCTAGTTGAAAATAACATGAGATTATATGAGTTGAATCTGGGCTCAAACGTATTTACTTTTTTGCCTTTAACACATCATATGTAAAATCAACTTCAAAATTATCGTACTGCTAACACTGATAGACACTGAAAGCGCCATCTGGTGGCAGCTCTATTAACAAGAGAGTTTATAAGGTCAAGGAAGGCTTGATCAACAAGAATTTTGATGAGGCATGATACTAACACCAATTATGCATCTCAAGTTAATGCATATCACCAAATGTAAAGCAAATTGGTCAAGTTAAAAACACATATATTGAATGTTCTTCTCTCCATTAAAAATACAATTAGTCAAATGTTTTCGAACAAAGAAACTGAGTTACATTTCATGATCAAAAAACTCCACATAGAACTTACGTTAAATATTAAGCAATTGTTTAAGTTTTCAAGTAATTTTTATAAACATTTTCAGCTATTAAAATTTAAATATTAAACAATATTTAACCAGTTCGTTTTACAATCAGATTTTTCTTATAACTAGAATCGACAGTTGTATTGCTACATCTTCGTTATATTGTTTGTTCTATCAATAATATAAACCTGATATGTACAATGCTGGCTTCAAAGAAACTATAAAAAAAGTTGTTCTTAAAACTAGAAGGAAAATATTTCACTAGATTTTCTAAAACAGAAAAATGACAGAAATGAAGATGAAAATTATCTGTGGACACAAAACAAATTAGAATTTTATTTCATTTATTTTTAAGTTCTTTAGATCCGATCAATTAATCTAGTTTTAAGAATATCGGAGTGATAAACTTGTATTTTTGACTTTTTCATTTATTTCCTTAATTTTTAAAGTAAATACACAATTTAATTCTAGATGTTATTGTTGCTTTAATTTTAATTTATTTTATTTATGATTGGGGTTTTAATGGGAATAGAAATTTTATTTTAACAATTAAGTAATATGACTATCTTGAAGATGTTAGCTCCTAAATTGGCGGCCATTTTGTTCTCTACTAGTTTTGACAAGTCAAATTAGTCCACCATGCAAATCATTTAAGTACCTTATTTTTATAAACATTTTCTGTTCAGCTTCACATAATTTTATCATTGTACAATTTTCGTGAATTCCAATTTTCAAACATTTAATTATCAAGAATCAAATCATCTTAAATGATTAATTGGTCCACTCTATGAATACCCGAAACAACATCGCAAAAAAAGAGTGGATCAACACCATCAAAGAGGATAACAAAAAGAAAACAAAGCTACCAATTGAAAAAATAAAAAAAGATGGTGTATTGGAGCCTCATAGGAGACGAAATAAAAGTGTACTCTCCACCTACCCAAGAAGAAGTTGAAAACTACTGGAGGCCACTCTATGAGGACCCCAAACAACACCAGGAAAAAGAATGGATCAACACCATTAAAGAGGACAACAAGGAGAAACCAAAGATGCCAGCCCTGGAAATTACCAAAGAAGTTGTCTGCAGGAAAGTAGCCCAATATAGTAATTTCAAGACCCCAGGAATTGACAATGTCCCAAATTTCTGGCTGAAAAAACTGACAGCACTTCATCATCACTATGCCAAGGCATTCAATAGAATCATCAGTTGTCATGAGGAGCCACCGGAATGGCTTACTGTAGGCAACACGTCAGCTCAGTACCGTAATTTCGAAGTCCCACGAATTGACAACGTCCTGAATTACTTGCTGAAAAAACTGATAGCTCTTTATCATCACTATGCCAAGGCGTTCAATAGACTCATCAGTGATGATGAAGAGACACTTGAATGGCTTATTACTATAATACGCCCCTTATTCCCAAAGGTAAGGAGACCATTTGGCTAACTAATATAGGTTTATCTGTTGCCTTAAAACAACCTACAAGTTGCTAATGGGAATAGATGTTCACATGTTACATCAGCGACTAAGAAGAAATTTTTTAATTACAAACATTTTATTAAAAACAGTGGACAGCAAAATGTCACAAATTTTTTAACTTGTGACATTTTGCTGTCCACTGTTTTTAATAAAATAATTCAATAATTCGAATGTAGATTCTAAATCAAGGGAGGCGCGAGAGCACTCTATCCCTTAATAGACTTAAAAAACGACCTATGCTAGAAATCTCATTTCTTTGATCAATCATAACTCATAAATCAAATTAGTTAAAACTTTGCACAAAATTTTTATTTGATAGGTTCTATAAGTGTGTAGAATTTCAGCATCATTAGTCAAGGCAACCCAGAGATCCAGAAAAGTCAGGCATGATTTTATGTTATCCGTGTGTACATACGTATGTGCCACCCTGTATTTCATCAACTATTTGATGGATTCAGTTGATTTTTGGCAGAGATAGAGGTTCTAGGGTCTAGTTGATGGAATTTTAATTTCAGTTTACCATATACCTTAGTTTTCCAGAAAATTCCAAAAAACCTTAAAACGACCATTGTATTGAGGCATAGCCTTTACAAAAGTAGTGACATTCCATGATAAATGCCAGTATACTGAAATCATATTCCCTTAATAGGGTTAAGATGAAAATTCATATGCACTAAATAGACAAAAGCAAGGAAATTCCCAAATTTGTACACTTTTATTGTCATTAAGGGTATGCGAGCACAACAGGGCTATGTATTTTACTGGTAGGAATTTTTCTTCAGCGCACCTCACACACTTCATCCACTCATGCATAGACATTTATACTGTAGTGATGTGATAATGAAATGGTTTGGTTGATATGTAGTAATACCTTTAATTAATGACAATAAAAGTGTAAAAATTTTCATCTTAACCCTATTCCCTTCAATAAACAATGGCTCCACAACCGAATAGATATAAAGGTTTTTTCACGGGAACACAGGAACAAAATGAATGAGCTGATTCATGTTATGGAGTTCCTCAACTCGTGTACCGTTAGCACAGGTAGTGCAGCATATACATCTTGCTTGTTTCAGAGATAGCAAGAACTAGCGATTCACCCTGTTGTTTGTCTTCGCACCAAAAATTTCAGCACGCATTATCCAGTTACACATAGAAGAGGTATATGCCCATGCAGTGAAGAGGTGTTGATTTCTTTATCCCTGAAAGTCATGTAGATTGATACATAATGGTGCGCTCATGCAACTGCTATCAATATATTGCATTATTATTTATATTTTATGTTTTGAATATTGCATTATTATTTATATTTTATGTTTTGAATATTGCATTATTATTTATATTTTATGTTTTGAATATTGCATTATTATTTATATTTTATGTTTTGAATATTGCATTATTATTTATATTTTATGTTTTGTATATTGCATTATTATTTATATTTTATGTTTTGTATATTGCATTATTATTTATATTTTATGTTTTGTATATTGCATTATTATTTATATTTTATGTTTTGAATATTGCATTATTATTTATATTTTATGTTTTGTATATTGCATTATTATTTATATTTTATGTTTTGTATATTGCATTATTATTTATATTTTATGTTTTGTATATTGCATTATTATTTATATTTTATGTTTTGAATATTGCATTATTATTTATATTTTATGTTTTGTATATTGCATTATTATTTATATTTTATGTTTTGTATATTGCATTATTATTTATATTTTATGTTTTGTATATTGCATTATTATTTATATTTTATGTTTTGAATATTGCATTATTATTTATATTTTATGTTTTGTATATTGCATTATTATTTATATTTTATGTTTTGTATATTGCATTATTATTTATATTTTATGTTTTGAATATTGCATTATTATTTATATTTTATGTTTTGTATATTGCATTATTATTTATATTTTATGTTTTGTATATTGCATTATTATTTATATTTTATGTTTTGTATATTGCATTATTATTTATATTTTATGTTTTGTATATTGCATTATTATTTATATTTTATGTTTTGTATATTGCATTATTATTTATATTTTATGTTTTGTATATTGCATTATTATTTATATTTTATGTTTTGAATATTGCATTATTATTTATATTTTATGTTTTGAATATTGCATTATTATTTATATTTTATGTTTTGTATATTGCATTATTATTTATATTTTATGTTTTGAATATTGCATTATTATTTATATTTTATGTTTTGAATATTGCATTATTATTTATATTTTATGTTTTGAATATTGCATTATTATTTATATTTTATGTTTTGTATATTGCATTATTATTTATATTTTATGTTTTGTATATTGCATTATTATTTATATTTTATGTTTTGAATATGACTGTACAATAAATTGAAGTATATTGTAATTTATGTAATACCGGCTGAATATGGTTTGCAGAATTTAGCTTGCAAATTTGCTCACTAAAATCTCTCCTCATATGAATTCTAAGTGAAGAAATTCTTCATGGAACTGTGACGCAATGGATAATAGCCTGAGTAACAATCAGTTTTAAGTGTCAATCTTAAGAATAAAAGTTTTAAGTGTCAATCTTAAGAATAAAAGTTTTAAGGGTCAATCTTAAGAATAAAATAAAAAACTACTTAACACTTCTACCTTCTGATGGCTGATGTAACAAGAACAACCCACTCCCCTTAAATGAAGAGTTCTGTTTGATATTATGTATAGATTCACAAATTTGACAAAGATTTTCCGAGTTCAAAAAGATTCATCTAAAGGTCGGAGGTTACATCAGCCGAAACAAAATTTGTTTGATTAATAAAAAAATTAATAAAAACATTTAAGTTTATTATCTATCAGATACTTTTATTAAATAAACAAATTTTGCAAGTCATTAAGAAAAGTAGTTTATTACTCAAAAAATTGATCTGCAAACTGTAGGGATTTACCTTTTCTTTGATCAATTATGTTGTATCAAATTATCATTATTCTTCTCTTGCATATCAATGTTTTCCAGACATCATCTATTCTTAGGAAGTGGTCAACATCAATGTTCTCCAGACATCATTTATTCTTAGGAAGAGGTCAACATCAATGTTCTCCAGACATCATTTATTCTTAAGAAGAGGTCAATATCAATGTTCTCCAGACATCATTTATTCTTAGGAAGTGGTCAATATCAATGTTCTCCAGACATCATTTATTCTTAGGAAGTGGTCAACATCAATGTTCTCCAGACATCATTTATTCTTAAGAAAAGGTCAATATCAATGTTCTTCACACATCATCAATTCTTAGGAAGAGGTCAACATCAATGTTCTCCAGACATCATTTATTCTTAGGAAGTGGTCAACATCAATGTTCTCCAGACATCATTTATTCTTAAGAAGAGGTCAATATCAATGTTCTTCAGACATCATCAATTCTTAGGAAGTGGTCAACATCAATGTTCTCCAGACATCATTTATTCTTAGGAAGAGGTCAACATAAATGTTCTCCAGACATCATTTATTCTTAGGAAGTGGTCAACATCAATGTTCTCCAGACATCATTTATTCTTAAGAAGAGGTCAATATCAATGTTCTTCAGACATCATCTATTCTTAGGAAGAGGTCAACATCAATGTTCTCCAGACATCATTTATTCTTAGGAAGAGGTCAACATAAATGTTCTCCAGACATCATTTATTCTTAGGAAGAGGTCAACATCAATGTTCTCCAGACATCATTTATTCTTAGGAAGTGGTCAACATCAATGTTCTCCAGACATCATTTATTCTTAGGAAGAGGTCAACATCAATGTTCTCCAGACATCATTTATTCTTAGGAAGACGTCAACATCAATGTTCTCCAGACATCATTTATTCTTAGGAAGTGGTCAACATCAATGTTCTCCAGACATCATTTATTCTTAGGAAGAGGTCAACATCAATGTTCTCCAGACATCATTTATTCTTAGGAAGAGGTCAACATCAATGTTCTCCAGACATCATTTATTCTTAGGAAGAGGTCAACATCAATGTTCTCCAGACATCATTTATTCTTAGGAAGAGGTCAACATCAATGTTCTCCAGACATCATTTATTCTTAGGAAGAGGTCAACATCAATGTTCTCCAGACATCATTTATTCTTAGGAAGAGGTCAACATCAATGTTCTCCAGACATCATTTATTCTTAGGAAGAGGTCAACATCAATGTTCTCCAGACATCATTTATTCTTAGGAAGAGGTCAACATCAATGTTCTCCAGACATCATTTATTCTTAGGAAGAGGTCAACATCAATGTTCTCCAGACATCATTTATTCTTAGGAAGAGGTCAACATGAATGTTCTCCTGACATCATTTTTTCTTAGGAAGTGGTCAACATCAATGTTCTCCAGACATCATTTATTCTTAGGAAGAGGTCAACATCAATGTTTTAATGTGAACTTTCTTTTAATGTGAACATTCTTTTAATGTGAACATTCTTTGAATGTGAACATTCTTTTAATGTGAACATTCTTTTAACGTGAACATTCTTCTGGTCTATTGAACTCGATAGAAAAAGAATGAAATGCCTCATCAGGTTTTCTTACATTGAATGAAATGTGAAAAAAATCATCGTTACGTTTTTTCTTCATTCTTGCCCTGTGATTTGTTTCAGCTTTGCGTTTTCAAACTGAAAGTAAAGGTCCAGTGCCAATACAAAATGGAATGCATTATGCTCGGCATCAGTTTACACGATAAAAAAAGAAACACCTGGATCAGACAGCAAACTGGAGTAGATAACATCATCATTACTATACAAATGGTAGAACATAGATAGGCAGGTAACCTTTCAAGATGTACAGACAATAGGTAGACATATAGAGCGACAGAATTGACCTAGAAGAAGGCCAAAAACCCGGTGGAGACACAACCTCGATAGTCAACTAGGTCCTACTTGGCCACGCCTAGCCAGGGATAAAACAAGGTGGAGAGAAACCAGGAGTGAAATAAAAAAAGACCCTGATGATGATGATGATGTTGGAAATAAAATACACTAGTAAAACCAGAAGAAACTATTTTAACTCCGTTTTGTATTCGACAAAATTTGAAATGCGAAAATGCCGATCAGTAAATATTACCATTTTATTTCTTATGTAAGTCATAAATTTTAATAATTCTACTAAGAATTGCACCGTTTAAAGAGTTGGTTAATAGATCCATACACAGAAAAGAAGTGAAATAAAAAAAGACCCTGATGATGATGGTGTGATGAGATGGTGGTGATGATGATGATAAGGGGGACGAGATGATGATGGTGGTGGTAATGATGATGATGAGGGGGACGAGATGATGATGATGATGGTGGTGGTGATGATGATGAGACGAGATGATGATGGTGGTGATGATGATGAGGGGGACGAGATGATGATGATAATGGTGGTGATGATGATGATGATGAAGGGGACGAGATGATTATGGTGGTGGTGATGATGATGATGATGATATCAAGGTGAAAAGAAACCAGGGAGGGGTTCCTCCACCATGAGTGAAATAAACAAAAAGATCCTGATGATGATGATGATTTAGGAAATCGGAAACAGTTGTAAAACCAGAAGAAACTACAAAGTTTGAAATGAGAGAATGCAGATCAGTAAAAATTACCATTTTATTTCTTATGTGAGTTTATAAATTTCAGTTTAAATTCTACTAAGAATTGTTTAAAGAGTTGGTTAATAGATCAATACACAGAAAAGAAGTGGTCAAAAAACTTTGCTGCATATTAATATTTGAGTCTATATTTCCCCCATGTGATAATGATAGATGTTTGTTACCTCATAATTTGTCTCTGGGGGAATATTCTTTGTGGATGTTGTATAGTTGCATAAATATAAGAGCCTTGGGTATGGGTTCCCTCAAGCCTCACCAAAGGGAATGGAGGGAAGACTTAGATCGAAACTGGACAATCAGGCCCCACCCTCATCAGTGGATTAATTGTGGCCTGATTCAACAAATAAACCGGTTGATGATGATAGTGATGATGATAAGACTCTTCAAATTGGAATTCACTTAAAATGCACATTTTTAATTAAAAAAATATATGGTTAATCTTCTGGATGTATGCGCATCATATGTTTTTTCAAAGTGGAAATCTGTGAAAATGGAAATCCACAAATAGTACAGGAATATGGTCTCTCTCCCGTGTGCGTTCGTAGATGCCTTGTCAAACTGGACTTCTGCGAAAATGAAAATGCACAGATTTGACAAGAATGTGGTTTCTCTCCTGTGTGTATACTCATATGCTTTTTCAAACTGTCATTCAGCGAAAATGCAGTTCCACAAACTTTACAAGAATAGGGTTTCTCTCCCGTATGCTTTAGCATGTGTGTTTTCAGTCGATAAGTCTGTGAGAATGCAATTCCGCAAGTTTCACAAGAATATGGTTTATCTCCTGTGTGTGTGTGCATATGGCTTTTTAAACTGGAATTCATCGAAAATGTGGATCCACAAACGTTGCAGGAATATGGTTTCTCGCCCGTGTGCATTCTCATGTGGCTATTTAAACTGGACTTCTGTGAAAATGCAGAGTCACAAATATTACATGAATATGGTTTCTCACCTGTGTGTATACTCATGTGTTTTTTCAAACTGTCATTCAGGGAAAATGCAGATCTACAAACCTTACAAGAATATGGTTTCTCTCCTGTGTGTCTTCGCATATGCGTTTTCAGACTATAAGCCCCTGATAATGCAGTTCCACAAATTTTACAAGTATATGGATTTTCTCCAGAGTGTGTGCGCAGGTGCTTTTCAAACTTCGAATTGACTGAAAATGTAGATCCACAAATGTCACAGGAATATGGTTTCTCTGTATGAGTTCTTAAGTGCGTTTTCAAATTACCTTTCTCAAAAAAAGCAGCTCCACACATTTGACAAGAATGTGGTTTCTCCCCTGTGTGTATCCGCATGTGGGTTTTCAAATTGGAATTAAGCGAAAAAGCAGATCCACATAACTTACAAGAATGCGGTTTCTCTCCTGTGTGTTTAAGCATATGCCTTTTCAAATGGGAACTCTCTGAAAATTTAGATCCACAGACTTTACAAGAATGTGGTTTTTCTCCAGTGTGTATGCGCAGGTGACTTTTCAAGTGGGAATTAAGTGAAAATCTAGATCCACACACTTTACAGGAATATGGTTTATCTCTTGCATGTATCTGCATATGTTTCATCAAAGAAGATTCATGAGAAAATGTAGATTTACACTTATCACAGGAAAATGACGACTCTCTAACAGGAGCCTGCATGTCGTCTTTTTGTATATCTTTCATACAAAACAGCAGTTATTTAAAAGCACAGGCTTCAGGTTGTATTCCTTCTTTACCAAATGTGGAAATCATTCTTTACCATAAAAGTTTCCATCTGTAAAGAAAGAAGAGATGATATTATCAGTCATGTTAATAGTTTTCAATCAACTAAATCATAATTAATAATTCATAAAGAAAATGTTACTATATTATTCGGACTACTGCTCTCATATAGGATTATTGTTACTTAGTTCTTTATGTACTGCATCCGTGAAACTTTTGTAGAGGTTGATGATTCAAACTTCAGTACAGGCAATACTAATAATATAATTAAGTGTTTCTGTAGACTGAAAACAATCTACATCTACATCTACATCTACATAATTAAATAAAGGGTCCTTTTCAAAATCCGTGAAACTTTTGTAGAGGTTGATGATTCAAACTTCAGTACAGGTAATACTAATAATATAATTAAGTGTTTCTGTAGACTGAAAACAATCTACATCTACATCTACATCTACATAATTAAATAAAGGGTCCTTTTCAAAATCCGTGAAACTTTTGTAGAGGTTGATGATTCAAACTTCAGTACAGGCAATACTAATAATATAATAATATAATTAAGTGTTTCTGTAGACTGAAAACAATCTACATCTACGGATTAAATAAAGGGTCCTGTTCAAAATTCCAGAGTTTGGCAAGATGAACATGAAGAAGATCGGAAATTATACTGACCATAACATTGTAAGAATCCAATCCAAGACTGAATAATTCAAGTAATACATATTATCAATCTTCATTTAAAAAATTCAGAAAACTAATGCTCAATGATCCTTAATCTTATCATTGTAATACAGAGAATTTTTATTTTGCACAGAACTTAAATCTCATATATTTAGTGTAAATAATAATAATTATAATAATAAAATAAATAGATAGAAACACCAATAATTATAGGATATATTAATAACAATTCAAAATGAAAAAAAGAATACAGGTTAGAACACTATATTAATAAAAATATGCAATAAAAGAAAACATGTTTTTACATGGATATGAAAACTAAAAGTATTATTCACAAAACATGTAATGATATTTAACGTCACAATACATTATACTCTTAGAAATACATACACACAAACACACACATATATACCTACAGGGGAGTTTGAATTACCTACTAGACACTATCCTCGAGTGTCTTCGGTCTCCCTGCACAAGGGTTTGTCAGCACCACCTGACATGAGGATACTTACCCCTACAAGTAAACCCTGACCAAATATTCAAAATTACATAATATCCGCAGCACAAATAAGATCCCTTCGTATGAGGAATAGTGCATCTTTTCCTAGTGATGTTACCTCAAGTAACACCACGTAGCTGGATACTTCACCAGACTAGAGGAATTCTTGTCCTGGAATCCGGTAAGACCAACAGACTACAAAAAAGATATACTACTACATACTAGACTGGTCAGTTGGGAAGAGAAGAAATTATTCTTAACTTTTTTACCAACTCAATGCTTGAGAAATAAAGGAGAATTTTAATAGAATACTCGGGTATCTATGTATCTCATATAGAGATCAAGTGTTAGCCCCAGGAAGGGGCCCCTTGATTTCTGAGATCTTCGACTGAAGTAAAATAAAACTATATATATATATATATATATATATATATATATATATATATATATATATATATATAATCGAAACAACGTGTAAGGACATGCGTAGATACACGTACAGCCCCAGACATCACAACTCTATAATTTGCGGAAGAAACCCGGAATACAGATAATCAGACGTTGGAAAGGAAATGGTTGGAAGAGATCCCAATCTACACAGAAGTTGGTCACTTAAAGTAGCACTCGGACAAAATAGATATCATCTAAAAATTTCCAGTTTCTCAAAAAATAAATAAATGGGAACTTTTTTTATCACACCTTGTTTACGGAGGTGTCATGGCTTCTATGTATTTTCAAAGCAATGAGTATTACATTTCTAGCATTTATAGTACAAATCTTTGTCACTTCTGTGACATGAAAATATATCCCTTGTTTTTTTAGTATTTTTATTATTTTCTTCGTGATCTCTATTTTATTAAGATTCAAATTTATCATGATGAAAAACTTAAAAACAAATGATGGTAGGTCTTAAATTGTATCTCGTGACTTGAAATACGTATCCTAAACCAAAATTTGATAAAATGAGGATAAAAGATAGCATTTTTTTAAAAATCCATGGGTAAGGGATAGGAAAAAAATATTGATAAAACTATTTGATGATTTAATACATATTAAATGTTTATCAATTGTAATTCTCGTCATTCATTTATTTCTTTTCACACACACACGCACACACATATATATATATATATATATATATATATGTTAATCACATAATCACCGGTGCAATAATTTATTTCTACCCTACGGCCTTATTCAAGCATCCAAGCGAGACGATTACATTTTTTTAAATGGAAAAAGAGAAACTCGCACTCACCATTTAATACACATATAGAGAGAGCGACAACATATTTAATACACATAAAGACAATGGCGACAACATATTTAATACATATATAGAGAGAGGTGGAGATTATCAATATTGAGGGGGAAAGAGAGTGACAATATATTTGATAGATATATATAGAGAGGGGGCGATTGTATGATTTATAACGGAAGGCAATAAAGTAAGGGGAAAGAAACCAATACATATAGAGAGAAGGAAAGACTGTATGATTTACAACGAGAGATATATAGGGAGGGGAAATGGAAGTGTAGGTATAATAACTTTTAATGTGGGCAAATAGAATTGAATTATGACTTCAAATTTTTTTGGAATTAGAAAATTTAATCTTTTTAATAACAATAATTAATTTAATATTAAAGATGAAGCTAGATTTGTTCTATTACCGATTATCTTAGTGAAAAGAAATGCTTAATTTTTTTCAAAGGTTTTGATGCTAGTAATAACAGAATTCCTTTGTCGACAAAAGTCAGCCAGAGAATTGTTCGCCAATGTCTGCTAACACTTTACAAATTCACACATTTGTAATTTCCATATAATTATTTTCATTTGGTTTTCATTTTTATATTTTCTGCAAAATATACATTCTGTTAAAAAATTTGACATTGATTTTAAAACATGGGACTTTTTAATAAAAGTAGATGAGATGTAATTATTTTATATTTTCTGTTAAAAAATTTGACGTTGATTTTAAAACATGGGACTTTTTAATAAAAGTAGATGAGATGTAATTATTTTATATTTTCTGTTAAAAAATTTGACGTTGATTCTAAAACATGGGACTTTTTAATAAAAGTAGATGAGATGTAATTATTTTATATTTTCTGTTAAAAAATTTGACGTTGATTCTAAAACATGGGACTTTTTAATAAAAGTAGATGAGATGTAATTATTTTATATTTTCTGTTAAAAAATTTGACGTTGATTCTAAAACATGGGACTTTTTAATAAAAGTAGATGAGATGTAATTATTTTATATTTTCTGTTAAAAAATTTGACGTTGATTCTAAAACATGGGACTTTTTAATAAAAGTAGATGAGATGTAATTATTTTATATTTTCTGTTAAAAAATTTGACGTTGATTCTAAAACATGGGACTTTTTAATAAAAGTAGATGAGATGTAATTATTTTATATTTTCTGTTAAAAAATTGACGTTGATTCTAAAACATGGGACTTTTTAATAAAAGTAGATGAGATGTAATTATTTTATATTTTCTGTTAAAAAATTGACGTTGATTCTAAAACATGGGACTTTTTAATAAATGAGATGTAATTATTTTATCCGTTACTTGCTACACACGTTGCTATAGTTACGACCAGTTGACATGTTTACGAAAATTGTTGCAGATTTTCTCTGTATACCTACAGTCAAAACTATCAACCATAGAACATTTTCGCCAGTTCAATGAATTCTTTCTTTAATCATACGGAAGATCTACCTCCCAGGCGTTGCCACCTCTGTTCAGAGGAGGGGTGTATTATCTTTCACCTAAATCATTTTAGTCCACGAGGGAATAATGGCACATCCAACAAAGTCAGTTTCAGGCAAAAATGGATTTTTTCTTTTAATAGTAGATCTATAAAACAACTCATATAAAAACAGATGAAACGACATCTTTGATTTCTTTAGTATTTCATTTACTTGGATTTTCTTTGTTTAAGCATCCACGGATTTTTATGGATAATCATTTGATATTTGTTTGTTTTTAATCTTTTTTGACTTGCAGCTTTTTAAAATTTATTTTTGTTCAAAGAACGAGATATTGACTCTGCACACTTTTTCCGAAATCTATTATAAGGATTCATTTGTTTCGAATTTTGAATCAAACAAATCACAACTTCAACTTAAAAAGGTTTAACCTCAAATTAAAAAATATAAATTTCAGATTTAAAAACGTTTAACTTGTAATTAACAAATCTCAACTTCGAATTAGAAAAAAAATCGACTTCAAAATAAAAATAGAAAGAGTAAAGATTGCTTGATTTGAAGAGGGTTATATTCGACAAGGTTTTAAGTTGAACAATATTTTATTTTTTATCTAGATGGAGCTCTTTAACTAAGGGTTGTTTCTGAACTACCTTCATAACAGGACGAGACGTTTTCTATCTATTAGGTTAACCTCTATCCGGTCAACATGTCGTCCAGAGTATTTCACAAGCTACGATGAGGTTTTAAAACTTTTTGGATTCTGCACTGAAAATGGTCTATTTCTATAATATGATAAGTGATTAGAGACAAAACTATTACATCTTTCTGCATGGATGTTGAGTCCCATGATAACTAATCAGTGTGCATTAATTTCATCTGAACCTTTGAAGAATTACTTCCAAACTCTTTGGGATTCGCAGACAGCAGTTAGAGAGTTTGCTAAAACCAAGGAAGAAAGACGTCCTCTCTCCTACCTTTGTCCAGACATAACAGGACGAGACGTTTTCTATCTATTAGGTTAACCTCTATCCGGTCAACATGTCATCCAGAGTATTTCACAAGCTAAAGTATTGGTCGGACTAAGTAGGTAATCTGGGTACTGTTCTCTTTAACAATGAAAATGAGTTTATTTGTGTTATCCTAATATCAATCTGTACATATTCAAATTTTCAAATTATTTATCTATACTAAAAATATTCAGATCTTTATTTTAATTTTATTTTTTTCTAATGCCTAGTATTTGTATATTATATTTATTCTTTTTTTATTTATTTTTTAAACTTTTTGGATTCTGAAAATGGTCTATTTCTATAATATGATAAGTGATTAGAGACAAAATGTCTACGTCTACAGAAACTATTACATCTTTCTGCATGTGGAGAGCAGCCTCTGCATGGATGTTGAGTCCCATGATAACTAATCAGTGTGCATTAATTTCATCTGAACCTTTGCAGAATTACTTCCAAACTCTTTGGGATTCGCAGACAGCAGTTAGAGAGTTTGCTAAAACCAAGGAAGAAAGACGTCCTCTCTCCTACCTTTGTCCAGAGGTGAGCAAGGCTATTCTCCAGTAGAATAAAGAGATGTAAAAGTTTATGACTGCTACATATTTATATAATAAGTAATAATAAATAATATAGGGAGAGTAGTATTCACCTTGTGTTGACCGTTGCTGGTCGGAAATAATTTAAAATATAGTCATGTTAACGATTTTTGATTACAAATAACATTTGGAATATAAGGTCAAGTAATATAAAACCGTCAGCACATTATGCCAAAAATGTAAAACACGTTTTCAGAAATATATTATTAGAAAATGGACTACAAGTTACAAGGCTATTCTCCAGTAGAATAAAGAGATGTAAAAGTTTATGACTGCTACATATTTATATAATAAGTAATAATAAATAATATAGGGAGAGTAGTATTCACCTTGTGTTGACCGTTGCTGGTCGGAAATAATTTTGAATATAGTCATGTTAACGATTTTTGATTACAAATAACATTTGGAATATAAGGTCAAGTAATATAAAACCGTCAGCACATAATTGTCTCAGTGGCTCAAATTCTATTTTTTAAATTTTCAAAAGATGTTATTCTATAAGATTATTCGATTTGTAGTTTCAAAATTACACTGAAATAAAAGATGTAGTCACAAAGTAAAATATATTCATAAAACTTTAATTTAATATTGATACATTTTTAACAGAACATATTTCTTTATTTTTTATATATTTACTTATGAAGTTTTAAAAATGAATCTTTAATCGTTTACTGTATGCAAAGTTCTCTTAAAAATAATGAATTTTGAATTAAATTTTTATAAAAGTTTTAATTTATTTTTAAAACTCAATTGCAATGTAATTTTACTACCACAACTCTTTGAAAATCGAGTTTGGGATGCCAAAAATGTAAAACACGTTTTCAGAAATCTATTATTAGAAAATGGATTACAAGTTACAATAAGGAAAGCCTTGGCAGCATTTTATCAGCTTTCCAAAACCAAAAAATTCACCCTTAGAACTAAATTAAAATCTACATAAGCCATGTTTTGTTCATATGGAAGTGAAACTTCGTATCTCAAAATCAGCCAAGAGATGAAGTTAGACATGTTTGATTTCAAATGCCTAAAATCTTTGAATCCTTAATCAATCTAGAGATAGTCTGGCACCTAGTTAATGCTAAACTTCTTTCTAATCACCAGTACGGATTTAAACAAGCACGATCTACTGCTGATATCCTTACAGTCATCTCTGAACGCATATACCATACACTGGATGAGCCAGGTGAAGCTGTAGCACTCATAAATTAAACATTTATTGGATGTATTTTGTTTAATTTTCGATTTTTGAGCAATTATCAAGGGTATTCGTGTAGCAGTCATAGATTTACTTTGTAATGTGTATCAGTGTCCCTGTGAGCTGGTTTGACTAATTAGCTCGCAGGGTGCAGTGATATCATTAGTTCCTTAAGGGACTACTTCAGCTCCCTTAGGATATTGCAGACGATGAGCAGACGGTACCCTGGCACCAGCCTCAGAGAGACTCTGGTAAACAACGAGGAAACGCGTTCTTTCTCCTGCCTTTTTGTCCACTGAACGCTCACAGCACCTACTATATTCGCCTGAAGATATTTGCTGAGCCCTAAGAATTTTCTTCCACATATACCAAACGGTATAGGTAACCTTTCATCTGAATAAACCCATTTCGGGGGCATTTCATGTCACATCATCCAGGGCTTGAAACCCATGTCCTCAGATTTTGTTGTAACTTGCACCACAGATGGGCATCATAAAAACTAAGAAATCCTGAAAATGTGAGCATGCAACTCCAAGCGGTTTCCGATTGAGAGCAGTTTCCGTGTCGCGTAAATCGCGCCAGATGTCGCCCGGGTGACATTTTAATAATTACATTTTCTTGAATATTTTCAGTTTGGAACATGATGTGATGCTGAAAATTCACAGAGGTATGTTTTTCAACCCAAGGAACCCAAAAATAGCATCAGCTTTGCTCAGAAATGAAGCCTTCTATGAGATTTTATCAAATTTTGAAATTTTTTACATGTGCACCAATATGGGACAAAAAATGATGTAGTTGATATGGTAACAGGTTTTTTTCTTTTGGACTTCATAGTGTCTATTTAGACACTATGAAGTACCTCTGGACCAAAAATGGTAAATAATACTTTACAGACTTCACAACAAAAACCAGCATACGACAACATTATCTACATACTGTTATTTTCTTTATGCCACTGAAATGCAGAAATCGTTTGACATGGAATTACCCTTAACGTTGTTGTTGTAAAAAGGTTTTATCATTTCATTTCGTGAGTTGAATATAAGATAGGGGATAACATATCCTCTTTCTTACAGGCTAACATCAGCCCAAAGTTTTTTACAGAGGGAGGGAGGGAAGATGTTGATCGGGTCTAAGCATACAGCAGGCCAATTATTAGTACTCGGCCAAAATATTCTTGGACCGGATGTCGATTGGATGGTAGCCGCAGATCTCCCTGGTTGGCGCAATAATTACCCCAAGGTTATTAGTGAAAAAGGACAACGGCCAGACATTGTTCTATTGTCAAGTCAAAAGACTCATCTTAGTTAAATTGAGAGCTGTGTAGAAAACAACACCAATACAAGATAGAGAAATATGCATTTGATATATCCAAGGCCTTTAACAAGATCTGACATGAAGGTCTTCTCATGACAATTCATTTTTTAAATATTACCAGATGAATATTTAATATAATTAGATCCTTCCTTGCTAAAAAAGGATCCAGGTCCTTCTCGATTGTTGTACATAATATGAATGCGATCTGCTCCAGGAGTCGATACTTGGATTTTCATTATTATCAGCGCAACTAGTGTGGAATGTCGACAGGTCCGATCATAGCAAATATTGCACTAACTTTTTTTTACCCTCCCCATAAATAGAAATATTTTTAGTTTAAAAAATTTTTTTTTTGCCCCCTCCCCCTCCAATATTTCTATGTATGGGGAATACATAGAAATATTTTTAATTAAAAAAGAAAAAACATTTCCCCCCCCCATTTTTTTTACCCTCCCCATACATAGAAATATTTTAAGAAGAAAAAAAAAATTTGATGACCCCCCCCCCATTTTTTACCCTCCCCCATACATAGAAATATTTTTAGTTGAAAAAAGAAAAAAAATTGTGGGTATTTGAATATCCACAATAAACTGATCTATGTCTAATTTTACTGTGGTTGGTTGGATGCAAATATATTCACTTTTCACTGTGTGGTGACAGGTATTTCATGGACTGTTTTTTTTAGATAACTTGAAAATTGCTATCTATTTGTTTGGGTTAGATTGTTTGAATCAAGAAAAAGTGAGTTTGCAAAGCCAGTTAAATATTAAAAAAAAATAAATCTAAAATCAAAAAAAAATGTTTCTGCTCAATCCCTATCTCTATATACGAATAACCAGTAATACCACTTTTTTTGTGGTATTCGCCCAGCGTTGGGCATTCTGTCTTCCGCTGAAGGTGACAGTGTATGGGGGTTACAAATTTACATGCAGTCCCCAGTTTTCCTTTGTTGCGAAAGATTTCTTGATTTTCTGTTTTGCGTGTTTATATCACGTCGGTTCTTCACAAGTTTGGCCAATGTGGATTTTATTTTGATTTATGTAATGTTTATAGATTTAATTATTTGTGAGAGATATAGAAAGAAAGGGAAGCGAATTTACAAGGGTCATATTTGAAGAGGGGGAATAAATGCATGACGTAAGATCGGTAGAAATGATATCAACAAAAACAAAATAATGAATTCAGAAAAAGTTAGGGGAGAGGAGATACAGCATGTAGTATTTTCAAATAGTCACCCATTTAATACTGGCCAGGTTCAATGTCGCTTAACTTTGGTGATCTAACGGGAACCGGTGTTTTTAATGTGATTACGCCGTATATAGCTTTGGATTAAATAATATTAATTCTTCTGGTTATATTCTCTTTTGTTGATAAACTTTTTGATTCTTTCCATTCGTTATTATCGTTGATTGTAAATAAACAATACGTCATAGATACCATAAAAAAGAGTGGCTCAAACAACATACAGCGAGAGAGGATGAAAGTGATAGATACCATAAAAAAGAGTGGCTCAAACAACATACAGCGAGAGAGGATGAAAGTGATAGATACCATAAAAAAGAAGGGATGAAAGTGATAGATACCATAAAAATGAGAGGATGAAAGTGATAGATACCATAAAAAAGAGAGAATGAAAGTGATAGATACCATAAAAAAGAGAGGATGAAAGTGATAGATACCATAAAAAAGAGTGGCGCAAACAACATACAGCGAGAGAGGATGAAAGTGATAGATACCATAAAAAAGAAGGGATGAAAGTGATAGATACCATAAAAATGAGAGGATGAAAGTGATAGATACCATAAAAAAGAGAGGATGAAAGTGATAGATACCATAAAAAAGAGAGGATGAAAGTGATAGATACCATAAAAAAGAGAGGATGAAAGTGATAGATACCATAAAAAAGAGTGGCGCAAACAACATACAGCGAGAGAGGATGAAAGTGATAGATACCATAAAAATAAAGGGATGAAAGTGATAGATACCATAAAAAAGAGAGGATGAAAGTGATAGATACCATAAAAAAGAGAGGATGAAAGTGATAGATACCATAAAAAAGAGAGGATGAAAGTGATAGATACCATAAAAAAGAGAGGATGAAAGTGATAGATACCATAAAAAAGAGAGGATGAAAGTGATAGATACCATAAAAAAGAGAGGATGAAAGTGATAGATACCATAAAAAAGAGAGGATGAAAGTGATAGTTACTTGGTAGGTTAATTCGAAATTGTGTCCAAAGGTGAATTGTTGGAGGTAAGTAAGTTTAATTTATTGATGCAATAAAATATTAAAGAGATTGTGCTGAACCTAGATGCGATCCGAACGAACACCAAAAAGCAAATGGCTTGAATTGCTACCCTCTTTCTATCCCTGCTTCGTTGGGATACGCTCTCCTCTTCAATTCCAAAGGACAAGAGAGTTCCCACAGAAACGTGTTAACTCAGTATAGTCCAACCCATGAATATTGTTTCTAAGCCAAGATCTAACACATCTATGTTAAATTGGTAAGCCGACGCGTACTCCATAACCCGTATAAGAACGAGGAAATAAGCAGAGTTCTCCAGACAGACTCAAGAAAGGACACACAAGAAGTACGCTCCCCCTCTACCTCCGGTCAAAAGGCCGGGGCAATAAGAACAACAGGACACTTCAAAACTCACGTACTTGCTTTCAACATCTCATGCACATATCAATACACCCTGGCAAGAGGTCAAGCAAACTTGAGCAAACCGTTGAGAATCACACATAGTAACAGAACAAGGTAAACCTACCCACACACATAGTATCACATTACCACTTCGACACACTAGCAAATATAGACATACACATTTTTAGCCCTCGTGTCTATTATTCACTGACCAATTTCTACCAAAGAACACGAGTTGTATACACTTTACCAATGAACATTTTTTTCACTAAAACTAAATTTTATATTCATGTAAAATTGTGGGTTTATAAATGTTTTGTTTATTAATAATATTTCCTTCTTTTTCATTCACACAACTCTATTCATGTTGAGTTAGCACTTGCTAGCTGGTGACCCTAATATATCCTGTTATGTTAACCAAAATCTGGACCGATGGAAGTTACCTCCCCTGCAATGTAAGGTCTCATGGCTAACATGAATAAACGAGACCCGGCAGTCAGCCATCTTGGTCTGAGATAATACACCTCGTCTTGCCTCATTTACTTACGAAAACCATAACAAAACATATCCTTCCTTCGTCATTTCATTTAAATTAACATTTTTAGTTTATGTATTAGATTTAACCTGGGCCGTAAAAAAAATTAATGGAACGAAATTAGAAGATTCGTGCCTTTTTATTTGCTTCAGTAAATGTATCGACGAAACGTGTAGAAATATGCCACATATTCGTTGCAAAAGGTTATCTAACTTGTTCTACATTAGATATTCGGTTAAACTGTGGCCGGCGTAAAAAAAAAACGTTAAAAAATACTCTTAAGACAACATGTATAATACTAAATAGATTTTGGCACATGTTCGTCTTTAACCACTGTCCATTTTTCACAAATTTTTACTGACCATTTTTCTTTTCTTTTTTCGGTGTACACTTATCTATCAGGCTGCTAGAGAATTCCGGCGTTTTTGGGATTTTTTTTCAAATATTTTACATTTTAGGAGGGGGGATCAGTTTCCAATGTTAATTCAACGTAGACTGATCCCCCTCTTTTTGACCATCTCAATTTTTTTAAAAATCTTTTTCGGTGTACGATTACCTGTCATGTCAATAGAGAATTCCGGGGGTTTTGGAATTAAATTTTCAAAAATTGTGATTTTAAGACGGGGGATCAGTTTTCAATGTAAATTCAACGTGGACTGATCCCCCTCTTTTTAACCATCTCAAATTTTAAAATTTATTCTTCTGCTTACAATTACCTATCATGTCGCGAGAGAATTCCGGCGTTCTTGGAAAGAAATTTCAAAAAAATGAGATTTTAAGACGTAAAAAGTTGTGAAAAACGAACTATGGTAAAAGACGAACAAGACTGATCCCCCGTCTTAAAATCTGAATTTTTTGAAATTTCTTTCCAAAAACGCCGGAATTCTCGTGACATGATAGGTAATTGTAAGCAGAAGAATAATTTTTAAAATTTGAGATGGTTAAAAAGAGGGGGATCAGTCCACGTTGAATTTACATTGAAAACTGATCCCCCGTCTTAAAATCACAATTTTAAAAAATTTATTTCCAAAACCCCCGGAATTCTCTATTGACATAACAGGTAATCGTACACCGAAAAAGATTTTTAAAAAAATTGAGATGGTCAAAAAGAGGGGGATCAGTCTACGTTGAATTAACATTGGAAACTGATCCCCCCTCCTAAAATGTACAATATTTGGAAAAAAATTCCAAAAACGTCGGAATTCTCTAGCAGCCTGATAGATAAATGTACACCGAAAAAAGAAAAGAAAAATGGTCAGTAAAAATTTGTGAAAAACGGACAGTGGTTAAAGACGAACATGTGCCTAGATTTTAACTCGAAATGGTTCCTTATTTGATAATATAAAAAAAAAACATAAAACCATTTTTATCGCCTACACACAATTTTTTTTTTCGCATTCTGTTTTCATCTTCGAACTCATCATTTTGCCAAATATGAATGAAAATAATTATTTTGAAAGATAATTTTCTTTTTTGCGTATTATAAATAAGAGTTATTACAAAAAACTTACTTACCTCGAACTATTCGCCTTTATAAATGAAACTGTTAAAATAAATCCAAAAAGAAAAAAAAAACAACAGTGAAGAAATCAATGTGTAGGAAATTACAAATTTCAACTAAAAATGGCGTCTATTTGTCATCTGTTTTATTTATGCATTTATTTTTTCGTTCATATGAATTTACTACAAGATGGGTTTCATTTTTTTTTTTTTTTTAAATATTGAAATAAGTAAAATAAAAATACAAGATGGGGCATCTCGTTAAATTCTTCTCTTTCTTTCCTTCTTTTTCATTTTATGCGGAGATGCTTTTCCGGTGGCCATCTTGAATTGTGTTTGTTACGTGGTAAAACGAACAATCTCGTAGCATTTTGGACGTCGGAGATTTGGGCCCTAAATCTTTTCATCTGTTTCAGCAGTTTGACCGAACTAATTGTTTTCATCTGTATTGGTAAAATCCTACCGTGCTTCTGCAGTGTTACACATAGATGGAATATAACTGTTTGATAGAAAAACATTTATGATGTACTTACTTGTTACGGAAAATAAATACCGTTCACCAAAATTTACGTGAATTCATCCGGTAGTTTTTGTTTTAAATAAATTCAACTTTGTGAGGAAAATAAGTTAACTGGCTGCTTACGTGTCATGGGGTTGCCGGTGATCGGAGGAGGGCCGGGTGCTTTTGGCTTGCTTGAGTTGCAACCCAGGAACGATTTTAGCTCTGTTTTTATACCTTCTACTGGAAGTGAGTAATTTGCATATCTGTCGATTACTGATGATTTAAGAGCATTTTCTGTCATCTTAGGGAGTCTGTATTTGAATTTTTGGCGACAGTTACATTTCGTGAGAGTTCCTTTGTTCACGTTTGAAGAGTTCTTGAGAACAAGGTCAGAACCTTTTTATTTTGGTGCTTGACTCCTGACAGAGTTGCGGTCGCGATTTAGCAATATTTCGCAACGTTTTACACCCGACCCTACTCTGATCTACAAACTACCCCTTTGGTGTCAAAGAAATTTTCGACAACTTTTAGTAGTACGTGGAAAATCGCCGCCATTGTCTACATCATTATGAAAGTCAAGGTAGATAATTCAAACTTTTGGAAGAGAAATCAGATTTTTTCTTTAAAGCGGTTTCTGAAATTGCAGAAAATCAATAAGTTTTGACTCATAAAAAAAAAGTCCTCCAAATTTAAACCATTAATGTCCATTTTCTGGATTATTGGCGCTTTCTCAATTCTACAGTAAAATCAATTTCGTCATTGCTGAACTCCCCTTAATATACCTCTGCATGAATAGAGATTTTAAAGGAATGATCTTCTTTGAATATAGTGACAATATCGACGATTTTCCGCATACTACTAAAAGTTGAATTCAGTTCTCTATTCGTAGGCCAATGTTCTTAACGCAGAGGCAGGTTAAATACTCGTTCATGCTGCAGATTATCTACCGACACAGGGGGACAGGCAACCAGAAGCCGTCGGTTGCCGATGCATAATTTCTTTGGATTTTTGTATGCTTGCACTTCTCATAGTCTCTGCAGATGCAGAGGTGCAAGCAAGAAGAAGCTGTCGATTCCAAAGTAGACATTACGTGTATTTCTATGATCAACCACAGTTGGTCCTCGCCTTTGCTATTCTACAGACAAAACCTACAAGGCAGCAGGGGTACTTTCATGAGGTTTAGCCCACCACCTGAGACGGTTTACCAAAATATGGTGCCTGGAGCCACATATGAAAAACATAGAGTATGCATTGGGACAAGGCATGACCACCTACCCTGCTACTCTCAGGATATAGCTGCTGAGTCTTGTAAGGTCCTACCACTACAAATACTTCAACGAAAGAAGGAATAGCTGAAATGTAAAAGGAAGCGATGCTGTCCCTTATCTATGCCTCAGTCACGAAATGAAATAACAAAAACCTCTGCTTACAACAACAACAAAAAGGGTTTATTCAAGAAGGTTACCTATACCGTTTGGTAAAGGTGGAACAAAGTTGGACAGTGTCCGAGAGAGGAAGAGGAAAGTAGGAAGTTCTTAGGGCTGCCGGAGGTCTGTCAGCAAATATCTTCAGGCAAAGATAGTAAATGCTGTGAAGGAGGTGTTTCATCGTTGCTTGCAGGAGTCTCTCCGACGCGATCCATCTCAGGTAGTGCTAGGGAGCCGTCTGGTGATCATCTGCAATCTCCTAAGGGGCTGAAGTAGTCTCTTAGGGAACTAATGATATCAATGCGCCCTGTGAGCCGATTGGCCAACATTTGGCTAAACCATCTCACAGGGACAATGATACGCATTACAAAGTAAACCTCATTTGGTGACTGCTGCAGAAGTATGCCAAGGACAACTGCCGATTGGCATGAGTGGACAGACTTGACAGGAAATACGCTGAACTCATTTGGAGCTGGATCAACTCACCCCGGGTAAATGGCATTAGAGTTATGACAGGCCAGTGCTGCGTTTATGTGTGTGTAAATAAATAGGCATGAAGATATGTGTGTGTGTGTGTGTGTATTCCTGAGTCTTTGTTTTGTTAGTGAGCGAGTGTACGTACATTTATGAACTTGTGTGAATGTGAGTTTGTGGCACTTCTGCTGTATATGTTTAGCAACACATTTTATTTCCTTTTCCTGAAAATAAGGGGAGATAATTCATCTGGAAGTGATTTTTTTATTTTTTATTGTATAAATTAAAACATAAAATAAAAAAGGCAACGCTGATTTCTTTTTTGGGTATAATATAACAGTTAGCAACTTTTTTTCTTATTATATGAATTAAAATCTTCTGAAAAGTCAACAATGATTTTTTAAATTATAATTGAAAAGTTTTGATTGGGTGGGGTGGGGGGTTAAAACTGAATTTTTTTGTCAACATTGATTTTGATTTTTCCTGTAAAAAATCTACTGTTTTTTTTTGCGGCTGGTTCAGTAAATTCCCAATGTCTCGAAGATTTATATCATTTAAGTCCATTTCCGAAATTCGTTTCCGGTGAATTCTGAGTGAATGGTACTTGGAGGAAAAAAAATGGAACTCTTCAATTTCGATTTCTAAATCGGCAGCTGCTAAACATATACATCAGAAGTGCCAAGTTTGTTGAGCATTGGGTGCTTTACTGGTTGTTATGTTTAGTAGTCTGTGAAAGTCTCTCATTATGTGTGGACTGCTTGCCGAGGGTCAATTCACCTCTCCAAAGGGCCTAAGCAGGTCGTCTCTGATTGAAAGAAACTGATGATAATATATTTTGTCCAATTAAGAGTGAATATGTAAAGACCAATATTAAGTTTCTGGATCGATTTTCGAATGAAAATCGAAAAGGTTTTGTACATCTATTCTGGAATGACAAATGTTTGAAATTTGAATTTGAGCTTCATTTGCTAACGAAGAAAAAGGTGTTACTGTTAGCTTGATTATAAGAACAAACTCTTCTATATTTAAAATCAGTTTTATACATAGTTTCACTAACCAAACAATCAGGAACCATGAAAGAGTTATGTAGCAAAAAATACAAAAGCATGTCGAGTCGGCGGGTACGCATCATCTATACCATTGATTGGGTCTTGCGTTCACAAGTCTTCGTTTGGGGAAAATCAGGAACGTAGCCGTCTCTTCAGCTTGACATAAAACACTCTGATTGGTGAAAAAGCGGGAATACAATGAAAGGTTCAGCAGAAATGCTTCCCATGCAAAGTGTTCCGATTGGATAATGTATCACTTTGCGTGGAAGGATAAACTTGCTACAAATTAATTTTCTTTTATAATTTAGTATTTCGCACGAATCTTTCTTGACAATGAAACAAAATTAGTTGGAATTATATTATAACAGATTTTAACTATTTTAACCATTAAAGGATTTTACCAATTAAGGAAACTCGAGCAAACTAAATTATATTCGAATAATATAAGAAAAAAGGCTAGTCCGAATCAAATATCGATTTGTCAGATCCATTGCTATTTAGGGCTGACTTTGAAAATCTAACAAGATACATTCATATATTAGATTAAGGCCTTCCGTAACTAAAACAAAAGCCAGAGTTTCATAAATAAATACTTGTACTTGCCAAAATTTAAATATTCAAGAAGAGAATGCAACAAATAATGAGACGGTGAGACTAAAAACAAAATATATTAATTACTAGTAAATTATATTAACTAATGCTCAAATATATAACTTAGTTCTGGGATTGAGTTATATTTATTCACCCAGCGTTTGAAAAAAATTCCAACAAAGAAGTAAAACTAAACTAGACATAGCAGTGACCCGTTGGGTCACAATCTATTTATTCTACCTTGATTTCATTTGAAAATTCATAAACTGTGACATCTGTTGAGATAATCTTCTTTAATTAGAAAATAATAAACCTCTTTTCTTCTACATAATCCTTCTAAGATAGAAGTAAAGACATTTATTATTTTGCCATCTAATTCATAAACATGGCTGTGATGTGTACGGATACACATGTAAATTTGATACCAACACTGAAAAAAGCGTCTCACTCTTTCTCTAAATCCTAAGGACGATTCGACGAAGAATTGAGAACGTTTGTCACACCTATGCGACATTTATTAATTTTTTTTAATACACAAAAAAGACCATCAGAAAAATTGAAAAAATAAAAAAGGTATAATTAAACAGACGAATTCTCTTATTTTTAACAATGTTTACACACATATATATATATATATGTAAAATGAAAAGAAGGAAAGGCAAAAACTATATGATTCATGTATTCATCAATGTTTCGTCTTTATTGAAAGACTTCCTAAGGATGAAGAAAATAACGTAGAAAAATCATACAGAATATTAATTTTGATTTGCCAGAAAGTGTCCCGACGTCAGCATGGTTGTTGATACAAACAAGCAGAGAATAAAAATCATTATTTTGGTTGTAGCGTTATCAGCAGTGGCATGTCTCCTTCAAAGGATGCTAAATGAATGGGATTGATGGATTCGACTTATTAGTTAATGTCTATTTTAGCTAGGAAGTTTGTCGGGGGTCAAAATATGTCACAGCCCAGCTTGGCTGGCAGTGGTGCGTAAGTTTGAATTTTTGATTTTCCTCTTTTCATTTTACATTACGTCGGATCATTTTATCCCCACTTTTCTTCATATATATATATATATATATATATATATATATATATAAAACACATTGTTCTTTATTATAGAGTGAAGGGTAAATAGATCTTTATAAATCGTACAATAAATAAATTTAGTAACGTTAAGAAATTCCACAGGAAAATTGGTTTGATAAGAGATGCTTATCGGAGATTAGAGATTGTCATTTTGTTGAGGCGGCCATGTCTGTATTTATCTGACTGGCATGAAATGAAGAAGTAGAAAATGTCAGTAGAGTTCCATATAAAAATACGCAACATCTTTATTTAACAGTTTCCTTCTCTAGCATTAAAACAACTTTAGTCAACAGTTTCCTTAAACAGGCCAGGAACATAGGAATATACGAGAAGGCAACTTAATTTGGTAGGCGTGTATTATATCATTGTAATTAAGTCGTTTGTCATTGAACGTAAATTTGTACCTTGCCTTTCACCAAGTCCTGGCGAGAGACGAGGAAAGCAATATAGCGTCTTGTCAAGTCTGCATCTAGGCTTGGACTGATTCGTATTTGCATGGTAACCAGTTTCAGAAGAAACTAGCAAAGCAGACATGCGCACTGTGTCTCCAACGCCTACGTCACAACGTAAATCTGGGCACAACAGCGCATGCGCGAGAGACTACAACGGAAGTAGATTCCAATTAGATAAGTCCAAGCATAATTCCGCATGAGTCAAGCCTAATCACAACGCAACAAAATTTCTTGATCCTACAAAATAGATTTTAAATAAATATGAGATTCGTCTTCTTAGGATGGCACCGCTATACTTGTCTGTATTTACTTTCTTCTCGCTGCAGCAAGATGTTGGAGAATGGGGGAAGGTGGGGGAAACCAGCACTTCTGAGGAGGTACAGGTCGGGTACAGAAATATCTGTGAACAAACCCGTCGGCATTGCTCGGTAGAGACGCCGTGGCACTAAACCAAGCCGACACCCGAAGGAGGAGATAATGCCTGGGACTGAGCCAGGCCATACCTCACTCCGACAAAGAAGAGTCTGGTGAATCAGGTCAGTCAACAGGTTGTCGGAATGACTGCCAAGGACTATCGTCGTCTCGTACGAAAACGCTGCTATCCAGACGGCAACGGTGGTATCTTTAAAATAACATTCTTTGCAAAAATTCCAGATTCTTAATAGCCAATATTTTTACTAAATGAATCCTAAAAAGAAACAATCTCACTCACGAAGGAAACCGAGTAGTTAATATCTATATAAAAAGTTAGGTACGTGTTTATATATTTGTATGTATAGGATTCACTCATAAACTAATTAACTGATCATTATGAAGTTTGGAATACAGCTGCTAGGTGTAATGGTGGATAATGTGGTCTATATTTAGTTTAATTAAGTTTCATGCAAAGGGGTAAGAAGCACTTAAGAGAAATCCGGATACCTCAATTTTTTGTGAAATTTTAACAATAGGTATGTGTTGTGTATGTGTTTAAATATTTGTATGTATAGGATTAACTCCTAAACTAATTAACTGATCATTATGAAGTTTGGAATTTTCTATGTATTCATTCCAATTTATGTTGACTGTGAATGTTAGGCTGACGGGTTTGAACCTTTGGCTCTCAAGAAAGGATCTATCAGCCATGGCAATCGCTGGTTAAGAAGGTTTTGTATAATTCTTAAAGGTACAATGCTTTTTTGGCCTCATTCAACTACAGACTAAGAATTCGGCCGATTGCCTTGGATATGTGTCTGTTCGATTTAAAATGTTTTTTTTGTGTCTAAATTTAAGCTTTTAAATAAATTTGAACATAAATATTTAAATTCTAGACGTTAAATAGCTAGCTTCGTTTCGATTAGAATATAATAATTTCTCACTTAATAAAAAAATTAATGGCAAAAGTCACTATTATAGTTCAATTGTGCTTCTAATCTAAAGAGAAATAGTGATGTGGGGGTAAATTTGCAGAGTATAACCCACAGACACCCCCTCCCCCCAAAATGAGATTCTACTGTTTTTAAGCATGTGAATATAGAAATGAGGCGACAAAGTCTATTTCTAATATTCAAAATACATTTATTGAGTCATCTTCATTGTGGTGTGAATAAAAAGGACGTTAGGACTTGAATAAGTTCATAAAAAGTTAGAGTGACCAAGATAAATGTCCTGTTTGTAGGGAAGAGAGAAGAGTCCATAAATGAGAAAGTTTGAATGTCCTGTTTATAAGGAAAGGAAAAGAGTTCATATAAGAGGAAGTCCATATGTACATTGAAGTCAGGTCATGTGCATGTAGTTATGTGTGTGTGTTACATTATTGTCCATGTGTGCAGTTGTAGTCATGTGCATGTAGTTATGTGTGTGTGTTACATTATTGTCCATGTGTGCAGTTGTAGTCATGTTGAATCCTTGGGTATTATTGACGTGGGTTCGATAAAGAGCAAAGTTTAGGGGTTGAAAGAAACGCTATGGATGAGTCAGCTCACTCTATGTGGTCTCCTGGCCGGAAAAGAGAAAGAAACTAATGAGTGCTCCCTTTTATCAACTCCCGTTGTGTACTCAGCATGCCTGAGAAATGGCCTCTAATTGAGAAAAGCCAGAAAGGAAGTTAAATGCTTTCACCAATCAGCACCAAGCTTAGAAAGTAAGAATAGATTCAAAATCGTGAACCCTCGCTCTGTCACTGCTGCTCCTTGTAGTATCACTGCTACTAAAGCTCCCATAATTATTAGTTTTACTATTTTAGTTTAACTATGTAAATGTAATCATCTAAATTGGATTCTTGACAATACCACAAGGTTGAAATTAATTATTTCATCGATGATTATGTAATTTCGTGTTACTATATTTTATATATATATATATGTTTAACCAAACAGACCATACACTTCAAAACATCAAATGTATTTTAATCAACACCAATTTCCCGTCCACATATGCACGCAAACAGAAAGAACAAAATGGATTATGAAACTGAATACACAAAAAAAGTCTCAATTCCGATGTGTGAGTCTTGAATATGTATAAATATGTATACAGACTGTTTTGGAATTAAACTTTGTTCACTGAAGGAATCAGTTATTTAATTCACAACGAGATGAATGTGCACGCGTGCATTAAAAAAAACAACGGTTTTCTTTGCCAATCGGTAGAGAGATTTCACGTGAACTGACTTGCACATTGAGTCAAAGAAGGAACGTTGCACAAAGTTATAAATTCCAGTTTATCTCAATGGTTTAATTTTCATTCATTTCTTGATAAACAGCGAGGGACCGCTTGAAATATAAAAATATATAAAGGCTTTTATGAATGTCTACACAGTATGCATTGAATATGGATATTTATATCGGCAATATATAAAGCACAGTAAGACTGAAACCCCCATTCCCCAATGCTATTAACAAAGTAGGACTGAAAACCCCATTCCCCAATGCTATTAACAAAGTAGGACTGAAAACCCCATTCCCGAATGCTATTGACAAATGAGGACTGAAAACCCCATTCCCCAATGCTATTAACAAAGTAGGACTGAAAACCCCATTCCCCAATGCTATTAACAAAGTAGGACTGAAAACCCCATTCCCCAATGCTATTAACAAAGTAGGACTGAAAAACCCATTCCCCAATGCTATTAACAAAGTAGGACTGAAAACCCCATTCCCCAATGCTATTAAGTAGGACTGAAAACCCCATTCCCCAATGTTATTAAGTAGGACTGAAAACCCCATTCCCCAATGCTATTAACAAAGTAGGACTGAAAACCACATTCCCCAATGCTATTAAGTAGGACTGAAAACCCCATTCCCCAATGCTATTAACAAAGTAGGACTGAAAACCCCATTCCCCAATGCTATTAACAAAGTAGGACTGGAAACCCTCATTCCCCAATGCTATTAACAAAGTAGGACTGAAAAACCTATTCCCCAATGCTATTAACAAAGTAGGACTGAAAAACCCATTCCCCAATGCTATTAACAAAGTAGGACTGAAAACCCCATTCCCCAATGCTATTAAGTAGGACTGAAAACCCCATTCCCCAATGTTATTAAGTAGGACTGAAAACCCCATTCCTTAATGCTATTAACAAAGTAGGACTGAAAACCACATTCCCCAATGCTATTAAGTAGGACTGAAAACCCCATTCCCCAATGCTATTAACAAAGTAGGACTGAAAACCCCATTCCCCAATGCTATTAACAAAGTAGGACTGGAAACCCTCATTCCCCAATGCTATTAACAAAGTAGGACTGAAAAACCTATTCCCCAATGCTATTAACAAAGTAAGACTGAAAACCCCATTCCCCAATGCTATTAACAAAGTAGGACTGGAAACCCTCATTCCCCAATGCTATTAACAAAGTAGGACTGAAAACCCTCATTCCCAAATGCTATTACCAAAGTAGGACTGAAAACCCCATTCCCCAATGCTATTAACAAAGTAAGACTGAAAACCCCATTCCCCAACGCTATTAACAAAGTAGGACTGAAAACCCCATTCCCCAATGCTATTAACAAAGTAGGACTGAAAACCCCATTCCCCAATGCTATTAACAAAGTAGGACTGGAAACCCTCATTCCCCAATGCTATTAACAAAGTAGGACTGAAAACCCCATTCCCCAATGCTATTAACAAAGTATGACTGAAAAACCCATTCCCCAATGCTATTAACAAAGTAGGACTGAAAACCCCATTCCCCAATGCTATTAAGTAGGACTGAAAACCCCATTCCCCAATGTTATTAAGTAGGACTGAAAACCCCATTCCCCAATGCTATTAACAAAGTAGGACTGAAAACCCCATTCCCCAATGCTATTAAGTAGGACTGAAAACCCCATTCCCCAATGCTATTAACAAAGTAGGACTGAAAACCCTCATTCCCCAATGCTATTAACAAAGTAGGACTGGAAACCCTCATTCCCCAATGCTATTAACAAAGTAGGACTGGAAACCCTCATTCCCCAATGCTATTAACAAAGTAGGACTGAAAAACCTATTCCCCAATGCTATTAACAAAGACTGAAAACCCCATTCCCCAATGCTATTAACAAAGTAGGACTGAAAACCACATTCCCCAATGCTATTAAGTAGGACTGAAAACCCCATTCCCCAATGCTATTAACAAAGTAGGACTGAAAACCCTCATTCCCAAATGCTATTAACAAAGTAGGACTGGAAACCCTCATTCCCCAATGCTATTAACAAAGTAGGACTGAAAAACCTATTCCCCAATGCTATTAACAAAGTAAGACTGAAAACCCCATTCCCCAATGCTATTAACAAAGTAGGACTGAAAACCCCATTCCCCAATGCTATTAAGTAGGACTGAAAACCCCATTCCCCAATGCTATTAACAAAGTAGGACTGAAAACCCCATTCCCCAATGCTATTAACAAAGTAGGACTGAAAATCCCATTCCCCAATGCTAATCACAAAGTAGGACTGAAAATACCATTCCCCAATACTATTAACAAAGTAAGACTGAAACCCCCATTCCCCAATGCGATTAACAAAGTAAGACTGAAACCCCCATTCCCCAATGCTATTAACAAAGTAGGACTGAAAAACCCATTCCCCAATGCTATTAACAAAGTAGGACTGAAAACCCCATTCCCCAATGCTATTAACAAAGTAGGACTGAAAACCACATTCCCCAATGCTATTAAGTAGTACTGAAAACCCCATTCCCCAATGCTATTAACAAAGTAGGACTGAAAACCCCATTCCCCAATGCTATTAACAAAGTAGGACTGAAAACCACATTCCCCAATGCTATTAAGTAGTACTGAAAACCCCATTCCCCAATGCTATTAACAAAGTAGGACTGAAAAACCCATTCCCCAATGCTATTAACAAAGTAGGACTGAAAACCCCATTCCCCAATGCTATTAAGTAGGACTGAAAACCCCATTCCCCAATGTTATTAAGTAGGACTGAAAACCCCATTCCATAATGCTATTAACAAAGTAGGACTGAAAACCACATTCCCCAATGCTATTAAGTAGGACTGAAAACCTCATTCCCCAATGCTATTAACAAAGTAGGACTGAAAACAACATTCCCCAATGCTATTAACAAAGTAGGACTGAAAACCCTATTCCCCAATGCTATTAACAAAGTAAGACTGAAAACCCCATTCCCCAATGCTATTAACAAAGAAAGGCTGAAAACCACATTTCCCAATGCTATTAACAAAGTAGGACTGAAAACCCCATTCTTTTAGGCTATTAACAAAGTAGGACTGAAAACCCTATTCCTTAATGCTATTAACAAAGTAGGACTGAAAACCCCATTCCTTAATGCTATTAACAAAGTAGGACTGAAAACCCCATTCCTTAATGCTATTAACAAAGTAGGACTGAAAACCCCATTCCTTAATGCTATTAACAAAGTAGAAGTAAAAACCACATTCTTTAATGCTATTAACAAAGTAGGACTGAAAACCCCATTCCCCAATGCAATTAACAAAGTAGGAGTGAAAACAAGACAAGTTGATTTTTTAGTTTTGTTTAAACTTATTTATTTTTTAAAATATGTTTTAAATAAATCTTACTTGCTTTCAGTGTCAGGTTAGAGTTTGCCTAGTGTAGATATAATAGTGGAGCCTTCGGAGTTTATTTAAAAAATTTTTTTTATATTTTTTACATGATTCACCCCAAACAAGGCAGGACGCCACTGTAAACGTAAGGGGCTACTGAGAAAAAGGAAAGAAGGATTAGTGGTTCAGCTTTAATTGGGATCTGAGCAGCGAGATGTCTGTTTACATTAGTTTTAAATTTCTGCATGTCAGTACTGTTGGGTAAACAGGGGGCAGGGAGGGAGATCCAGAGGCCAGCAGCACGAGGAAAGAAGCTATTTGAGTAGAATGCTCTCCGGCATCTGGGGACCTCCACAGTGAATGAATGAGATTTAGTAGATGGTCGAGTTAGTCTAGTGAATTTACGTCGAGGGGGCACCAGAGTAGCTAACTCATCGGAGCATAATCCATTGAAGTATTTGTAGAACAAACATAAGGATGCCACATTGCGGCAATGGGACAGGGGCTGGAGCTTAGCTGACAGTGAGGGACCTATTAGGTTGGCGACTCTTTTTTGGACTTTGTCAAGGAGGGAGAAACTAGTAGATGATGCCGCAGCCCAGATGTGGCAACAATACTCCATGCATGGGCGAATGGTGGCTTTGTAGAGATACAGGATAATGTCAGGTGTAAGGAGTCCACTAGCACGGTAGAGGGAGCCAACCTTCTTTGCAGCAACCTTGGCAATGTCTTCAATGTATGTGTTCCAATTCATGTTACCTGTGAATGTTAGGCCAACGAGTCTGAATGATGAACTCTCAGGTAGGGTGTTATTTGCCATGACAATCGGTGGATGGAGAGGCTTCTTGTAGTTGTTGAAGGAAAGGAGCTTAATCTTTGCGGCATTAAGAGTCACCAACCATTTATGGCCCCAATCCACTACAGCCTGGAGGTCATTTTCTAAAGATTCAGCCATTGACTCAGATATGATCGCGTCTGTTTTGCCAACATGGCGAGAGTAAAGCGTGGTGTCGTCAGCAAATAAACCAATCTCAGACATTATGTCATCAGGGAGATCGTTTATATAGATCAGGAACAACAAAGGTCCAAGAATAGATCCCTGGGGCACACCAGCATTTATGTCATGTTGCTTAGATGAACGGCCATCGAGGACAACCTGGATTTTTCTTTTGTTTAGGAAGGATCTAATTATATTAAGTAGTTGCCCAGTAATACCGTATGAGCGTATTTTCAGGAGAAGCCCTTTATGCCATACCTTGTCAAAGGCCTTGGATATATCAAGCGCTACTGCCCTAGCTTCACCTGCCTTGTCGAGAGTATGATACATGCGTTCAGAGATGACCGTTAGGATGTCTGCAGTAGATCGTGCTTGTCGAAATCCATACTGGCGGTCAGATAGAAGTTTAGCATTAACTAATTATTATAAACAAAACGTTATTGTACAAAAAATGGTGGTTTGTTTTGCAGTCGATAGTGAGTATTGTTTCTATGCCAGGACATTTGCTGGTGCTGCTTTGGTTTGTTATCTACGCATCATACAACTACTTTGGTACGTTATCAACACTTTGTTATGCAATCTACACTTTATACTGCAATCAACCTACTATTTGCATAGGGTATTGTTACCACATCTGGGCTATTAGAGAGAGTGTACAAAAAGACTCTGTTTCATACTCTTAGCTTTGGCTCCTTTCCCATCACTGCAATGTTGCCTCCCTTACTTTACAAGAACTTCAACAGAATATGCTCTAATCAACTTATGTGCTAGTGCCCCCTTAACATAATTACCACCAGATGCAGAAACTTCAATCTCTTGTGAACAAGAATCGAGATGCACAACTCAATACTTAGGAACTCTCTATTAAAACTTGTTTCTAATTCACACTAGCCCCTTATGTCTAAGTGGCAGTAAGCCTTGTGAGGAGTAATTGACGTAAAGAAAAAGCAGCAGATGTGTTTGTATTTGATAAAATGGGTCTCTTAAGTATAGGACAGAAGAATTGTATTGCCCATACCTAGCTTTTTCAGACAGAAATATGGGATATTGCTCATTCCTGCAGTTTTTAAATTGATGAGATGTTAATTGCCAGGACTGGCATCATTGGGTTTTGCTTATGGTGACTGTTTACAAATTTTACCCAATGCGATTTGAGGTATTCATACATTGGACTCCAGAATCTTTCTATAGGTTCTCGTATTTGTGGGAATCTAACCGTTATCTCATTTTTTATCAGATCCCTTTAAGCCATCCCGAGGTTTTTTTCCAACATTTGATTTATTATCCTTGTGTCTGTGCATGTGGCTATTTAAAGTGGTATTTGTTGCGAATGCAGATCCGCAAACAGTACAGGAATATGGTTTTTCACCTGTGTGCATTCTCATGTGGTTATTCAAACTGCACTTCTGTGAAAATGCAGAGTCACAAATATTGCATGAATATGGTTTCTCACCCGTATGTATCCTCATATGCTTTTTCAAACTCTCACTTAATGAAAATGCAGATCCACAAACCTTACAAGAATACGGTTTCTCTCCCGTGTGCCTTCGCATGTGCGTCATCAGCCGATAAGCCCCTGATAATGCAGTTCCACAAATTTTGCAAGCATATGGATTATCTCCAGAGTGTGTGCGCATGTGCTCTTCCAGACCAGAATTCTCTGAAAATGCAGATCTACAAATCTTACAAGAATATGATTTTTCAGTGTGAGTTTTTAAATGCGTTTTCAAATTGCCTTTCAAAACAAATGCAGCTCCACAAATTTGACAAGAATGTGGTTTTTCTCCTGTATGAATCCGCATGTGGGTTTTCAAACTGTAATTCAGTGAAAATGCAGATCCACACACCTTACAAGAATAGGGTTTCTCTCCCGTGTGCTTGAACATGTGTCTTCTCAAATGGCCACCTTCTGAAAATGCAGATCCACACACTGTACAAGAATATGGTTTTTCTCCTGTGTGTATGCGCAGGTGTGTTTTCCAGTGGGACTTATGCGAAAATCCAGATCCACATACTTCACAAGAAAATTTTTTTTCTCCATGCGTTCGCATATGCTGTTTAAGTTCAGAAATGTCTGAAAATAAGGATCCACACACTTTACAAGAATTCGGTTTCTGTCCTGTTGGTATCTGAATATGTGCTGTCAAATAAGATTCATGAGACAATGTAGATTCATACTCATCACAGAAAAATGACGTCTGTCCAGTAGGAGTCTGCATGTCGTCTCTAACCCGACTTCTCTAAAAATACTGCATTTCATACAAACACAAGTCAGCAATTAGCTTAAAAATAACAGACTCCGCACATATATTTCTCCTTTATCAAATGTGCGATTGTTCATTTTCCATGAAATTTTCGATCTGTAAATAAAGAAAAGATGATATAAATACAAATATTTTAGATTATTCGCAAGCTTAAATAAACTTAAGATCATAAGCCATTCTTGTTGAATAATAATTTATATTTCAATGAACTAAATATCATAATAAGCCATTCTTGTTCAATAATAATCTATATTTCAATAAACTAAATATCATAATAAGCCATTCTTGTTCAATAATAATCTATATTTCAATAAACTAAATATCATAATAAGCCATTCTTGTTCAATAATAATATATATTTCAATAAACTAAATATAATAATAAGCTATTCTTGTTTAATAATAATATATATTTCAATAAACTAAATATCATAAGTCATTCTTGTTAAATAATTATCTATAATTCAATAAACTAAATATAATCAGCCATTCTTGTTCAATTATAATCTATATTTCAATAAACTAAATATCATAAGCGATTCTTGTTCAATAATAATATATATTTCAATAAACTAAATATCATAATAAGCTATTCTTGTTAAATAATAATCTATATTTCAATAAACTAAATATCATAATAAACCATTCTAGTTCAATAATAATCTATATTTCAATAAAATAAATATAATAATAAGCTATTCTTGTTTAATAATAATCTATATTTCAATAAACTAAATATCATAAGTCATTCTTGTTAAATAATAATCTATATTTCAATAAACTAAATATCATAATAAGCCATTCTTGTTCAATAATAATCTATATTTCAATAAACTAAATATCATAATTAGTCATTCACATTCAATAATAATTTGTTTGTTGTACATAAATATAATAAAAATGTTCAATAGTTCTTCAGTATTAACATTTTTATTGTATTTATATATAACATTAATGAATCATGATTTAATTTATTGAAACAGATTATTATTGAACATAAAATATCGATTATGTTCAATAGTCTTTCATCTTATTTTTATATGGAATATTTTATTTTTGTATGGAAAAGCAACATTTTAAACATTATTTTTAAAACGCCATGAGCATCAAATTGCCATGATTTCTGGTAAAATTATTAGTCAGATCTTCTGACAAGATAATACATTCTATGTATATTTTTTATGTCTTTGTTCATGCGGAGATCAGCCTCCATGAGGTGGTTGGGTCACACAATTATCAATCAGCTTCCAGAGTGCATTAATTTCAACTGAATCCTTGAAGGATTACTTCCAGCATATTTTAGAATCACAGCCAGCAGTGAAAGACTTTGCTGGAGAGGCAAACAAGGCCATTCTCCACTGGAAGAAATATAGCTTGAAAAACAAAAGGGATGCAAATGTTGATTTCTTTGTACATTTTTCTATAAGTAATATAACTAGATTTGTATAAATAATCGGAAATAATTTTGTTTACATTTCTATCAATTTCCAATCTCTGTATGAATAAAACTATCAGACAAAAAGATATCATGTTTTTGTGTGAATTTCTCGTCTATATGTAACTTTGACAAATACACATTGAATTATTTCTTTTTATTTACAATTGATCAAATATCTTTTGAATTCAATGATAAAATAAGAGAAAACTAAAATGAATTGAAAAAAATCCTATTTTAAAAATATTGCAAATATTTTTAATTATGTTTCTCTAAGTCGTACCATTTTGGACCACGATTGTTCCATTCGAGCAGGGTGCGACAGAGATAAATCGTTGAGTTGGGGTTACAAGATCTGCTTTTGTACGCATCCAGGTATAGGGAGATTTTAAAACAAATGCACCTTCCCGTAATTCTATATATTAGAACTCTTCAACATCGCGCTAGATTTCGCCAAGATATATATCCACACACCCATGGTTAAAATCCACATTGTTAAGAAATATAGAAGATCAGTTTTAATCAATAATATTGAGCCATGGATACAAAACAATAGATAAACAACAAAATGGCAAACTCTTTAGATTTGGCCATGGATATTCGATAATACAGATATAATAGAAATAATTGATTTGGAATTAAAAAGTTTTATGGTAAAAAAAATAAGTTAATAATTGTATCGTTTTAAAAATGTATGGTTGTTGTTTTTTTGTGGATATAATTTACAAATGTTGTATCTTATAGGGTATCCTATTTTTTAAATAGCAAACGAACCTAAAAGCGGCAAAAAATAAAGAAAAACAGCGTTCTTTCACCAAGTGTAATCACCATGTCACAAATTGATCACGACATTAATTGAACTTCAAATTAATCTATCATCTGATCGATGGAAGCTGGAAGTCTTTAAAATTGACTACCTCCGCAGCATGTTTCACTGCCGGCGACCTAACCATGTCCTAATTGCTGTTCTCTGCCAACACCTAAATCTTAACTCTCTGTCATTTGTCCTGTTGATGGTATAGGCATGCAGCTTGTTACCCAAAAAGAGAGCTAATTCACGATGCAATCCTGTCTACCTAGAAGCTGCAAGCATGCACTGAGGACCTGGAGATATGTAGCCGAACGCCTATGTTGAATTATGGCTTTTTCGCCTCGACTATATCCTCTTACATTATTGTTCTGAAAGAAAATAGGAGTGTAATTTTGGAAATATATATACATGTGTGTGTATGTATATACATGTCCATGTATGTATGCATGTTTTATATAGATATATGTGTGTGTGTATATGTAGAGGTGTGGATACGTAGACATATATATATATATATATATATATGTTCGTGTATGTATATAGAGAGATGTGTGGGCATGGCCATGTATGTATATGAGTAGGGCTTTTGATATATAGGTCAGATTCGGAATAACTGAACTCCCCAGACCGTTTGATGTTAAGAAAGATGTTAAGTGGTAATAAATGAAGAAATATAAACGGGTCGTAAACTCTAGATAAACCAAATAATAGAAGCCAAAAGAAGGGTCAATTGGGTAAAAATGTAATTTGATACCCGACTTGACCGCTTAAATATGATCCCATCCTACCCAGAGAAATACACTGAATAAGTGAAGTGCGCAGCCTTTCATTTGAATTTCTATTTTGGTATGAAGAAGTTGGCAGCTTGTCGCCTAAAGAGACAGCTAATTCACGATGTAATCTGCCCTACCTCTCTGTTTGGATGATGCAAGGACCTGAAAAACAACTATCAAACCTTAAGATCCACAGGTGGTCGGCCTTCACAAGTGGAATCGCAATTGGTTAACCATTTTGTGCCACCTTGCTACGGGTCGCCATGATTCGGCATGTCGTGCAGGTCAGGAAATAAGCCGACCTGTTAATTATTTAATGAAATAAAAAAAAACTTTTACGTTATGACGTAGATTTTACCTTCTGACTTTTCAACGCTAAGCAATCCTGTTATTTACCTCCTTGCCAGATTAGACGCATGGTCATGTGTGGTTTTGAGAAGCCAGTGAACTAGGATAAGTGCACTCTGGCCTATAAAATATGCCTGAGCAGCCCCCGTCAACATTCAAGTGATAAGCACTAAACTAACCCCTATCCCCGAGAGAAGGTAAAGCCTGGGAGGATGAACCTCCTAGGACTCAACAGGGCACAGGTAATCTAATAAATTCTAGCAGAAATTTGATAAAATGTCCCAACCAGTCCAAAACGAATTAACGTGAAAACAAAATTAAGGCACATCAATTTTGGAGCTGCTAGAGGTATATGAGTTAGGGTTAGGCACCATAGTTATGAGTGAGGCTTTGCTAACATGTTTGTCTTTCATTGAAAACAGTACCTGACAGACTCACAGTCTTATTTCAGAGTGAAGTATGGCTTTGCTCAGTCCTAAGAGGCCATTCTCCCAGGCATAACTACCTCCTTTTTTAATAAACATAGAGAGAGAGAATGATAGATATTGTGGAGGTGCAAGCAGTGAGAGAGAGTGAGAGTGATAGAGACTTAATAATAGATGGGGTAATTGGTGAGTTAATTGCAAACTACATCTAATTAGAAGAATTTAAATGGAAGGTATTTCGAACAACTAAATCCAAAAACTGAGGAATATTTTAGCATGTATTTTCTGTGATTAAAATACATAGGATAAAAAGCCTTAGGGAAACAAACGTGGATTAGATCAGCTTTAGTGTAATAATAGTTATATATTAATAATAATATAATAGATAGTTAAGAATAAACTAATTGTATTTTTTTAATGTTTTGTATCGAATTATTTATTTAGAAAATTTTTTTAATTAGTTTCACAAATTTTATTTTTAAAATCGCCATTTGTAATATTTTTAGAAAGTATCTACACTGCCATCTAGTGTTAACAAGAAAAAGCAGGTTTTAAGCTTATTTTGACATTGCACTATGGGCATACGAGAACAAGCAATCGTGAAAAAGATATTGACTCGTATAAGCTACTCTCTTTCTTTCTCCATTCATTCAGCTTACTCCTCTTCTTTCATTTTCACTGTTTATTTAAAATGCTCAATTTAATGGTTTTTTAATTGTTTTCAGATATTTGGGTTTTATTTTTATTTTGCAAATATCTTGAATTACGATTAAAATAATTAATGTTTTTCAGTAATATCTCCCTTACCCCTTCAACTGACCCTAAGTCCGAGTGGCAACGTTATATCATCTGCACCTCCCATGTCCTGCATGCCGTTGCTAAGATGGCAACATAAGCCAAAAATAAGTCTACTTAACCGTAGACAGCAATGTAGACATTTACTTATTTTTAAGTAATCATTTTTAAGTAATCATTTTTAAGTAATCATTTTTAAGTAATCATTTTTAAGTAATCATTTTTAAGTAATCATTTCGTTCTTTTTAAGCAATCATTTAAGCTGAACCAAGATATTATTTTTACTAGCATGTTATCTTGCTTGTCCACATTTCCATAACCAATTTTACATATAACTAAAACGTATATAAGCTCTGAAGCTTACAACATAACCTCATTGAGCTTGCAATTTGAAACAAATCAGGGATTATAAACAGCGTAGAAAGTGGACCTTGGGTTTACTTTCGGCAGCTTCGTAACTCTCACTTCCCTTATTTTGTCCTTTAGTCCTCACATTCCATGAGCAATATTTCTGACAAAGGAGGAAGAATTGCTGTTTGCTGGGTCAGAATCTATCCATCTAACACTTATCAGTGGCTAGTTTTGGACCTTGAAGTAGTATTTGTTTTAGCTCCTGGCATCAAGTGCCTTCATGCCTTGTCTGAAGCGACTCTGATAAATAAAAAATTGAGAGATGAAAGTTAATATTGGAAAATACACATAAATCTTTCATTGTTATTGTTTAAAATACAAAATGTTGTAATCAAGAATGATACCATTTCCAAAAAATTACTCTCCTAAAAAAAATCAGATTTTACTTTTTTTAGGCAATTATGTGTGAACACCCTAAAAAAACTTGCCGCAAAAACAAACTATTATTTAAGAAAGTAGAGTGAGAGATTAGCTTCATATATAAATTTAATGCAAAATGATCACCTGTTTCCGGGCCATTCTAGCGTTTTAGGACAACCAATTTTTCTCTCCCATTGGATATAAATTCTGTGCAATTTGTGGGTGAGTGAGGAGTTCTAGTTTTTAGGCAATTACGTGTGGTTTTACAAAGGTTTTTGCTTGTGAGGGGCCAGGGGGCCACTCAGATTAAGAGTTAGGGGTAGGCTTAATGGAGTGTTGGAGTGTTTTATAGGGGGTGCTTTGCCACTCGTACTAAAGCTTAATGGTAGAGTAAAGGAACGTTTTGAGGGCTTTGTCACTTGGATTTAAGGTTAATGGTAGGGTTAAAAAAGGCTTTTTGATGGGGGGGGGCTTTACCACTTGAACTTAGTGTTAGTGGTATGTTTAAGGGAGATTCTTTGAGGGAAGGGGGATTTACGCACTTTTCAGCATGACCCCTTAAAAAACTCGGTAATCATGCAATATAATTAACAGATAAGAAATTTAAGAATAAAAAATACAACAAATAACTTATACCAAATGCATTAAAATTTTCGGTGCTCTTATCGATCCTGAACCAGTTTGCATGATGTTCGACTCGGAAGCGTTCGGCTGTTCTACGCAAACGCCCAAGAGTTGACTATCCGATTTGTACCAGACGACATTTTTGATACGGTGCTGCGTCCTATGATAATAATGTTTTGATTGTTTTTTTTGTTAGGGTTACGGTTAGGGTTTAGGGAGAATTGATGGGTCAGGCAGAATCATTTTGCGAAACTGCAGATTCCTCAGAAAACTTGCAGCACTTGTAATTCCAGTCCCTATTCCCAGTGCTTTGCCTGAATCTCCTAATCCAACGCCTTGCGATTCCCATACACCTGGTACACCATTGCCGCATAACAGAGGAGATGTAATGACATCGCCGAGGCACCCAACACCACTGCTAAACCAATGCCAGTGAAATCTGCCCGGGCATTGTCCACAATCAACCAGGCCAGAAGGCACTCATTCTTCCCCAAAGACCACTGCGTTCGCGTACTGAGGGGAGATATAGAATCAAACTAACACTTACCGGCATAAAGGCCTCACCTGGCATCCATCTCATAGAAGAATACTTATTCGAATGAATGAACATTTATACACTAGAATGGCCACTTATGAATCTCAGCCAATCAGAACACAGAGAATGGACTTTCCCTTCTGAGCATATTGGAACATTCTAGCCTTATTATAAACCGGCATTTTGATGTGCTTGGCAGTCTGACTTATCTTGCTGCTCAACTGGTCATACAGTTGAGCCTTAAGCATCGACTCTATAAGGGTTAGTGTAAGGAATTTTTTAAAGAACCAACAAAAAAAATGAAACATATTTACATGAATTGTTTTGAAAGAAACAACAGAAAAAAAAACATAGCGAGGTTACTGTTATAAAATGAATACTGTATTTTTATTTACAAGGAATTTTTTTGAAGAAAAAAAAACGTACCAAAATTACTTTTTTTAATTTTTTTAATTTTATTATTTATTTTTACTTGCAGTGCAAAGCTGTTCGTAATTCATTTTGGGTTTATTTTCTTTAAAAAAAACTTCCTGACAAAAAATCCGTCTTCGAAAGCACTTATTTTCAATTTGTATCGGTTGCTCGCTGCTTCGGCTTGTCAACACTCGGGTGTTTGCGTAGGACAGCCGAACGATTCCGAGTCGAACGTCACGAAAGCTGGTTCAGGATCGATATCAGTACCAAATTTTCAACCGACCTGTATAATTTTAAAGTGTGGAAATAGATTGTAAGATTTATTATCTCTGAATTTGTTATCGTTAATTTGACTTATTGGAACACGAAAAAATATAAAAGACATTGATCTTTTTTTTAAAAATCTAATTTCAGGCTTAGAAAAAAAAATATTTATAAACCACTAATCCTAAGTCCGTGGGGAGGCTTGCCAGTTGAACTAATGGTTAGAGGTAAGGTAAGTCATCTTTTTACTATTTTTAAAGGAATGAAACACTAATAACAACAGAGTGTCGGCTGTTTGATTTTAACTTTATATGAAAGAAAAGTATCGACTAAATCTTAAATTGAACTAAAAATTAAAAGTTTAAGGACTTTAAAACTATACGGGTCAGTAGAAAATTAAATTTTATTGCGTTTGATAAAGTGTTTTGTTTTCTCGAATGTTAAGCATGCTGCATGATTACCAAAAACGCAAATTTATCTCCCATGGCTTTTCCACTAAGAAAACATCTTCATGGTTAACTGCTGTAAAAAGCTACGATAGCCCGGAAATGAGGACCATTTTACCATAAATTTATATGCAAAACTGATCCCCCACTCTAAATTCTAAATTAATTGGGCACTTCTGCAGTCTTTATGAAGCAGCAGATTTTCTGTCCTTCTACTGAAAATAAAGGGAAGTAATTCAACCGGAAGTGACTTATTTACAACCTAAAAAAAAAAAATGCAAGACTGGTTTGTTTTTGGGTAACAATTAACAATTTCTTTTTTTTATTATATGAAGTAAAACGATTTTAAATAAAAAACCCTAACCCTAACCCTAACATTAAGAAATCAGGCGGTGTGCCTGTAAAAAATCTATTGTTTTTTTGCGGCTGGTTCCTCCGTGAGCATTTCCAAATAAATCCATCACTTCCATTGTGGCTTGCCATCTGCATCTGTCTTTGACATGACGGGCATGTCCGACTGCAAGAAATCAGGCGATGTGCCTGTAAAAAATCTATTGTTTTTTGCGTCTGGTTCATTAAATTACCAATGTCGCGAAGATTCAACTCATTTAACTCCATTTTCTAAAAACTAAATTCTACTTCAACTCCCGGTAAATTCAACTTCCGGTGAATTCTGAATGAATGGTACTTGGAGAAAAAAAAACGGAACTCTTCAATTTCGATTTCTTAATCGGCAGCTGCTTCATAAAGACTGCAGAAGTGCCATTAATTATTTTCGTTTATTCTTTCCATTAAGTTTTTCAGCGTGTTCACACTTATCGCCTAAAAAAGTAGAATCTCATTTTTTGGAGGGGTGATTTAATCTACGAATTTACCCATACAATATCGAATAAAGAACATTTGGTACATTTTAGGAATAGGTAGCCAAGAAAATGTCAGTCCTTACATCATCAATTCCGAGTTTTACAGTAGACTGGCGAAGGTTAACGAACTTCACCGAACAAACTGAATGTATTATTAGGGTGTTTTTTTTCACTTAACAAAAGAAACTGTTGATTTTATCTGTATTTAAGTGTACTTTCTAATATTGTTTCGGTACTTCTACACAATTCGAACAGAACTGTTTTTTTTTTCGCCCTAACCCTAAACTAACCCTAACCCTTTTAATGAAAGTAAATGAAAAGGTATCCAAAAATTCCAAATGACGTTGTAAAAGTAATGAAGGTATCTAAAACATTACGTAAAAGTCGGAACTTAATTGAGTGAAAAAAATGTAGTCTGGCAAGTTACAGCGTCTTTTGTATTTGTACAATTTGTATATTTCGGTTAAAGGTTTCTATAAATTCGTTGTGTTATTGACTAACCTTTTTAAAAAATCTCTTCAATATTTTAGTGTATCAATAAATAAAACTTACTTACCTGCAAGAATCGCCCTTTAAAAAAATAAATTGTTCAGCAAAATTAAAATTAATAAAAAAAAAACAAGATTGAAGAAACGTGTGGCAGGTTACAAAATTTAATTAAAAATGGCGTCCATTTGTCATCTTCTGTTTTTGTTTGTTTCGTTCATTTTAATTCATACGAGATTATATTCATTTTTATTTATTTATTTTTTTTAATATTAAAATAATTAAAATAAAAATACAAGTTGGGTCACGTCGCTAAATTCGTTCTCTTTTTTTCTTCCTCTTTCATTTTCTGCGGAGATACTTTTTCAGTGGCCATTTTGAATTTGTACAATTACATTGAAACGAAAAATCTTGATGGATTTGCATGCGGAGTTTTTGCTTCCAAAACTTTTCACCTCGGACAGTTTCATATGACTAATCGTTTTTTGTTTTGTTCACTTTTGTTTACATCAAACAAGGGATATTGTCACTGAACGTAAGGGGCTACTGTAATTAGCGGCTAGATTTATAGAGAACATCCTAAGTGGGGAATTGTGTAGCAAGATATTTGTTCACATTACATTAAAATTTCTGCATGTTGGTACAGTCAGGAACACAGTGAGCAAGGAGGGAATTCCAAAGATAAGCTGTTCAGCGGGGCACATTCCGTGGAAGTACTTGTAAAACAAGCACAGGTATGCCACATTGTGGCGATGGGACCGGTACCTATTAGGTTAGAGACCCTTTTTTATGCAGATCCAAGAGGAAGAGACTAATGGTTGGAGCACCAGCCTTTATAGAGATATAGGATACTGGCATGTGTGAAAAGTGTTCTAGTCCTGTAGATAGGGCTCACCTTCTTTGCAGCAAACTTGGAAGTATCTTCTATGTATTTATTTCATTTAATCTTGCCTGTGAATATTAGTCTGAGGAGTTTAAATACTAGGCTATGGGAAGGGTGCTATAAGGATTCTAGACATTATGTTTAGTATCATTATATCTTCATTTTAATCTTCATAAAAGTGGTGCAAAACTGTTCTGGTTGCAGAATCTTCTCGTGTTAAAAGAATACATTTATGGTAATTGTTTGGGTTTTGGGACTCACCACTTCCGTTATAGTCCTCGTCCTCCATTCACTCGGGCACCTGTCTGACAGATGATTATCAAACGCTGTTGAAAATGCAAAATGGCAATGCCTTACACATAAACACTTCGTACTTGGTGTATATAAATAATTATTTCCTTCTCAATAATACAACGTTTCTCTAACCTATGATAACCGTAGAAAATTACCTGTACTAATGTGGGGCCAAGACGAAACTCCGATCTTTTAACAACTATCTGAAACATTTTCAACCACCGATTGCCAATAACACCCTTTCTTTCACGAGAGACCATCATTCAAACTCCTCAATCTGATATTTCAGGCAAAATGAAATAGAATAACTTGAAAATATGGTGCTACTTTGGCTTGAAATCTTATATATATATTTTTATTTACATAAAAAAAAGGTAAAGGTCGCATAGCCTGGACGCGCACGAGTGTCGTTGCCTACATCGCCCACTGCCCATGGCCGTAGCGGCGGTGATTTGTTAAGAATCACCATCCCTCTCCTTCCGCTGCCTTGAACCTTCCCTGAGTTTTAGTCCGATACCCATTTACTGCTGGGTGGACAGGGAGTTTTCAGACCCGAAAATTTGCATGCCGTGAGTGGGATCGAACCCGGGTCGTCCAGCCCAAAGACAAGTGCTATAACCACTTGTCCACAGGCCCTCCCAAGTCACATAGCCTGGACGCGCACGAGTGTCGTTGCCTACATCGCACACTGCCCATGGCCGTAGCGGCGGTGATTTGTTAAGAATCACCGTGTCTAGGGCACAGCATATGGAAAGCGGAGCCCATCCCTCTCCTTCTGCTGCCTTGAATCTTCCCTGAGTTTTAGTCAGGTACCCATTTACTGCTGGGTGGACAGAGGGAGTTTTCAGACCCGAAAATTCGCATGCCGTGAGTGGGATCGAACCCGGGTCGTCCAGCCCAAAGACAAGTGCTATAACCCCTCGTCCACAGGCCCTCCCTTTATTAACATAGTTCACCCCAAACAAGGCAGGACGCCACTGTAGACGTAAGGGGCTACTGAGAAAAAAGGGAGACGGTTTGGGGGTCAACCTAAATTGGGAGCTGCGAAGCGAGATGTCTGTTTACATTAGTTTTAAATTTCTGCATGTCAGTACCGTCTGGAAAACGGGGCAGGGAGGGAGTTCCAGAGGCCAGCAGCATGAGGAAAGAAGCTATTAGAGTAGAAAGCTCTCCGGCATCTGGGGACCTCCACAGTGAATGGATGGGATTTAGCTGATTGTCGAGTTGGTCTAGTGAATTTACGTCGAGGGAGCACCAGAGTAGCCAGTTCATTGGAGCATAATCCATTGAAGTATTTGTAAAACAAGCACAAGGATGCTACATTGCGGCGATGGGACAGGGACTGCAGCTTGGTTGACAGTGAGGGACCTATTAGGTTATTTTGTCCGTCAGTCATAATGTTTTTAAACGTAACAAATACATTGCAGGATTTTTCTCATTATGATCTTAACTACTTTTATAAATAAAGAATATTGCATTTATAGTAAGTAATAAATTCCCAACATATTAAGCAGATGCCATGACCAGAAATCAAAACCGAAACCTTAAGGTCTTCAGTTGTAGGTTCTACCAACTGAACTATTCGGACTTTCTTATTAAAACAATACCCTCACAAAATAATTATAGCTTTAGCACGACGTCATGGATTTATGATTTATGTCATGTTTCAAAACGTGAATTCAAACGTAAACGATAATAAAAACAAGTGAATGGGCAAACATCAAAAGCGTTGGAAATTATTTACATAGTCATAAACAATTAAACTAGCAAACATATTTTTTGCTAATCTATAAACAATTTTATTAAGCCATCTTCATAACATGCAGGGCTTCACGGAGCCCTCCAAAAAGGAGCGTCCTCCAGGAGCACGCTCCTCTTTGCTGGAGTGAAGGAGAAGAGGGCTCATTTTATATTCAGCAAAAGTGGAACGTGAGCAACTCCATTTGGTTTTATCGCTCTGCGCTCCTCGCTCCAAAATTATTTGATTTTTTTTTAAACATTAGTTTTTTTATTCAGCAATAAAAAACGAAAAGAAAAGAAAGTATCAGCTAAACTCTTTGAGTTATTTTTAAAAATTATATATCTGGTAAATGTATATGAGAAAGGGAGAGAGAGAGGAGAGGGGGAAGAGAGGAATGGGGAGAGAAAGGGAGTGAGAGGGAGAAAGAACGAGAGAGTTACACATGAAAACAGAACACTTGAACTTCTCAGGTTTTTACATCGACATGTTACATTTTTATGGGACAGTTTTCTTAAGGCAGGAGACAATTTGGCAACAAATGTCTTAAGATGCGCCAGTGAGTCTATAGATGTCTTTCAAGTTATTTTCTTAAAGATTTGAACATTTTTTTTGTATTTATGACAAGGATGTTTATTGCTGATTGAATAAATAAGCCAATTTTTCTTTTCATTCGTGTTTTTATATAAAGAATTTTAGGTTCAATTGTACTATAAGGGCCGTTGGATTTTCTCACCTATTTCGCTCGGTATTCACCCAAATGTTCGATAAAATCGATTTTTGGGTGAAATGGTACATTTGGTCCTGACAAAAAAATTCTGTTTTATTTTTTAGCATATATCAAATTGAACTTTTATGCCACATTTTTATCCGTCGTCTTTTTGGCGACATTTTGTTATTCTTAAATTCACGACTAATATGTTTAACCTTTTCATGGTTGCTTTTAAATTCGTTAAATTCCGTTAAAACTTGCTTTTGTAAATAGAATGTTCAAAGATTTTTTTGTGCGTAATAAAATGTTAAAGCAGTAAAAATATCTTTAGTCCAAGGAAAAAATATATTTAGTCCAAGGAAAAAATATATTTGGTCCAAGGAAAAAATATCTTTAATCCAAGGAAAAAATATCTTTAGTCCAAGGAAAAAATATCTTTAGTCCAAGGAAAAAAACAATAAAAACCAATATGGCCGCCAGTGATTAAAACCTGAACTTAAAGTTAGATTCTCAACACTTTAAAAAGTAAATGAGAATTTTATTTCAGGACCAAAAATACAATTATAACCAACAATCAGTTTCATCCTAAATTTGGGTGAATAACAAGCGAAATGAGCAAAAAAAAACATCAGTCCCTATTCTACAATTAAACCGATGTTTAAACTTAATTAAATTGAAGTAAATGTCTTAAATTTCAATTTTGAAAATCAAATAATTAGACTTTCTTACTAATTTGTTGTTTTTTTTTAGAACCGAAAGTAAATTAGATATCTTTCTTTATCTTAAAAAATCTTTTATCGAATATTAAAATTGTAAACAGTTTGTTTTTGTCAGAGATTTCAAATATAGACGTTTTCCCTTTTTTATTCGAATTTTTAATTTTAATAAATGTTTTTGCCCGACCTAGGAAAACTTGCTCCAGTTAATTTTTCGGGGGAGGAAAATTTGACCGATATTTTTTCAACTTCCAAGGTCTAGGCCAGATATTTTGTATGAAATTTTAAGACATTAAATGGATCTCTGAATTGTTTATTGACAATTTATTGATGCTTTTTGGCCAACTTATGAAAAATATTTTTATTCAATCTTTAAAAAATAAACTTAATTGTTTTTTTTTCTCCCCAAATTGTACTATTGAAAAAAAAATGGATAAATCGATTTGTTTGAAAGTACTTGCGCGTTTCTACTTAAACAAATCTAAATTCCCTTCCAAAATAAATAGAAAAAATATCGGGTCAAATAGGTTGTTAATGTAATGAAAATTAAAATTGTTTTAAAATACTTCAGGGATTTTCCTATTTCTATTTTATACTTCTGGAAAAGAACATTTACGTATAATCCTATGCTTCATCGGGCATGTTCTCTTTTAACCTTTAGGCACATCTCAAAATATTAGCGAGATTTTGTCAAATATTATCGTACAGTCTTACACTTAAAGTGACATCCCCACCTATATTGACGAGATCCTTTGACGCCCACCCCTATCCTTCGACCATTCATTGGCAGAATAGAACGTTTATGAAAGAAGGTACATTTTCATTATGGAGCGCTGAAAAAGCGCCACTCCTTTTTTTATAGGAGGTTGAGCTGGAGCGGCTCCTTTTTGAAAATGGGGAGAGTGAGAGGAGCCAGCTCTAATTTTAGGCGTTGGAGCAGGAGCGGGAGCAGCTCCAAAAGCCCCGTTAACATGTATATATTGAAAAAGAGGAGCGATTAATCGAATATATTCAAGCGTCTGGATGAGGAAAAAGTTTGGAGAGTTTATATGTAGGATAAATGTTCCGTTTGTAGGGAATGGAGACGAGTTCCCAACAAGAGAATGTTCTTAAGAGGAAATTTGTGCATACGTAGGTTTAGTAAAAGACAGGCAGAGTTCATGTGTGCTTTGTTAGTATGTATGTATGGTATAAGACCATGTGTGTTGCAATGGTATAAGACCATGTGCGGTCTCTATGTTGGATATAGAGGTAGGGTTAGGTATGCCATTAGCCATGACTAACAGCAGGAAGTTTGCAGGCCAAGGGAGAAATTGGGTGGCCGTACTGAACAACGTCTGTATCAGCGGCTATAAAAATTTATATTTAAATAACTGATGGTAAGTTTATATGAATTATTAGAATAGCAGGACAAAAAGTCTCAGAATGTAGCAGAAGAAACAATGAAAACAGGATGAAATTAGATGAGGTAAAAAGCCAATGAGACGTTTAGAGTATAGGTATATACATTGTGGTTTAATATTATTAGACTGTAGGCTCGGTGTGCTGAGATTAAGTTATGTCTTGGATACTTCATTACTACACTAGAAAGGTATGTGGATGTAGGCAGCAATGGCTAAAAAGAGGAAAGGCAGTGGTGTGCACTGTCCTTTATAACTTATGGGACCTTTATAATTTCTGTTTGCAAAAGTTAACTGATAGAATGTAAGTTTGGAATTTGCTGTTAGCATTTAAATATGATTTGACATGTGAGTTGTCGGGTGATTTGAAAAGTGACCATTTATTATCTGTGGTTAATTTAAGAAATGCGTGAAAACAAACTATTTTGTTAGATACAATCGTCAAAATTAAAAACATCAGCGAGGATTGTCACCGAGTTGCAAGGATATTCTGAGTACTGACTCATTTGGTGGAGGCCACGGGGTACTGATGCTACATAAATTAGATGAATGTGAGAAAAAGCTAATGTTGACATTAAGATACCAACAATAAAAGTAAGCACTGAAAATTCCTTTTTATTGTTTCGAGTCTTCATTTGTGGAAAGAATTGTCCAATTGAAGAAAGACAAGCAATACTTTTTAATCTTACGTAACGTGACATCTTCAACAAAAATATTGGCTTTGTGACACATTATCATAAGAAGCAATGTCAAGCACAACCATTTGAGGAATTTCTCCTCCCTTACAAAGAATTGAGGGGCCAACACATTACATAATAAGAAACAAATATAAGTTGTTATGTTGATCTGTATGATAAACAGATAACTTTTTAAGCAGTACTGTTATAAAACTTAAAGGTACTTCTGCAGAATAGCGTACCACGAATTTAACAAAGATTCCCAAGTTTTGACAACAAATTGGGGACTTGGCCGAGATAGACAGATGATAAATTGGTTGATATGAATGAAAAGGTTGTTACATACAAGACAATACTAATGAATGTAAGGAGACTAATTGCTTTAAGTGTTACTATTTCATCCCCCCTCCCCCCCCAAAAAAAAATCCTTAACCCTACCACAAACCGTAAGTCCGGGTGATAACAACCTCCTACCATAGAAAAACACTCTCTTAACCCTACTACTAATCCTAAGTCTGGGTGGCAACAGACCCTGCCTCATCTAACAAAAAGCATTACTCTCTTCTGGGCTATAAAAAAGTTTTTTTTGAATAAGTTTTTTGCAAAACAAAAAAAGTTTTTCTGTATCTACTTAAAGATATGGGAATCTCCGCAAGTAGTTAAATTCTTTGGCGCATTATTCTACACAAGTGCCAACTTAAGTCAAATGTCTCCTAATCTGACGGAGGTCAGAACAGATACTACATTTTGATCCCAGTCTGGAAGTCGAGTCCTTATTTCCCGATGATAGGAAAGTTAGACACAGGGTCGGAATTGTATATGAAGGATTTACAGTTCCACCAAAACAAGCACCCTCTGATGGCTCCAAAAATTACCCCAGTCTAAAAGAATTCCTTCTCCTCCGACAGAGGTCAGACTAGCTACTACATTTTCATCCCAGCCTGAAGTCGAGTCCTTATTTTTTTGCCTCCCCACGTGAGCATAGTTTAACATAATGTTGTAAATGTGGGAAATACCGATCTCCCTAAAACGGGGCATTCTAAAAGAGACAAAATAAATAAAAATTGCTCCAGTCGAGAAGGTTTTCTCATCCTTTAAGGAGTCTGAAGTCGAGTTTTTAAAAATCCCATTAATTGAATTGGGTTATCTCCCTCGGGAGGTTAGCTTATAGTGATAATCCAGTTCCCCAAAGGGGAGCACTCTCGTCCAGCTTCAAAAACGTTGGAACTATCTCACAGATAAGGCGCCTCAACAGACAAGTAATAAACTCATCACCCCCTTCGAAAGGAGGAGACGAAAGAAATAAACTCTTAGCAAGGAGGTATAATGCCTGGGAGGATGATCTCCTGAGACAAAACAGATACTACATTTGGGTCCTTGGTGCCGGATGTCACGTAGGAAACCGGGGTTTGCACACGATAATGTAGCGGGCAGGTCTTTAAAAAAATATAATTCATCGAACATTGTTATCTCCCTTGATAATCCGTCTGACCTTCTGACGTTTTTGGACTCTTTCGACTAAAAACGAAGTCGATATTTTTTAAAATTTTGTAATTCACGGATTTAAAAAAAATAAAATACGCATTCGACTGAAAAAAGACATCAAAACGCAAGTATGAAGTTTTTCTTCATTTATTTTAATAAAATATATACAAAAAAAAAAAAACAAGAATTTATTTTACGTGTTTTGAATGAAATATGTGGCGGAATAAAATAGCATAATGTCCCCCCCCCCCCTATTTACTTGCCTCCCCACGAGGGCAGAGTTGCACACAAGGTCGTTTTTTTTTAAGTTGGAGAAAATCCAGCTGCCTGGACACTCTGGTATAAAAATGAAAATTGCCTTAGTCTAGAAGGATTTCTCATTTGTGTCGTGCAATTTTTCGGTTACAAATGCAGAATAGATTTCGAGTTTCCAGACACTGAGATAATAAATTGTAGAGACAAATATTTGGAAAAGTTTACTTTCACAGATTTTTGGGGTTATTTCCAAGATTTTTATGCTTTTGCGGCTTCCTGTTTAATCATGCAACAAATACTGCGTCACATGACGTACGGATGACCAGAAATTAAAAAATTAAACGTTTTTATTAGCATTTCTTGTTTATCCGAATTTTTTTATTTATTATAGTTTAATAATAATAATAAAAATAATAATAATAATACATTTGTTTAATTATTTTTTAAAAAAGGGTACTGATATTGATCCTGAACCAGTTTTCGTGATGTTCGATTCGGAAGCGTTCGGCTGTCCTACGCAAACGCCCGAGAGTTGACGAGCCGATTTGTACCAGACGACAATTTTGATACAATGAGATAAATTATTTTTCAAATAGTCTGTATTATGTTAATTATTAGATTATGATGAAAGAAAAGTCTGAAATTAAATATGAATAAAAAAAATTGTTGTATCACTTTCTTCGACCCTTTTCCACCGGAAGCCAGCGTTCCTACCTGTTATGCGCATTTGCCAAACAGGAAGCCACAAAAGCATAACAATCTTAGAAGTAACCGATTTTTTTTATATGTACACGTTTTCGAATCCAGAACATAACCCTCCCTCTTCTTCTTTTAATATTTCGTAAATATGTTTAATTCCAAGTTATCGGCATCCATCCTTCAGTGGCAGTACCTCCCTCTAAAAAAAGACAGCATTGGAACCCTAACCCTAACCCATACTCTCAGTCTAAATGGCAACAGTAAAAAAAAGACCCCCAAAATAAATAATAAATTAATAAAAAATAATTTATCGGCCTCCAACCTCTATTGAAGTCCCTCCCCCCAACAAAATTGAAAAATGAAACAAAGAAAAACAACATTGGGAATCTTTTACAATGATCAGCAGAGTCGCGAACGGGGTCCAAAAAAAGAACGAGAAAGGGTTTAAAAACATAAATTTGCAACAAGTAAAGTCGACCTACGTCGAGAATATATATTTTTCTACTTACCTATGTAATTTGTTTGTATTTTTACGTAGTATAAATGGGTTTTTATTAGATGTTAAAAAAAATTCTTGTTTTTTTTTTAACAGCGGTTTTTACTAAAAACAAAATGGCGATTTCACCTTACTTCCTTACCCCCCCCCCCCCCAAATCCGCATTTTTTTTCGATGTTCCTGTGACAAAACTATTGATTTTTAATAAATAGCGGTTGTAACGGTCTAAAAATACAAACAAATGCCACTCGTAAGTTTGAAAATAACTTTTATCGCCTACAGTTACATTTATTTGTTGAATATTTGTTTTTTGAGCCTTTTTACTCTGCTGATCATTGTAAAAGATTCCCACAACATTTATAACATTGCCCTCTTTTGGAAAAAATAAAAAATGTTCTGTTCGCCGAGCGTTCGGTTAGCTACGTACGTCACAACTCGGGAATCACCGTAAGTAGTACTGACATTTTTTACATGTCTAGTTTGCGTTAGCACCTTTTTTATATTCGAATTATTATTAACGAATGAGTTAAAATCAATTTAGTATCATCGTAGTAAAATACGTTTTGTCTTGAGCGATAAAAAAAAAAGAACATGGCGGCATGAGCCATACGAAAACCTGGATCGTAAACAATGAGTACTGAAACGAAGTAAAGTCTTCTAGTCAATTATAAAAATAATTTATTTAAAATATTAAAGTATTTCTAAAAATATTTCTTTCACAAGTATTTTGGCTTTCTTTGAATTATTAAAATTGCTTTTTGGGGTAATGAAAGTGCTTGTTTTGTTTAAGTTGAACTCGTTTTTACATAATACACTACTTCATTGGTTGTACCCCTCCATTTTGTTAATCAATCAATTATTCTAACTAATTTACACATCTCAAACATGTTTTTCTTATGATTACATGCGTTGTACTAAATAGATTTTTAACTTGGAATGGTTCCTCATTTAAATAATATTTAAAAAAGAAAACAACATAAAACCATTTTGATCGCATATACACAATTTTTGGTGCTTATGCTGATTAGCGGCCATATAAAAAATTATTTTTATACAAAAACAATAATATATACTTATTAAGCATTATATTCTTACTCACTGTACGATTTGAAGGGCAGATAACTGAAATCTTCTTAAAAAACAAGATGGAGGCTTACTGAACGAGTCGCTGTTATGATACGCAGAATGGAAAAATACTTGTAATTAAAGTTCTAGTGGATAATTTTTTCTACTTTTTCGTACAGTGAGTAAGAATATAATGCTTAATAAGTATATGTTTTTGTTTTTATATAAAAATAATTTTTTATATGGCCGCTAATCAGCATAAGCACCCAATTTTTTTATACCTCTTGGAACTCCTAATTTACTGTTTTTACATTATAAAAATCGTAGCTGTTTTTGTTTGGTTGTAGTTGATGACTTTTACAAAATATTATGTTCCTCCCATAATAACTTTTTTTTTTGGAGGGGACATCAAAAAGTTAAATGGTATCATTGTATAATCCCCTTTTCTAAATAAATGAGATTCTAATTTTTTAGCCAGTTATGTGTGAACACCCTGAAAGACTTGGCAGAAAGAAAAGAACAAAACAAAAAAAAAACAATTATTTCAGAATTTAGTGTGAGGTTAGTTCACACATAAATTTAACGCAAAATGATACCTCATTCCCGGGCCATTCTCGTGTTTTAGGGCAGTAAACAATTTGTTTGGTTATGGTAGATAAATTCTGTGCGTTCTTTGTGGGAAATGTCTACTTTTTAGGCGATTTTGTGTGGTTTTACGACTCGAACTTAGGGTTAGTGGTATAAAATAGTTACCTTCTCTAAAAGGTTAGAATGATCCGGAAATGGGGATAATTTTACGTTTAATTCATATACGAAACTGATCCTCTGCTCTAAATTCTAAACTAAATAGTTTTTCAGAGTGTTTATACACAATCGCCTTAAAAGTAGAATGGCATTTTAGAGGAAGTGGCTGAGATTGTTAGATTTAGAAATTTCAAATTGACAAAATGTCTCTTTTTCTAAAAACAAAATAAAAGTTTAGGATTTCTTGGAATTAGAACTTTTCTACCATTTTAATCTGCATGACTTTTTACAAATGTCGAAATTTATCCCCAAAATATTAAAATAAAATTAACATTTCTAAAATTTATTTTTTTAAATATTGAGTAAAAGTGCAGAATAGTTAATAGTCGAGAAATTGTAAACAACAAAAAAAAACAACACATAATTTATAGCAAAAGAGGGACTGCTTCACTGTAGATTACAGCATGGTTGTCTTCAAATTCAATGTCAAAAGATACTTGACATAAACCGCCCCGTAACTAATTCGTCTTAGTTCATTGATTGTTTCTCATCTTATCCTCGAATGGCTCTTGGCCTTGACATGTGATGACCCAATAATAAACAAAAAATGTTAAGGCTAAAACTCTGGATTCTGAAAGCATGATCCGAGCCATTGTGGGAGATTCGGTGAGTAGCAATTGGAGAGTATCAGGCGAACACAGCATCCCACAGTTCAGTATGGTTCATCATGTTCATGACTTCGACAAAGCCACTAAGAACTGTGAGAGTTATTCAAACATCAATCCATCTATATTAATTCACTACTGACGTGTATACTTAAAAATGGTGAAACTGTAAGATTTTTTTTTTCAGAATTTGTTTGCGATGTCCGTGTTTCTTATCATCACAGCAAAACCCCAAATAGCTGCCCGCATGATGGAAAAAAGTTGGTTAGCCTCATGCTGAAAAGATAGTAAAAAATTACTTATTCTATATTCTCATTCTACACAAAATAGGTACAATGTTAGTAGGAAATGAAAGAGCATTTTCTAGGCATTTGAATTATGGCTGCGTACCATCGTGCTGCAAAAGAACCTTATGTAAATATGGAACAAACCATTTTACTTTTAAATATAAAAATATAATTTATTTTTGCCAAAGAACATATTTAAAACTCAAAGATTTGGTTGAGTTCGGCAAGCGTGTCAAGCACACGTCTTCCTCATTCAGATTTTAAAAATTGACTCCGAATGTTTACAAGAGGGGGAGAATGTGAGAGAGATAAAAGGAGAGAGAATACAGCCGTCATCATTGTACGCCTTGTCAAATGTTTTGTTTTGAGTTTGATAACTGATGTTTTCGAACGACGCCTGGTCTGATCTCTGACCCCATCACATGCACCTGTCATTGAATTGGTTTGACACCGACCTTCAGTCCTCGCAAATATGACTGAGGCACAGGTGCACTCAGTGATCTCAAAATGCAGATAATTACTGTTTTTGAAATAAGTCTGGCATAAGGATTACGAATATAATGGAGAGCACTTAGCTCCACAAAGGTCACGCATACAACACAAAGAAGTGGATCAAATGCATGTGAATTTATTCAACGTTTCAAATGACGATATAAAATAAAGAAACAAACAATTAATAGATGTCCCCACATTATGTAACACACATAATTGTTACTCAAATAAGGAAGTAGTGTGGAACACACGAAAGGTTTGCTTACAGTGGATGCATTGTAGTTTCCTGGTAGGACCGTGTCTTAGACCCTTAAAAAGGTCGGATTCTCTCCGGGTAGGGTTAGCAAAAAAGATGAGGGAAATCTGTGAGATTTCTCGAATCTTGTGAGCACTAGGACAAGATCTCAAGACTTGACCCCATTTCTTAGGGGGCACAGCTCTGAATATTAAATAAGGAATACCCTTGAAGGGTGTGACTCTGTCGTACCTACACAATTAAATAGATTATTTTATGTCATCACAAAATGATTTACTGAACCTTCTACCTCAACTGCTCTACATCTACTAACTCAAGAACTCTCACTCATTCGTTATTTCCCTCACTGTTCAGGTTTCACTAACAAACATCATCAAACTCTTCCCTGGGTTGACAGTGATAATGCTCTGATGGTTAGTAAAAGCAGAAGTTCCCTGAACTTACTCGATCCACTCCTAATTCTTACAATCAAATAGCATCTGACCACCCTGTGCTCACATGTAATCATCAAGGTGACAAAACTTCTTGCTGGTGATACCAGATCAGGCTGCCCTGTGGCTCCCTGAGACGAAATTCACTTACACTGACGTTTTTTTTTGTTTTTTTTTTGTAAAACTTAATTATGTTCTACAAAACCAAAAACAAAAACAACAGGCCCTCTCCCTTTCTCCCTCCCTTTTTTATTTTTATTTTTCCTACCCTACTCCCGGTCCTGGATATGACCTTAAACTACATCTGATGGTGAGATCCGGCTTACGGACTTTGGGGAATGTGGAGCCTCCTCTTAATTACCATTGCTCCTAGGTCCACCCTGACCCGGAGTGGTAGTACCTGTTAGGGTCCCAACTATGGGTTAAATAGAAACAGATATTAAAAGGGGAAAGAAACAAAAAAGAGAAGAAAACAAGACCAGATTCGGCATTAAATAACCCAAAAAGGGTTGATATGCCGTAAAACAAAACTACCAAACTACCAAAACTTCTTGACAACCTTAAGACAAGAACCAAGTAACTAAAATACTCAGTAATTGTATTTTCCTGAAGTTCCTTCATTGCTTTTATTAAGTAAATTACTGTTCTCTAGAAATATGATAATTTACAACATCTCACATATCCTTGCAATGTTTCAATGACATATATGACCTTTCCATCTGTAACAAATAGAAAAATTTTTTTGCTAAAATGTTGAAATAATTTTAAATGCATTTCTGATGAAGACTCATCTTTCTACAGCTATCTTATGTCATCATCTCTAATATTCAAGGAAAAGAACATTTTTTAAAGGGTTTTACATAAATTCAATGAAACATAGTATTTTGATACAATTTTTTCTGTAAATATCTTCTGTTAAAACCTTAGAACTGAGGTATAAAGAGTTACAGCATTTCCCATCTGCAACAAAAGTTTTAGCAAAGTATTTACTAAATAAAATACATAAATGTATTTAAAAAATAAAAGATATTAATTCATTCACAAAATAAGATATCAATTTATTTACAAAATAAAAGATATGAATTTATTTACAAAATAAAAGATATACATTTATTTACAAAATAAAAGATATAAATTTATTTGCGATCTTGTTATTATTTGATTATTGATTTTAATTTGATCATTTTTTAAATTTTATTCATGGTTATATATATTGTTTTATTGCGAAAAGCAACATTTCCTCTGTAATTAACTAATATTTTGACATATATGTTATTCAGTTACGAACATTAATTTTCCTCTCCCCAATTGACCAGTTAAATATATTATAGTATATCTTACTTGTAGTCTCATAGTCTTACCGGATTCCAGGACAAGAATTCATCTAGTCTGGTGTAGTATCTAGCTAAGTGTTGTTACTTCAGGTAACATCACTAGGAGAAGGTGCACTATTCTTGTATAAGCCAGTGTATAGCCATGTTGAAAAGATCTTATTTGTGCTGCGAATGTTATTTTGAATATTTGGTCATGGTTTACTTGTAGGGGAAGTATCCTAATGTCAGGTTGTCCTGACAAACCCTTGTACAGAGAGATCGAACACACTCGAGGGTAGTGTCTAGTAGGTAATTCAAACTCCTCAGTAGGTAATTCAAACTCACAATATTGTGTGTCTCTATGCATATTAAAACAATTTTATCTTAAAGAAAAAGGGCCACTATAGTGAACTTAATGGTGTTTTTAAGTTGTTTATCACAAAAAATCAAATTGAAAACTTTAGTGAATCTAACACTAACCCTAACGTTTTCTCTTATTATCAAATTGTGTTTTTATTTGTCTTGACAAATTTTTTTATTAAATTACTAGTAAAAGAAAAATTTAATTTGATTTCTACTGAATCGTATTAAGAAGATCAATGTGTTAGCTGTTGAAATGAATCTTATATGAACACAGTATCACTTTTTGTACGTTGTTTTTTAGAGGTAATGACATTTTGTTCAATGTTTAAGCTAGCTTGATTTAATAATTATTGTCTACAAGATGACGTAACATTTGTAAGGATTTTCACTTGTTCACAAGATGACAAATTTTATAATTTCTAGGAAACTTTGAACGGTCATGATCTGATTCCACTACGAAAATAAATTTGGTATCATTATGTTTGCATTAAAAGTTTTTAGATATAATGAAAATAAAATTTGGTCTACGATACATTTTGTCATTATTGATGTAAGGTAAATTTTGATTTTTCTACAATTTTATTGTCATTGTAAAAAACAATATTTGATGTTTAACAATTATATATTGATCTGACTACTGAGTTAAAGATTTCAATTTTCTATGGGATCTTGTTCTTATTTCATTGTTGCAAAAAGATTATTCATTTTTTATTCATTAATTCAGCTTATTACTGCGATTGTGAAAGTAACATTTCATATATCAAACAGATCTCTCATGTATGCAAATTCATAAATTTTTGTCAATAATTTTTTCATTGTAAACAATTGTGTTTATCATTGTACATATATTTAAAAGTAGTTAAATAAAGATTGAGTAATTTTTATTATAATTAATAAACAATAATTACTTTCTTTGTGTTAATCTCATATGGTTTTTATTTACAGATAATCAATTTGGAGACACACATGCAAAAAAGAGAAAAACATTCTTGTAAAGCGAGCATATTTGCATATATGGAGAGTTCCGATTTAAAAAGTGAAATGCCTGTACACACCGATGATAAACCATTTACTTGCGAAGTTTGTGGCTCTAAATTCTCTGCACCATATAATTTAAAGACTCACATCCGAATACACACCGGAGAAAAACCCTTTCCATGTGATGTTTGTGGAACCACATTTTCACAGAATTCCCATTTAAAAAAACACATGTTTATACACTCTGGAGTGAAACCGTTTTCATGTGAAGTGTGTGGATCTTCGTATGCACAAAATTACCAATTAAAAAGACATATGCAAGTTCATACAGGTGAAAAACCATTTTCTTGTGAAATGTGTGGATCTGAATTTTCACAGAAGTGCCTATTGATAAAACACATAAGAACACATACGGGAGAGAAACCGTTTTCCTGTGAATTTTGTGATGTTAGATTTTCTGCAAGTTACAGTTTGACAAAACATATGCGAATACATACTGGGGAGAAACCATTTTCCTGTGAAGTGTGTGGATTCGCATTTACTGACAAGTCATATTTAACAAGACACAGACGAACACATACAGGGGAAAAACCATTTTCCTGTGAATTTTGTGAGGTTGCATTTTCTGTGAGTTCAAGTTTGATAAAACACAGACGAAGACATACAGGAGAGAAACCCTTTTCTTGTGAAGTGTGTGAATTTGCATTTCATGACAGTTCCAGTTTAAGAAGACATAAACGAATACACACAGGAGAGAAACCCTTTTCATGTGAAGTGTGCAACTTAGCATTTTCTCATAGTTCAACTTTGAAAAAACACAGGAAAATACATACTAAAAAGAAATCGCAAGCTTGTTAATTGTGTCAATCTGCACTTTCTTAGGAAACCAAATTTAAAAAAAAATGCTATTCATATTGCGCTGATGTAAATAGACACTCAATGAGGGCAGAGTTAGATACAAGGTCTGAGAAAATCAGTTGCGTGAAAAATGGACACTTGAGATTGGGACACAAATTAAAATTGTTGTAGTATAGCGGGATTACTTCTACACTGACCAGTTGCAAAAAATTGTAGTATCCTGAAAGGATTTTCTTCAAATCAGTCATCTCGTCTTTGTCTCAAAATAGCAATTATCAACTTTTTATCATCCTGAAATTTAAAAATTTGTAACAATATTTAAAGTTAAGTATATTTAAATTCGAGGGAATTATTATATATCTAATTATTTTCTTATCTAATTATTTTCTTATCTAATTATTTTCTTGATTTGTGAAAACTTAACAGACAATTTTTTTACTTATTTTCTGCAAAGTATTTCTCCATGTTATTTTTAAAGTTTTAAATAAATTTGTTTTTGTTTCTGTTTTACTTTGAATCTTGTTTTTCATGTTCCAGCTCTCGTGACGTCATCAGTTCGGCCGTTCCTGAGTTTGGTGGCCACCCGGTACTGCTCGGGAAAAGTTGCCGCATTGATGAAAGTCGTCGATGCCGAAACGCCTGGTCCAGCGATCACTCGCTCCTACATTGTATTTGTTTAGATCAGTGAGTGATCAGCCGGGTTGGATCCGCAACTCGGTATCGCTGTGACGTGAAGGATCATTTCATGCAAAACAGTTGAATGAAGGGAATTAAGTTGTGGTTTTCTTAGGAGAATAATTATTTAGAAAATGAAGAAAAATAATTTACACTTGTTCGTTACAATCATCCTGAAATTAAAAACTTCGTAACAATATTTAAAGTTAAGTATATTTAAATTCGAGGGAATTATTATATATCTATTTTCTTATGTAATTATTTTCTTCAAAACGAAACAATTTTTCCTGCAAATTATTTCTCCATATTATTTTAAAGTTTTAAATAAATTTGTTTTTTTTTCATGTTCTTTTACTTTTATATTTCCTTTAGTATTTTTTGCGACTTTTGAGCAGAATTGAAACTTAATGAAAGACGAAGCAAGTGAATTATTTTAATTCTCAGTCGATTATTCAGTTTTTGAGAAAAATTAGGTGAAAAAATTCAAAGAAGAATTCATCTGCTGTAATGTTTGAATTAGACAATGAATTGTAGAGATGAAAATGTCTCATGTATCTTTGCTTCATAATCGTCTAGTCATGGTAATGTCACGGATCTTGACTTTCTCACATCATCTCGCACTATCCATAAGTACATTGTGAGTTCTCTGTTACTTCCTTCACGTAAGTTCTGCATGGTCTCTACACTGATCTACATCTCTGTTTTGCCATACACAAAAGAATATTACTGACGATTTCAGCCATAGTGAACAACAAACTTTAACAAAGCTGGTTCTGTCTCTGATCAATACTGAGATCTGAGTAATGTGTCCGTAGAGTTGTTGAATTACTATATATCTAATTATTTTCTTATGCAATTATTTTCTTCATATGTCAAAACTTAACAAACAATGCAAAGTATTTCTCCATGTTATTTTAAAGTTTTAAATAAATTTGTTTTGTTTCTGTTTTACATGTCCTTTTTCTTTAGTATTTTTTGCTCTGAGATCTGAGTAAGGTGTCCGTAGAGTTGCTCCCATATAGAGTGTTGTCTTCAGGCGATGTTAAGAGCAACTCTTAACATTCTTGTGTATACACTGTTAAATTTTTCTCCAGATGTAAAAGTCTAGGTGTTTTTCTCCTATACAAGAACTGATGTAACAATGGCTTCAAAGAAGTCATGTTTTATCTTGATAGGAAAATTTGATTTCCAGATTGCTTTCACAGTGTCCAGTCCTTTCCAGACTTTTCTGATTCACACATTTTAAACTATAAATAAACTATTGTTATTTTTTTATATAAAGGACATATTTTCATGCTGGAAAATGTTCTGGAGAATTTTCTCTGGTTTGCTTGTGTTAGCAAAAAGCCCAATACAATTTGCCATTTTTTGAGACAGCATAGTAGGGGTCTGCTCGTTTAGATGTATCAGCAAAAATGGCAAGGATGTATCTGACTCATATATAAGTATAGGATTTCATCAGGAGTCAGGTACTTATGTAGAATGATTCAACCATTTATTCAGCAACAGATTGGATGTATTAAATAATGAGGGTTCAAGAATAATGGATTAATTAAAAGGGGTTAAACGAATAAATGATAGAGTTGGCAGAATGATGGCTGCAACGTATAAACAGAATTTTGGAATCGGAAGACAATTACCAACATGGAAATTGCAATGGGTTTTTCGCAACAAATCTAGTGGGTTTATATTTTATCTGTAAATGAACTCTACTTGAACTGAGATTTGAGTGATCGAAAAATATCAGAGGGGATAAAATAGTAGATGTGAACTGTTCACGGGAAATTTTCGTGGAAAGATCAAAAAGGCTTACAAAATGTCCAGCAACGTCAGGTGTGCGGCTAGGTTTGTCAATGCGCTGAATCAATGGAAAATGATGAGAAAACCTTGCTTCACCATCAGTTCATAAACAAGGGAAAATTCTGAGGAAACCATCAGCTTTGTTGACTAGCCATTCTATACTGTGAACATTAAAGTCATCACAAATAGCAGAAAGATATACAGACAGGATCTTGTCAAGTTTTTCTGAGATTCACTCAATGACAGTAACTGTATCGTTGGGCAAAAATGAAACAGCGGCTGTGAACAAGAGCAACACACAAACAAATAAAGGCAACTCAGGGTCTTCATTTCAGATGTCCCTACCACACAGAAACCCCCCACCCACTTCCCAAAATTTTTACTCTCCCCCTACCCTAAGAAATATTTTAAGTTCAAGAAAAAAAAAGTAGAAAGTGTGGGAATGAGAGGGAAAGAAGAAAGGAAGGAAAAAAGGGTTGTAGTGTGAGTGAATTTCTTACCGGCACTCCCTTCCTCTGAGTCATTTCCTGTTAAATCTTGACTTGCATTATTTCTCAAATTATACATAATATCTTTGGTTTCTCTTCAAATTAGTGCATAAAAACGTTGACAAATCTGCATGGTTCCGTGATCAGAAAAAATGTCTCTTTCTTTTTGTCGGAAGGCTGCGTATTTATCTCACGTTGAGGATCATGAAATTTAGGTTTTTGATGGAGAGGTTATGTGTTTCGTTGGTTAGGAAGAAAGTCAGGATGAAGAAACGTAACTTGGTAGAGTTAGTTGTATCTGAAATAGAATATTGAACAAAGAAAAAGGGTCACCATCTTCCATAAATTAAAATCGAATATTGAACAAAGAAAAAGGGTCACCATCTTCCATAAATTAAAATCGAATATTGAACAAAGAAAAAGGGTCACCATCTTCCATAAATTAAAATCGAATATTGAACAAAGAAAAAGGGTCACCATCTTCCATAAATTAAAATCGAATATTGAACAAAGAAAAAGGGTCACCATCTTCCATAAATTAAAACCACATCTCCACAACTAAATAGGTATTAATTTTTATTCCAGGGAATTGAACAAGTATGTCTTTGTAATGCTGCCAAAGAAGTAAACATTTAATAATCTGAAGTGAAAAGAGAAAAATATTCATTTGTTCAAAGGTGAAAAATGTTCTGCTATTGCATAAAAATGCAAATGTTCATTCAAAAAAGGAATTTTACACATGCAGGTGCAAAATTGTAGAAGTCGTAGTTAATTTCTTCAGGAAATGTAAATACCCAATGAACATGTCTATGTGTACTTCTGCTTAGGCTTTTAGCCGATAAAACAGAGAAACTTTATTGATAGCAGCAGCTAAAAATTGAAAAATTGAACAAGAATGTCTTTGAAGAAGCAAACATTTAATAATCCGAAGTGAAAAGAGAAAAATGTTCTGTTATTGCAAAAACTGAAAAAGTGCAAATGGAACAGGGTTCATTCAAAAAGAGAATTTTACAAATGCAGGTGCAAAATTGTAGAAGGGTCTTGTTCTGGCGTTTTTCGACAGCGTTTCTCTGTTTGCTTGTTTTTTTTTTTTTGGTATTATGTCCGTGACTTTGTAGATTCACTTTACACCGTGACTTACTTGTTTTGAGTTCCTCTTTTACCGTCTCCACGTGTAGACTGCTGACCCGTTTCTTTTTTTTTTGTTTATCTTCTCTATTTTTTTTCTCTGTTGTTGTTCGACTTTTCTACGATAACTGTAGATGTCTATAACTTATTTGCAACCACTTCTGACACCATGTTGTGATATCCGTATACATTGATTGATGTCAATTAGACGAAAATACAAGGAGGCTGAAGTGAAACACGTTTATTTACTTAGGTGTACAAACCGGAACTGCTGACGGTGAGCCCGAAACCGGAAGAGAGGATATGGGAAGGGAGTGGGAGGAGGGCTAGCTAGATTTCTATTGCTGATACTACAACAGCAGGTGCAAAATTGTAGAAGTGGTAGTTAATTACTTCAGGAAATGTAAATGTTCAGATTCTCGAAAGCTGGCTGATCCAGAGCCATTTGACGGAGGTCAATATCTTATGGTGAAGCGATATTGCTGTTCTGCAAACCGCATATATGCCATATTTCGCTGTAGAACTGAGAAATGATGTCCAAATGTTTTGATTCATGAGGAGAATATTTGTTCGGCTTAGCATGTAGCGTGAACACAAGTTGATGATGATCAGTATAAATAGCAAATTGCCGACCTTCTAACGCGTGGCGCAAAATGTTTAATAGCTAAGTTAATATGCAAGTGTTCATGTCCGAAAGTACTGTAATGACTTTCCATAGGAGTCAATCTTTGAGAAAAATATGACAAAGTTTGAATCTGTTGTTGATGATGTTGCTGGCTTTAAAGCTGACAGTTATCAAGTGAAATGGTTTCATTTTTGTATTTTTCAACAGATCTATCAGAGGAGTGAGTCAGCACAACGTGGAATGAAGCGTCTGTAATAGTTCAACTGAGAGAAATACGGGGACTGAACACAATATAATACATTGGGTTGAGTATGGTAGACAAGATGAAATAAACTTTATCTATCCTGGAGTTCGTCGATTTCTTCTGCCGTCGGCCCGGCAGTAGAGACATGCAGGATCATGTCGTGTCTGTTTAGGATACAGTCTCGAACATCACAAGTTCGAGACTGTATCCCATGTTGATCATGTGATCTGTGTTTGTGCCAAAACACGATTCACAGTGCATGAATCTCGTTATATGCAGACGTGTTATACACGCACGTTATAAAGAGGCGACGATTAGATGATCGCAAGCCGAATCACATAGACCGACAAAAAAAATGTTCATTCATGTCACTGCTTCATAACACCCTGCTTAGGCTTTTAGCCGATAACACAGAGAAACTTTATTAATTGTAGCAGCACATGAGAATACAATTGAAAGAACATGAAAATGTAAAAATAGATTATACGATTGACAAACTTGAGCAAGAATGCATAATCCTAAAAAAATAACAAACAATTAATAATCTGAAGTGGAAAGAAAAAATATGTTCATTTGTTCAAAGGTGACAAATGTTCTGTTATTGCAAAATGTAAATGTTCATTGGCTGAAAAGTGAAACAATTATAAATGTTTTCAAAATGGAACAGGGTTCATAAAAAAAATACAGATGCAGGTGCAAAATTATAAAAGTGGAAGTTAATTACCTCAAGAAATGTAAATGTTCAGATATATAAGGTTTTACATAACTTTCTAGGCCAATGAACATGTCTACCAGAACGTGTAGGTGTGACGTGAGTAGGTAGGCATGATTGGGATGTATCTGAAGATAGTATATCAGTTAATACAGGCAATGTCATGGTGGGTGGAACATGGGGTTCCAGGATGTCGTTGTTATGTTAACCAAAATCTGGACCGATGGAAGTTACCTCCCCTGCAATGTAAGATCTCGGGGCTAACATGAATAAACGAGACCCGGCAGTCAGCCATCTTGGTCTGAGATAATACACCTCGTCTTGCCTCATTTACTTACGAAAACCATAACAAAACATGGTGTCAGAATAAGGGATTTGAAAACGGACATGAGCAACACGTATGGGAAAAGTTAAGTAAAATATTGAGCTCAAACGCCAAATAAAAAATTAAAAAAAAAAAACCATGACGAACAGCCACGTTACCCCACCAGAACCCTTCACATTCGATCAGCCCGAATCGTGGGAAAAATGGATTCGGCAGTTCAACCACTACAGGACAGTGTCCGGACTAGACGAGAAGCCAGCCCCTTGTCAGGTAGACACCCTAGACGAGAAATGTGTAAAATACTTTAGACGTTTATTTATTTAGATAACATTGTTATGTTAACCAAAATCTGGCCCGATGGAAGTTACGTCCCCTGCAATATAAGATCTCGGGGCTAACGTGAATGAATGAGACCCCGGGGTCGGCCATCTTGGTCTGAGATAATATACCTCGTAGTCTTGCCTCATTTACTTACGAAAACCATAACAAAACAGTCGTTGTCTGAAATTTGAAATTGGGTTGAAAGATTCAGATCCTCTAAAGCTGATTTGGAGCTATTTGACGGAGGTCAATATCTTCTGGCGAACAAATAGTGCAGAGCGAGATCAGGACGAAAATGTGTCTTGTTGACTTGAAGAAAAACTTCGAACTGGCTTGACATCGTATATTGTCTTTGAAGTCAAAATATGTTGACGTGTATGAATTTTGCTACATATAGACGTTTAATATGCTTAAAGAGTAAAGAGGCAATTATTATGCATGCGCAGAGCCGAACCACCATCTCGGTTAAAACTAACATATATCGATACAAAATAGTTTGCTCATGCAACTGCTATAATCCTATCAAGAGGTGGTCAAAACGGGAACTGAACTTAAATCGTATTTTTGGCACCAAGATGAGATGTGTTTACGCACATAACTCTTGATTCTGCACAGATGTATCATAACATCTATGCAGTTCAGGCTCGAGTGTGTGTGTGGGAAACTAAACCACAACTCAATCTAATGCATGATACTTCATGTGCATTTAAACAAAATAGGTACCTCATGTAACTGCTACAGACAATATATAACATGATTTCAATCATGTAAGCTCTATTTCTGCAGGGGTTTTAACATAGCACCCTCGTTTTGATTGATTTGGGGTTTCGTCTTTTTAAGTTATTGATGAACCCAGGGATGCCTCAATATCATTAACCCGTTATAGGCCCGGTATTCCAGCTTGTTTTTTTATAAGAATGTTTTCTAATTTCTAACACTATAATGTTCGTGTAGTAGTACCTAAATATTAACATTTTTTTTCTTGTTGCGGAGAGCAGCCCCTTTGAGGTGGTTTGGTCACATGAGAATCAATCAGCACCCAAGGCATATTAATTTCGACTGAAATACTGAAGGACTATTTCCAAACCCATAGGGAATTAGACAGCAGTTAGACAGAGTTTCCTGCCCCAATGAAGAAAGACGTCATCTCTCCTACCTCTGTCACATAGATGTTGAGCAAAGCTATCTTCACTTTAAGATATACTGCTTCAAGAAGATTTTTGGCACCCATCAGAACTTTCTAACTTCCTTTACTGTGACACTGTTTTAACTTTCGGCAACCTACAGTAACAGTAGCTGTCATAAACATTAACCTACACCCAACGGTGGAGGTCGCTTAAATAAATACATATCATTTGTTGTTTATAAAAAGGCTTTGTTTTCCTTTCGTTTGACGACCGATTTGTTACAAAATATTATAAGAGTTGGTTTTACAGTCCATGCGAAGATTAACTTTTAGTTAAAGGGAGTTTGTAGATTAAAACGGGAAGAACTTCGGAATGACGAACTTACTTGGAAGAGTAATACGTCTGGCCGAATCTGACTGAAATAGAAATGTTACATAAGCAAAAAGGGATCAAGATTCTTTTATGAAATAAATATTGTCTCCATAACTAAATTAGATATGAAGTTTTATTCACGGGAAAACAGGAACAAAATGAAGATGGTACAATGTGCTGATTCATGCGGTTAGACGAAATAATATTATCCCGGATGTCGATATCTTACCCACTAAGGGTTGAGTCAGGTGGAGAACAGGAAAAGGTATGTCCCGTCGGCTTGAGGAACACTTTGCAAACTTGTAGCAGTCATAAATTAGATTTACTTTGTAATGCGTATCAGTGTCCCTGTGATCTGGTTCGGCCAATCAGCTCGCAGGACGCATTGATATCATTAGTTCCCTTAGGGACTACTTGAGCTCCCTTAGGATATTGCAGACGATGAGCAGACGGTACCCTGGCACCTGTCAAGCAGGATCGCCTCAGCCTCCCTCCTGCCTCCTCGTCCACTGGACACTCCCGGCGCCTGCTATCTTCGCCTGAAGATATTTGAACTAAGAACTTATTTTCTTCTTCTTCTTCTTTCGGACACTGTCCAAAGTTTCTTCCACCTATACCAAATAGATTAGGTAACCTTTGATCTGAATAAACCCCTTTCGTTGTTGTTGTAAAAAGGTTGCATTGTTTCGTTAATTCATTTCGTGTGTTAAATTAACATAGGGGATAACATATCCCCCTATTCTTACAAACTAACTCATTCGGTTCATCACATGGTTTGGTTGTCACGTTTAAATGATTCATTGCGTATGAATCTCGTTGCACGTAGGCGTGTTATTTGCACATGCGGTGAAGACCAACATAAAATAGTTCGTTCATGCAACTGCTACAAACTCCTATATTCCTATGTACAAGCTGAAGCAATGTCTTTTAATCCCAACAGACCAAACATTATATTTTAAATAATTCTTCAAAATATTTAATATTTTAATTTGCCTTTATAAAAAACTGAATAGGAAGAGAAAAACTTAAATGATATTTCGTGATGTAATTTAAAACAACTATTTTTAAATTATATAATTGTAAATTTGTGTGAAATTTAATTTTTGCAAAATTCAATAAGAAATAAACCTAAGCAGAAAAAAATAATTTTCGTTGTTGAGTTGATTCTGGTGTATCTAAAAGTCACAGTGTAGTATCTGTTCCGATGAATGCTACACTCTGTAGACCGGTACCGTCTTGGCTTTCGGCCCCTGATTCTGCTGGTCTGGGGCAGTTCTAGGACGTCCACCCTCCCAGGCTTTGCCTTCTCACCCTATGAAAAGGGGTTTGTTTATTGATAATCGCCTGAGGCGCCAACAGTGGGGAATGCCGACTGGGCTGCCCAGCCATTTTTTGTAGGCCAGAGTGCACTAATCCTAGTGTGTTGTCTAACCACACTTGACCTTGTGGCTAGCCTCCTGGATAGGAGGTAAATAAAAATACTTTGACTTTCTGTCTAACCTCCTGGAGGTTAATAACTTGGCCTTTTAGCTTAAATCAAAGTGTAGTATCTGTTCTGATGGATGCTGCCATCTGTAGACTGGTACCATCTTGCATTCAGGCCTTGATTCCGCCGGTCTGAGATATTGTCCTGTGCCGTTCTAGGAGGTGCACCCTCTCAGGCTTTGCCTTCTCACCCAAAGAAGTGTTTATTGATAATCGCCTGAGGCGCCCCTACCGGGGAATGCAGACAGGGCTGCCCAGGCATTTTTTGTAGGCCAGAGCACGCTAATCTTAGTGTGCTGGCTAACCACACCTGACTTTGTGTCTAGCCTCTTGGGGATGAGGTAAATAGAAATACTTTGACCTTGTGTCTAACCTCCTAGAGGAAAATAACTTGTTTATTTGCTAAGTATCTCTTCCAATGAATTCTACATTCTGTAGACTGGTACCGTTCTTGGCCTTTTGGCCTTGATTCCACCGGTCTGAGTCATTGTCCTGTGCAGTTCTAGGAGGTCCACCCTCCCAGGCTTTGCCTTCTCACTCTTTGAGAAGGGGTAAGTTTATTGTAAATCGCATGAGGAACCTCTACCATGGAATGCTGATGGGGCTGCCCAGGCATTTTTTGTAGGCCATAGTGCTCTGTATCTCGGGTGCTGGCTTTTCAATCCCACTTTTCGACCTAATGTCACATATAACCGCTGTGGGAGGAAGATAAATACAAAAACAAGTACACAGCTTAAGTCAGAATAGAAAAAAATGCTGTAGCTCAAATGCATTTAAATGTCTGAACGCTGATTCTCAAAAGGGCAAAGTCAGATGAGATGTCGGTTTTTAATGTGGACCAAAATTCAGATGTATGAAAATGACCACCTTGCATTAGAACAAACATTAAAATTGTCTCAGTCGAGATAGATTTCTCTTCCTCTAACCGAGGATAGAACAGATATTACAAAAAAAAATGAACTTTATCAAACTGGATTATCTCCCTTGATAGGCAGTCTGAAAATCGTTTTTTCTTCTTCATCAATGGCCGATCTCAACTCAAAGCAAAGATTTTAAATCTTACAATTCATCGTTTTTTTTTTTTTAATTATTATTGTTAAAAAAAATTGTAGGCGACACAACACAAAAAACGTAAGTAGAAAGTCCTCTTCATTTATTTAAATAAAATATGCATAAAATGAATTTATTTTAATTATAAATTAAATAAATCATCTATGGTCAGACAATTTTTTTCTAAAATCTTGGAATTATAATCCATTAATCACCAATTTTTTTAGACATATATATATATATATATATATATATATATATATATATATATATATATAATCTTTCAAGTTATCCAGTTCCGCACTGAGTAATTTTTAGTTGTTTTTGTTGTTGTTGTTTTCTAGGTACGTGCAAAAATGGCCGTCTCTTGTACGGACTATGCTTATTAAAAAGCGCTTATCATTAATTATTTAATTAGTTTCCGTGTAAACTTTGATTGTGTTTGAAAGATAAAAGCCTAAACTTAATCTCTAAACGAAAAAAACTGCATATTTACGTGTGAAAAATAAATTATAATAAAATATGTAATTACGACGGTCAAAAACCCCAAAAATTCAATGAATTTTGAACTTTGAAAAAATTACTTGTAAAAATCCTTTAAAAGATAAATATAAGTTTTTGGGAACTATTTCAAAGATAATTATTAAATTAAAGTCATAAGACACTGAATTAAAAAAAAAAAAATCCCACGTTTGACTAAAAATTAGCAAAATTAGCCCTTCAAATGTGATAAATGAATAAAAGCCGCCATAACTTCATCGGAAAAGGACCTTGTTTACAAATTGACATGGCCAAGCAAAATATATGGAAGACAAAAAATGTCATAATTTATCATTTTTAACTTTATATATAAAAATGTAATAATAGTTTATAGAAGTTGAAAAATTATTATCCATTAATTTCTTTATTCTTTTTAAGGTTATAAACAAATTTAAGTACCTGTTACGTAAACACGAGAGTTATCTCTCGTTGACTCCCACCGTCACTCTTGACGGCAACCTCCCACTACTTGTATTACTACTATATGTAATCAGTGTAAATAAATTCTTGTTATGTTCGCACGTGTCTCGACTCTGTTAATGAATGCTTCTATAACAAGTTACTAATATGGCTTTATTTATTACTCACCTGTATCTACGCATAATATAAAATGGTGTCAGAATAGAACATCGAACCGTCAACACTCACAGCCGTATATAAATATTTTCAAAAAAAAAAAAAAATGGAATTTTTACCACATCCAAAAGAATTAAATTTCTCTTCGGATAATCTCGGACAGGAATGGGAAACTTGGAAAAACCAATTTCAATTGTTCCTGCAAGCTACAGAGTCGGACAAAAAACCGGAGAAGGTGAAAACTTCAATATTACTGACCTGTATAGGAACCGAGGGAAGGAAAATATATTATACGTTTAACTTTGAAAATGACGAAGAGAAGCTAAACTTGAAAAAAGTTATAGAAAAATTTGATGCGCACTGCCAACCAAGAAAAAACCTGACGTTTCTCACATATCAATTTCTCACGTGCAAACAGAAAGAAACACAGAGATTTGATGAGTACGTCACAGAACTAAGGCAAAAGGCAAACAAATGTGAATTCGGTGACCTCACTGAAAGACTAATAAAAGACATTCTAATTTGTGGCGTTAATGACAACATGTTGAGAGAAAGAATGCTCAGAGAACCTTCACTGGATTTACAAAAGGCGATACAAGCAGGCCTGAGTGCTGAAGAAACGAAGAGACACTCCAAGATAATGGCTGCATACGATACAGAAAATATCGCAACAATTTGCAATCCAAAGAAAAACAGGCTGTCGTCCAAAGTCATGTTCAAACGTGAAGACAAAAAGCCCGCGAAAACACAACAATGGATTGAGACATGCACCTACTGCGCTGGGTCACATCAGAAAGGAAACTGTCCAGCATACAATAAAAACTGCACAAATTGCGGCAAAAAAGGACACTTCGCTCGAATATGTCGAACGAAAAAGAAGAAATTATATAATGTCGGACAATCACACAATTCAGACCACGTGGAGCAAAATCAGTTTAACATGGACGCCATATTGAAAAAAAATGTAGACGCACTACAAACTGACAAATGGAAAGTAAAGATTCGAGGCAACGAAACACTCATCAACTTCAAAATCGATACAGGTGCTGAAGTAAATGTATTACCAGCAAAAATATATAGAACTGTTGAACCAAAGCCAAAATTAAATAAAACGTCTATAAAATTAACCGCCTACAACTGTACGCAAATTCCCACGATAGGGAGCTGTGTTATACAATTACAAAATAAAAATATAAAAGTAAATTCGCATTTCATTGTGGCAAACACAAATGCAAACGCAGTAATCGGCGCAGAAACAGCGGAAGAATTAGGACTGATAAAAAGAACTTATGAAATAAACAAGACGGACATAGAAGCATTAAAAGAAAAATATAAAGATTGCTATGGTGACATCGGAAAATTACCAGTCACACATCATATAACAATAACTCCGGACATAAAACCCGTCATAAATCCTCCAAGGAACATACCGTTTGGGATGAAACCAAAATTAAAAAAGGAGTTAGAAAAAATGACTAAAATGGGAATAATAAAACCCGTTGAAGAACCGACAGATTGGGTAAATTCTCTGGTAATAGTAGAGAAACCGAACGGAAAATTAAGACTATGTTTGGACCCTAGAGATCTAAACAAGGCCATAAAAAGAGAACACTACAAATTACCCACCGCCGAAGAAATATTTGCAGAAATGGAAAATCCAAAATATTTCACGAAATTAGACGCTTCAAATGGATATTGGCAAATACCCGTTGATGAAGAAAGCTCTAAGCTATTAACATTTAATTCGCCATTTGGTCGTTATTCGTTCACGCGCCTGCCATATGGAATACATAGTGCCTCTGAAATTATTCAAGCACAAGTTGCAAAAATAATAGAAGGCATACCTGGAACGAAGAACTCACAGGATGACATAATAATATGGTCAGAAACATTAGAGGACCATATAAAAACATTAGACAAAGTATTCAGTCAACTACGCAAAGCTGGATTAAAATTAAACAAAAATAAATGTGAATTTGCAACAAAGCAATTAACATATTTAGGTCATTTAATCACTGATGAAGGAATAAAACCAGACCCTTCTAAAATAAAGGCAATAACACACATGCCTCTACCCGAAAATAAAAAAGATATCCAACGATTTTTGGGAATGACCAACTACCTGTGCAAGTTCATACCAGAGTACTCAGAGGTAACTACACCGTTGAGAGTACTGCTACACAACGATACGCTGTGGTCATTTGATAAACCTCAAATAGAGGCTATAGAAAAACTAAAACGGATAATAACTAGCCTACCAATTTTAAAATTTTATGATCCCAGCAAAGAAATTAAAATCACCACCGATGCCAGTAAACATGGATTGGGTGCAGTGTTACAACAGAAACATGATGAAAAATGGTTACCCGTGTCATACGCGTCACGATCGACAACCTCAGCAGAACAAAATTACTGCCCGATAGAATTGGAAACGCTCAGCATAGTGTTCGCCTGCAACAAATTCCACCAATATATCTATGGAAGAAAATTTCTCATAGAAAATGATCACAAACCATTAAGGCAAATTTTTAAAAAATCCATTACAAAAAGCCCTCCGAGAATACAAAGATTCATACTCGCGCTTCAGAAATACGAATTCGAAGTAATATACATTCCAGGGCGAGAATCCGTAATTGCTGATGCATTATCACGTGCATACATATCAGACAGCGAACAAGAAATATCGGATACAGAAATGGACAAATATATCCATACCATTATAAAACAATATCCAATGAGCGACCAAAAACTCAACATATACCGTGAGGAGACTGGGAAAGACCCAACACTAAAAATGCTCATGAAATATGCGACATAAACTTGGCCAGAAAAAATGGAAGTGCCACCCACAATAGCACCATATATGCCAGTCCGCGATGACATATCGGTTGTGAAAGGACTAGTATTGAAAGGTACACGAATAGTGGTCCCAACCTCCCTAAGGAAGGAAGTCCTACAAAAAATCCACACTGGACATTTGGGCATAGAAAAGTGCATTACAAGAGCAAAAGAGGTCGTATATTGGCCTAACATAAACAATCAAATAAAAGAAATGGTTAGCACATGCACACATTGTCTAGATCACAGAAACCGACAACCGTCAGAATCACTAATACACCATGAAATACCCGTAACACCATGGACCAAAGTTGCGACAGACGTATTTTACTTATATAGTAAAGCATATGTAGTGATAATAGACTACACGACTAGATATTTCGATATCCACAAACTTGATGACTGCAAATCAAGTACGGTGATCAATAAAATAAAAAACACCTTCGCAAAATTTGGCATTCCACAAATAGTGATTAGTGACAATGGACCCGAGTACCGATCATCAGAATTTAGACAATTTGCTAAAGATTGGGATTTCAGGCATATCACGACAAGTCCGAACTATCCACAGTCGAATGGCTTAGTAGAAAGAAACATTCAAACAATTAAAAGAACATTAAAGAAATCGTTTGAAAGTAGACAAGACCCATACCTAGCAATGTTAGCGTTACGGACTTCACCATTAAAAGATAAAACCCCGTCACCAGCCCAACAGTTGATGAAAAGAACGCTAAGGACAAATCTTCCAAATATCATGCATAACAAAACAATGAAAAAGCATGAAATAAATAAAAAGTCCAGAGAGCTACCAGAACTAAAGAAAGACGATACTGTCCGTATACTTTCACAAGAAAAATGGAACCGAAAAGGTAAGGTTGTGAAAAAATTAAAAGAGCCTCGTTCATATCTAATAAAAACAGAACAAGGAAATTATGTACGGCGCAACAGACGTCATATTTTAAAAACAAAAGAAAATCAAAAGTACAAAATCGAACACGACTATGAAAACATAATAAACCAAGAAAATAGTCGAAAACAAGTCGTATCAAAAACGGGCTCGGAAAACAAAATAATATCAAACTCCACAAAGAAAGGGAGACCAATTAAGTGTCCAGCCCGATACAGAGACTAAATGAGAAAACTCTAAAAAATAAAAATACTTTTATTTTTCAGTTAAAACAAAGAAATAAAAAACGGAGATGTTACGTAAACACGAGAGTTATCTCCCGTTGACTCCCACCGTCACTCTTGACGGCAACCTCCCACTACTTGTATTACTACTATATGTAATCAGTGTAAATAAATTCTTGTTATGTTCGCACGTGTCTCGACTCTGTTAATGAATGCTTCTATAACAAGTTACTAATATGGCTTTATTTATTACTCACCTGTATCTACGCATAATATAAAAGTACCCTTATTTTGTTATAATAAAAAAGGAAATGCTTATTTAATTATTTGTGAGTGTATGCAATTATTTTTAACTGAAAAGGTTCAGTTTTTAATTTAGTAATACTCTGAAATTATTGATGACGTCTGTTTACCAATGTTTTTCGATTTTTTAGAATTTAAAATAACACTATTTTTTAAATGTTAAAAATATTTTTACGTTACGAACTGCGTCAATTGTATCAATTTGTTTTACATGATTTAAAACTTTAGTTACTCGATTTATTCTTAACGTGTCGTAACGATAAATTACATTGATTCTTTTAAAAATAAAGTGTTTTTATTTTTTTTATTTTAAGTGTGAAAAAGTATATTAAAGTCAATGACTACATTGACAATTTATTCATTGAAAAAAAAAGTTAAAACAGTTATTTATTGATAAACAGAATTCAATTTTGAAAGAAAATGTCATGTTTGAATTCTCTTTATTTATTAATAAATAATTGTTTTTAACTTAAATATTTATTAATGAAAAAAAGACAAAACAAATACAAATCTTTCCAAATAATTGACGATGAATTGCGAAATAAACGAAATTGTTGAATCTCTAAAAAAAACAAAAATTTGCGCTGTAAAAGTGAGTGATTGCTAATCCCACCTGGTTATTACAGAACGGGGCTACCATACTAATGAAAGTTCATCGTTAGTAGAAATTATTCAATTTTTTAAATTCTTTTTTTCGTTAAGTTCCTGGATCTCAAATTTGTCAATTTTTGGTTTATTTTCAAGATTATAAAAAAAATTTCTTGCGCTGATGATGCCACGTTCCTCTATGAAAGAGAAATATAATTATGTCGCATTTTTTATTTTTCCAAAAACTCTAATCATTAAAATCACATGAAATATTTTTTGCAATTATATTATTTTTTTGGTGAAAATATTGATTAAACAATGCTTTATTCAATAATAATATCGCTAATTCAAAAAAATTAATTTTTCTTCGAGTTATAGTGATTTTATTAACACGGTATTTACTGGCATTTTTCGTAATATATACGAAATATTTTGAAAAAAAAATTTAATTGTTAACATCTACGATCCTTTATTTACATAAGTAACAGTTAAAAAATCATGCATTTTTTTTTATTAATATATAAAAATATAACTTTAGTAAAGGTGTATTTTCTTTTTAAAAAATAATACATTTTCACTAAGATTTAAAAAAAAAAAATGGTTTCATTATATTCCGTGATTGTTGATTAATAAATATTGAAAATTTCAGTAAAATTGGTTGATTTCCTGAATTTTAGTGTATTTTTAAGTGAAGGGGGGTCAAAATGTTTTTTCATTTTTGGGAATCGACCATTGATTTGCACGTACCTATAAATGTTTTCGGTAATGCTGATACTGGAAAAGTCAAAATGACAAAATAATAGTTCTTGGATTTTTAAATTCGAATTTTATATGAGCAATTTTAATCTTGGTACTGATATCGATCCTGAACCAGTTTTCGTGAGGTTCGACTCGGAAGCGTTCGGCTGTCCTACGCAAACGCCCGAGTGTTGACGAGTCGGATGGTACCAGACGACAATTTTGATACGGTGCTGCGTAAGTTATATTTTTGAGAAATTTTTTAAAAGAAACAATAAAAAAAAACAAGCAAAACATAGCGAAGTTACTGTTATCAAATAATTTTTTTTTTTTATTTAAATACGTTGCTGCGTCCTATAATTTTTAGTTATATTTGCAAGAAATTTTTTAAACAACAAAACAAATAAAACAAGCAAAACAGCGAAATTACTGTTATCAAATAAATATTTTTAACCCTAAACCCTAACCCTAACAACAACAAAAAACAAGCAAAACATTGTTATCATAGGACGCAGCAAAATTGTCGTCTGGTACAAATCGGCTCGTCAACTCTCGGGCGTTTGCGTAGGACAGCCGAACACTTCCGAGTCGAACCTCACGAAAACTGGTTCAGGATCGATATCAGTACCGGTTTTTTTTTCTGATTTTTTATCGCTATCCACAAGGCGCTAAAAAAATAGATATCCAAGATGGCTGCCATGCTTAACTTGATGTGAAGATTCGATGTCGTCTTTTTTTTTAACAAGTGAAAAATCGAAAATTAAACTAAAATACAACTAATAATTGTTATCAATCTTTGGCCTTTTGGCTAGGAACAAAGTGTAGTATCTGTTCTGATACTACACTTTTTTTGTCCTCGGTCAGTGAAGGAGCAATCCTTCTAGACTGAAGCAATTTTTATGTTTGTTCCAATCCAGAGTTCCCCTTTTTGGGGAGCTTGATTTTCTCCACGTTAAAACCCGACCTTGTGTCTAACTCTGCCCTCGTGGGGAGGCAAGTAAATAGCAACTTTCACGAATTGGTCAAATATTTAATTTCCGACAGATCTGTATATGTTTAACTTACTGAAACTGTTTCTTTATTTTAAAATACTTTGCACTATACCGAAACATCCGATGCCACATGGACGACACCTGGCGGACATGTTGTTTTTCAACACCTTGTAGATAGCAATAAAAAATCAGAAAAATACCAACCATTTAAAAACAGGGCACTTCTGTAGTTTAGATGTGAGTCACAATTTATTCCATGAAAAATGCCAGTATACTGAAATCATATGCCCTTAATAGGGTTAAGATGAAAATTCATATATGCTAAATGTATAAAAGCAAGGAAATTCCCAAATTTTTACACTTTTATTGTCATTGAGGGTATGCGAGCACAACAGGGGTATGTATTTTACTGGTAGGAATTCTCACACACTTCATCCACTCATGCATAGAGATTTATACTGTAGTGATGTGATAATGAAATGGTTTGGTTGATATGTAGTCATACCCTTAATGACAATAAAAGTGTAAAAATTTGGGAATTTCCTTGCTTTTGTACATTTAGTATATATGAATGTTCATCTTAACCCTATTAAGGGCATATGATTTCAGTATACTGTCATTTTTCATGGAATGTCACTACTTTTGTAAAGGCTATGCCTCAATACAATGCCTTCTCATAAGGTTTTTTGGAATTTTCTGGAAAACTAAGGTATATGGTAAACTGAAATTAAAATGTCATCAACTAGACCCTAGAACCTCTATCTCTGCCAAAAATCAGCTGAATCCATCAAATAGTTGATGAGATACAGGGTGGCACATACGTACGTATGTACACACAGATAACATGATTTCGTGATTGAACTTTCTGGATCTCTGGGTTGCCTTGACTGATGATGGTGAAATTCTACACACTTATAGAACCTATCAAATAACAATTTTGTGCAAAGTTTTAACTAATTTGGTTTTTGAGTTATGATTGATCAAAGAAATGAGATTTCCAGCATAGCCCATTCTTGAAGTCTATTAAGGGATAGAGCGCTCTCACGCCTCCCTTGATTTGCTTTCCTTTTCTGAAGACGGGCAGACAATCAACCGGAAGTAACATAGAATTAGATGTTTTTATCCAAAATAACAATAATAACAGCGAACAGTGTTTTTTATTTAATAATGTAAAAATCTATTTGATCTAAATGATTTTTTTTGGAGGGTATAATCTAAAACTTTATAACAGTGTATTTTTAATAATGTAAAATCTTATAAAACGAATAGTCAAGTGATTTTTTTTTTTGTATAATAAAAATAGTCAACAGTGATTTGTTTTTTGGTATAATTTACAACTCTAAACCCTAGCCCTAACAAACAAACAAACAAACAAACAAGCTAAACATTATTATCATAGGACGCAGCACCGTATCAAAATTGTCGTCTGGTACCATTCGGCTCGTCAACACTCGGGCGTTTGCGTAGGACAGCCGAACGCTTTCGAGTCGAACCTCACGAAAACTGGTTCAGGATCGATATCAGTACCTTAATCTTTAATGAGATCGGTGCTTCTACAGAATTTGAACCAAACTAAACCGACTTTTGCCGAATTAAATTTACGTAAATAGTCAGGGAAAAAAGATGAGTCAAACCACGGCGGTCGTAAACGAGGCCAGAGCACTGGAAAATGACGTCATGTTCTAAAGTAACAAACGAGATGTCTCGAACAGTCAGACAATGGGTATTTTGACCCCCCCCCCCTTCATTCAGGAAATCAGCCAATTTTAATGAATTTTTCTATATTTATTAATTAACGATCACGGAATATAATTAACTCATTACTTTATTAGAACTCTTAGTGCAAATGTATTATTTCTTGTAATTTGCGTAGGCTGGACAGCAAACATTAAATTAATACTTAATAATAAAATGGTGTTGTAATAATTTTTAGTTATCCTCTACATTTTTTCTTTAATAATAACAGTCATCCTCTACATTTTTTCTTTAAAAATAACAGTCATCCTCTACATTTTTTCTTTAAAAATAACAGTCATCCTTTACATTTTTTCTTTAAAATAACAGTTATCCTCTACATTTTTTCTTTAAAATAACAGTTATCCTCTACCTTTTTTCTTTAAAATAACAGTTATCCTCTACATTTTTTCTTTAAAATAACAGTTATCCTCTACATTTGTTCTTTAAAATAACAGTCATCCTTTACATTTTTTCTTTAAAATAACAGTTATCCTCTACATTTTTTCTTTAAAATAACAGTTATCCTCTACATTTTTTCTTTAAAATAACAGTCACCCTCTACATATTTTCTTTAAAATAACAGTTATCCTCTACATTTTTTCTTTAAAATAACAGTTATCCTCTACATTTTTTCTTTAAAATAACAGTTATCCTTTATATTTTTTCTTTAAAATTACAGTCATCCGTTACATTTTTTCTTTAAAATAACAGTTATCCTTTACATTTTTTCTTTAAAATAACAGTTATCCTTTATATTTTTTCTTTAAAATTACAGTCATCCGTTACATTTTTTCTTTAAAATAACAGTTATCCTCTACATTTTTTCTTTAAAATAACAGTTATCCTCTACATTTTTTCTTTAAAATAACAGTTATCCTCTACATTTTTTCTTTAAAATAACAGTCATCCTTTACATTTTTTCTTTAAAATAACAGTTATCCTCTACATTTTTTCTTTAAAATAACAGTTATCCTCTACATTTTTTCTTTAAAATAACAGTCATCCTTTACATTTTTTCTTTAAAATAACAGTTATCCTCTACATTTTTTCTTTAAAAAAACAGTTATCCTCTACATTTTTTCTTTAAAATAACAGTTATCCTCTACATTTTTTCTTTAAAATAACAGTTATCCTCTACATTTTTTCTTTAAAATAACAGTTATCCTCTACATTTTTTCTTTAAAATAACAGTCATCCTTTACATTTTTTCTTTAAAATAACAGTTATCCTCTACATTTTTTCTTTAAAATAACAGTTATCCTCTACATTTTTTCTTTAAAATAACAGTCATCCTTTACATTTTTTCTTTAAAATAACAGTTATCCTCTACATTTTTTCTTTAAAAAAACAGTTATCCTCTACATTTTTTCTTTAAAATAACAGTTATCCTCTACATTTTTTCTTTAAAATAACAGTTATCCTTTACATTTTTTCTTTAAAATAACAGTTATCCTTTACATTTATTCTTTAAAATAACAGTCATCCTCTACATTTTTTCTTTAAAATAACAGTTATCCTCTACATTTTTTCTTTAAAATAACAGTCATCCTCTACATTTTTTCTTTAAAAATAACAGTTATCCTCTACATTTTTTCTTTAAAATAACAGTTATCCTCTACATTTTTTCTTTAAAATAACAGTTATCCTCTACATTTTTTCTTTAAAATAACAGTTATCCTCTACATTTTTTCTTTAAAATAACAGTTATCCTCTACATTTTTTCTTCAAAAATAACAGTCATCCTCTACATTTTTTCTTTAAAAATAACAGTTATCCTCTACATTTTTTCTTAAAAAATAACAGTCATCCTCTACATTTTTTCTTTAAAATAACTGTTATCCTCTACATTTTTTCTTTAAAAATAACAGTCATCCTCTACATTTTTTCTTTAAAAAAAAACAGTCATCCTCTACATTTTTTCTTTAAAATAACAGTCATCCTTTACATTTTTTCTTTAAAATAACAGTCATCCTCTACATGTTTTCTTTAAAATAACAGTAATCCTCTACATTTTTTCTTTAAAGTAACAGTCATCCTCTACATTTTTTCTTTAAAAATAACAGTCATCCTCTACATTTTTTCTTTAAAAATAACAGTCATCCTCTACATTTTTTCTTTAAAAATAACAGTCATCCTTTACATTTTTTCTTTAAAATAACAGTTATCCTCTACATTTTTTCTTTAAAATAACAGTTATCCTCTACCTTTTTTCTTTAAAATAACAGTTATCCTCTACATTTTTTCTTTAAAATAACAGTTATCCTCTACATTTGTTCTTTAAAATAACAGTCATCCTTTACATTTTTTCTTTAAAATAACAGTTATCCTCTACATTTTTTCTTTAAAATAACAGTTATCCTCTACATTTTTTCTTTAAAATAACAGTCACCCTCTACATATTTTCTTTAAAATAACAGTTATCCTCTACATTTTTTCTTTAAAATAACAGTTATCCTCTACATTTTTTCTTTAAAAATAACAGTCATCCTCTACATTTTTTCTTTAAAAATAACAGTCATCCTCTACATTTTTTCTTTAAAAATAACAGTCATCCTTTACATTTTTTCTTTAAAATAACAGTTATCCTCTACATTTTTTCTTTAAAATAACAGTTATCCTCTACCTTTTTTCTTTAAAATAACAGTTATCCTCTACATTTTTTCTTTAAAATAACAGTTATCCTCTACATTTGTTCTTTAAAATAACAGTCATCCTTTACATTTTTTCTTTAAAATAACAGTTATCCTCTACATTTTTTCTTTAAAATAACAGTTATCCTCTACATTTTTTCTTTAAAATAACAGTCACCCTCTACATATTTTCTTTAAAATAACAGTTATCCTCTACATTTTTTCTTTAAAATAACAGTTATCCTCTACATTTTTTCTTTAAAATAACAGTTATCCTTTATATTTTTTCTTTAAAATTACAGTCATCCGTTACATTTTTTCTTTAAAATAACAGTTATCCTTTACATTTTTTCTTTAAAATAACAGTTATCCTTTATATTTTTTCTTTAAAATTACAGTCATCCGTTACATTTTTTCTTTAAAATAACAGTTATCCTCTACATTTTTTCTTTAAAATAACAGTTATCCTCTACATTTTTTCTTTAAAATAACAGTTATCCTCTACATTTTTTCTTTAAAATAACAGTCATCCTTTACATTTTTTCTTTAAAATAACAGTTATCCTCTACATTTTTTCTTTAAAATAACAGTTATCCTCTACATTTTTTCTTTAAAATAACAGTCATCCTTTACATTTTTTCTTTAAAATAACAGTTATCCTCTACATTTTTTCTTTAAAAAAACAGTTATCCTCTACATTTTTTCTTTAAAATAACAGTTATCCTCTACATTTTTTCTTTAAAATAACAGTTATCCTCTACATTTTTTCTTTAAAATAACAGTTATCCTCTACATTTTTTCTTTAAAATAACAGTCATCCTTTACATTTTTTTTTTTTAAAATAACAGTTATCCTCTACATTTTTTCTTTAAAATAACAGTTATCCTCTACATTTTTTCTTTAAAATAACAGTCATCCTTTACATTTTTTCTTTAAAATAACAGTTATCCTCTACATTTTTTCTTTAAAAAAACAGTTATCCTCTACATTTTTTCTTTAAAATAACAGTTATCCTCTACATTTTTTCTTTAAAATAACAGTTATCCTTTACATTTTTTCTTAAAAATAACAGTTATCCTTTACATTTATTCTTTAAAATAACAGTCATCCTCTACATTTTTTCTTTAAAATAACAGTTATCCTCTACATTTTTTCTTTAAAATAACAGTCATCCTCTACATTTTTTCTTTAAAAATAACAGTTATCCTCTACATTTTTTCTTTAAAATAACAGTTATCCTCTACATTTTTTCTTTAAAATAACAGTTATCCTCTACATTTTTTCTTTAAAATAACAGTTATCCTCTACATTTTTTCTTTAAAATAACAGTTATCCTCTACATTTTTTCTTCAAAAATAACAGTCATCCTCTACATTTTTTCTTTAAAAATAACAGTTATCCTCTACATTTTTTCTTAAAAAATAACAGTCATCCTCTACATTTTTTCTTTAAAATAACTGTTATCCTCTACATTTTTTCTTTAAAAATAACAGTCATCCTCTACATTTTTTCTTTAAAAAAAAACAGTCATCCTCTACATTTTTTCTTTAAAATAACAGTCATCCTTTACATTTTTTCTTTAAAATAACAGTCATCCTCTACATGTTTTCTTTAAAATAACAGTAATCCTCTACATTTTTTCTTTAAAGTAACAGTCATCCTCTACATTTTTTCTTTAAAAGTAACAGTTATCCTCTACATTTTTTCTTTAAAAATAACAGTTATCCTCTACATTTTTTCTTTAAATATAACAGTTATCCTCTACGTTTTTTCTTTAAAATAACAGTCATCCTCTACATTTTTTCTTTAAAAATAACAGTTATCCTCTACATTTTTTCTTTAAAAGACCAGTCATCCTCTACATTTTTTCTTTAAAAATAACAGTTATCCTCTACATTTTTTCTTTAAAATAACAGTCATCCTCTACATTTTTTCTTTAAAATAACAGTCATCCTCTACATTTTTTCTTTAAAAATAACAGTTATCCACTACATTTTTTTCTTTAAAAATAACAGTCATCCTCTACATTTTTTCTTTAAAAATAACAGTCATCCTCTACATTTTTTCTTTAAAATAACAGTCATCATCTACATTTTTTCTTTAAAGTAAGTAATCCTCTAAATTTTTTTCTTTAAAAATAAGTCATCCTCTACATTTTTTCTTTAAAAATAACAGTCATCCTCTACATTTTTTCTTTAAAATAACAGTCATCCTCTACATTTTTTCTTTAAAGATAACAGTTATCATCTACATGTTTTCTTAAAAATAAGTCATCCTCTACATTTTTTCTTTAAAATAACAGTTATCCTCTACATTTTTTCTTTAAAATAACAGTCATCCTCTACATTTTTTCTTTAAAATAACAGTTATCCTCTACATGTTTTCTTTAAAAATAACAGTTATCCTCTACATTTTTCTTTAAAAATAACAGTTATCCTCTACATTTTTTATTTAAAAATAACAGTCATCCTCTACATTTTTTATTTAAAAATAACAGTCATCCTCTACATTTTTTCTTTAAAGATAACAGTTATCATCTACATGTTTTCTTTAAAAATAAGTCATCCTCTACATTTTTTCTTAAAAATAACAGTTATCCTCTACAATTTTTCTTCAAAAATAAGTTATCCTCTACATTTTTTCTTTAAAATAACAGTTATCCTCTACATTTTTTCTTTAAAATAACAGTTATCCTCTACATTTTTTCTTTAAAAATAACAGTTATCCTCTACATTTTTTCTTTAAAAATAACAGTTATCCTCTATATTTTTTCTTTAAAAATAACAGTTATCCTCTACATTTTTTCTTTAAAAATAACAGTTATCCTCTACATTTTTTCTTTAAAAATAACAGTCATCCTCTACATTTTTTCTTTAAAAATAACAGTCATCCTCTACATTTTTTCTTTAAAATAACAGTCATCATCTACATTTTTTCTTTAAAGTAAGTAATCCTCTACATTTTTTTCTTTAAAAATAAGTCATCCTCTACATTTTTTCTTTAAAAATAACAGTTATCCTCTACATTTTTTCTTTAAAGTAACAGTCATCCTCTACATTTTTTCTTTGAAAATAACAGTTATCCTCTACATTTTTTCTTTAAAATAACAGTCATCCTCTACATTTTTTCTTTAAAATAACAGTCATCATCTACATTTTTTCTTTAAAATAAGTAATCCTCTACATTTTTTTCTTTAAAAATAACAGTCATCCTCTACATTTTTTCTTTAAAAATAACAGTAATCCTCTACATTTTTTCTTTAAAGTAACAGTGATCCTCTACATTTTTTCTTTAAAAGTAACAGTTATCCTCTACATTTTTCTTTAAAAATAACAGTTATCCTCTACATTTTTTCTTTAAAAATAACAGTCATCCTCTACGTTTTTTCTTTAAAATAACAGTCATCCTCTACATTTTTTCTTTAAAATAACAGTCATCCTCTACATTTTTTCTTTAAAAATAACAGTTATCCTCTACATTTTTTCTTTAAAAATAACAGTCATCCTCTACATTTTTTCTTCAAAGTAACAGTCATCCTCTACATTTTTTCTTTGAAAATAACAGTTATCCTCTACATTTTTTCTTTAAAATAACAGTCATCCTCTACATTTTTCTTTAAAATAACAGTCATCATCTACATTTTTTCTTTAAAATAAGTAATCCTCTACATATTTTTCTTTAAAAATAACAGTCATCCTCTACATTTTTTCTTTAAAAATAACAGTCATCCTCTACATTTTTTCTTTAAAATAACAGTCATCCTCTACATTTTTTCTTTAAAGATAACAGTTATCATCTACATGTTTTCTTTAAAAATAAGTCATCCTCTACATTTTTTCTTTAAAATAACAGTTATCCTCTACATTTTTTCTTTAAAAATCACAGTTATCCTCTACATTTTTTCTTTAAAATAACAGTTATCCTCTACATTTTTCTTTAAAAATAACAGTTATCCTCTACATTTTTTCTTTAAAAATAACAGTCATCCTCTACATTTTTTCTTTAAAAATAACAGTCATCCTCTACATTTTTTCTTCAAAAATAACAGTTATCCTCTACATTTTTTCTTCAAAAATAACAGTTATCCTCTACATTTTTCTTTAAAAATAACAGTCATCCTCTACATTTTTTCTTCAAAAATAACAGTCATCCTCTACATTTTTTCTTTAAAATAACAGTTATCCTCTTCATTTTTTCTTTAAAATAACAGTCATCCTCTACATTTTTTCTTTAAAATAACAGTCATCCTCTACATTTTTTCTTTAAAATAACAGTCATCCTCTACATTTTTTCCTAAAAAAAACAACAGTTGTTCTCTGTACATTTTCCTTTCCTTACCACACGTCTGGTCCTACCAGATCAAGCTGTCTGAAGATACCGGCTTTCTGACTTAAAATGCCCCAAACATTGATGTTATTGTTTTTTTCCTTTCCCTTTTCCAAGCTCAACTATGTTCTGCAAAGCTAATAAGAAAAACATTTTTTCTGTACAAAACGACGAAGCCAATACAAACACCATGAATAAATGCTTGAAGATGTGAAGAACTTGAAGAATGAAAACTTTTACCAAAGGGACCTGATTCGGCATTGAATGGCCCGAAGCGGGTTGATGTGCCGTTGAGCAGAACAACTAAACCAAACACTATAAACAAATATTTGAAGATATAAAGAACTTGAAGCATAAAGACTTTTATTAACAAAATGACATGATTCGGCATTAAATAACCCGAAAAGGGTTAGGGTTTGGCACCAGGAATAAATGTTTGAAGATGTGAAGAACTTGAAGCATGAAAACTTTTACCGAAGTGACTTGAGCAGAACAAATAAACCAAACACCATAAATAAAAAAAATTGAAGATTACCAAGAACTTCTTTAATTTAATAGATAAGCATTTTAACACAAATAATCCTTTAATAGAAAAACGGTCAAAATTAGTTATTCCTGTACAAAGAACATGGATAGTATAATCAATGCACATAACCATAAAATATTAAATAAACCTGATAATGCTAATGTAAAAGAAAACAAATATAATTACCAAGTAAAAAGATGGTAATTGTAAAGTGGAGTGCGTACTTACAAGGCCACTATTTTTTCCGGAAGAAAATACCAGAAGCAAGAAAATTTACATCGGTCCGGGCTGAGAGAGGTCGGTAGCAGTGAATGAAATTAATTTCATTCACTCTCACCCCTGTACTTTTTTACTCACAGCCATCCACATTAATTTCATGCATAAAAAAAACATATTTTGGTTTTTCCTTTTTCATTTCCCATATATATATATATATATATATATATATATATATATATATATATATTTATACAGTAATATGTAATAATAAAAGTAGTCATGTATAGTGATAAGTAGTAAGATTGCACATTTAAAAAACACAAGAATAAGTTAAAGGCTCCCAAGTTTCATATTAGTTTTTTTTGTGAAAATGATATTTTACATAAAACAAACATTTCTAAACATATTGTGAATGAGCATCTCATTCACTGAAACACCATGATCGTCTGCTCATTGTGCTAGTCGAAAGTTGTTGCGTGATCCTGACAGTTTCAATTGTGTGGTCTCAGTCAGTGCTGCAACAGAATAATTCTTCCTCTAAATAAATTTACAATTTCCAGTTTAAAACAAGTAACAAAGATTTATTTTTGGGGGGGCTACAATGATACTCGTTTTCTTCTACTGAACAACAGACTTGCAAATGAGAATTCTTAGCCCAACTAAATCCAAACACGAGTCCAGCTGGACACAGTCGAGACCACCAAGCAACTAACTTCTTGCACCCCTCTGACGTCACTGTTGTTGGTTAACTTAATTTTGCACCTTTTAAAATTTCATTTCACAATTCACAAAGTTAAAATGCCTACTGCATGCGCCGTTCCTCATTGCCAGGGCAATTATGAAAATAAACGGAAAGTCTCAGTGTTTGGATTTCCAAAAGAGAAGAATTACGGCAAATATGGATACACGCAATAAAGCGAGATATGTGTACACCGACTAAATATAGTGTAGTAAGTTTGATTTTTTTAAAATTATATAAAAAAATTAAAAGTCTGAATTACACAGTCCATTAGTTAAGAGCCCAAGGACCCATCTTTCTCTGAGAGGAACAGTCCTCAACTGCCTGTGAGATGCTCAGATTACAAACATACTCTTTCTGCTGTAATATTGGAATATATATCACAGACCCCCCCCCCAGAAAGACAGCTCAAATATCTAGTTTAAAAGGCTTATCTGCTGCCAATCTTTGGACATTAAAAACCTAATGTTTAAGGGGTCCTGTATCTGGTCGGCCATTATTTTAGGTAAATACTCAAGTGGATTATAACCACAGAAGGGAAACCCATATTTGTAGATAGAATACTTTATAGGGGGTTCATCTCCCAGCATGAAAGAGAAAGTAAAGCCTTGATTGTCACACCAAAATCAAAATTATTTCTCATTTATTGGATGGTTTTTCTTCATTTACTTAAATATGTTAAAGATGCAGCCTAGCACATGTTTACAATATTAATAAACAATAATTATTTTCTTTTTATTAATAAACAATAATTATTTTATTTTTATTAATAAACAATAATCATTTTATTTTTATTAATAAACAATAATTATATTGTTTTTATTAATAAACAATAATTATTTTCTTTTTATTAATAAACAATAGTTATATACTTTTTATTAATAAACAATAATTATATTCTTTTTATTAATAAACAATAATTATATTCTTTTTATTAATAAACAATAATTATATTCTTTTTATTAATAAACAATAATTATATTCTTTTTATTAATAAACAATAATTATTTTCTTTTTATTAATAAACAATAATTATATTCTTTTTATTAATAAACAATAATTATATTCTTTTTATTAATAAACAATAATTATTTTCTTTTTATTAATAAACAATACTTATTTTCTTTTTATTAATAAACAATAATTATTTTCTTTTTATTAATAAACAATAATTATTTTCTTTTTATTAATAAACAATAATTATTTTCTTTTTATAAATAAACAATAATTATTTTCTTTTTATAAATAAACAATAATTATATTTTTTTTATAAATAAACAGTAATTATTTTCTTTTTATTAATAAACAATAATTATTTTCTTTTTATTAATAAACAATAATTATATTCTTTTTATTAATAAAAAATAATTATTTTCTTTTTATAAATAAACAATAATTATTTTCTATTTATTAATAAACAATAATTATATTCTTTTATCAATAAACAATAATTATTTTCTTTTTATTAATAAACAATAATCATTTTATTATTTATTAATAAACAATAATTATTTTCTTTTTTTATTAATAAACAATAATTATACACTTTTTATTAATAAACAATAATTATATACTTTTTATTAATAAACAATACTTATTTTCTTTTTATTAATAAACAATAATTATTTTCTTTTTATTAATAAACAATGATTATATTCTTTTTATTAATATTGCGTCTTTTTTATTTGCAGGTACACAAGTTCGAAACTTGTATGCAAGTACATACAGGAGCAAAATCATTTTCTTATGAAATGTCAAAATCTGTATATTTGGAAAGTTCCTATTTAAAAGTGCACTTGTATTTACACAAAATTTACATTTAACAAAACATTTACATTTAACAAAACATGCTCATGGAGAGAAACAATTAACTACTAGACACCATCCTCGAGTGTCTTCGGTCTGTCTGTGCAAGGGTTTGTCAGGACAATCTGACATGAGGATACTTCACCCTACAAGTAAACCCTGACCAAATATTAAAAATAACATAGTATTCAAATCCAAAGTAATATCCACTTGAAACACTGGCTCATACGAGGAATAATGCACCTTCCCCTAGTGATGTTACCTCAATTAACTACACTTACCTGGATACTCCACCAGACTAGATGAATTCTTGTCCTGGAATCCGGTAAGACCAAGAGATCATAAGAAACATAGTTAACTGATCGATTTGGGAGAGGAAAATGAATGTTCTTAATTTCTTTACTAATTCAACATGTGGCAGGTAAAGAAGAACTTTAATGGAATATTCGAATATCTATGTATCTCATATAGGGATTAAGTGTTTGCCCAGGGAAGGAAGCCCCTTGATTTCTGAGAACTTCGACTGAAGTAAAATGAAACAAAGGGAAAAACCGTTTTCTTGTAATGTTTGTGGCTCTGCATATATGCAAAATTCCCATTTAAAAAGACATATGCAAATACATACAGGAGATAAACCATTTTCTTGTGAAGTGTGTGGATCTGCATATGTGCAAAGGTCTCATTTAAAAAGGCACATGCAAATACATACGGGTGAGAAACCATTTTCATGTGAAGTTTGTAGCTCAAAATTTTGTGTGAAAAATGAATTGAAAATTCACAGGCGAATACACACTGGAGAAAAACCCTTTTCGTGTAAAGTGTGTGCATCTGTATTTTCACAGAATTCTCAATTAACAAAACATATGCTCATACACACCGGGGAGAAAGCGTTTTATTGTGAATTGTGTGGATCTGCATATTCACACAATTCCCATTTAAAAAGACATATGCAGATACACACAGGTGATAAACCATTTTCATGTGAAGTTTGTGGATCTGAATTTTCACAGAAATGCCATTTAACCAGACATCTGCGAATACATACAGGAGAGAAACCATTTTCTTGTGAATTTTGTGATGTTAGATTTTCTGTTGGTTACAGTTTGACTACCCACATGCGAATACACACAAGAGAGAAACCATTTTCATGTGAAGTGTGTGGATTTGCATTTTCTGATAAATCAGCTTTCAGAAGACACAGACGAACACATACAGGGGAGAAACCATTTTCCTGTGAATTTTGTGAGGTTACATTTTCGCTGAGTTCAAGTTTAACAAAACACAGACGAACACATACAGGAGAGAAACCATTTACTTGTGAAGTATGTGGATTTGCATGTTCTGACAGTTCTATTTTGACGACACACAGACGAATACATACGGGAGAGAAACCGTTTTCTTGTGAGGTGTGCAACTCAGCATTTTCTCACAGTTCTACATTGAAAAAACACAGGAAAATACACACTAGACAGAAACCATAGTCTTCTTAATTGCCGATCTTTATTTTCTCAGGAAACCAAATCAAAAATTAAAAAAAACACTCATGCACTTTCTAATATGTTGTCCTATCTTTCCTTGTAATTTAGGCATTTTTCCTCTAAAATCTTTTCTTAAATTTTTGTTAATAAGTAAACCGGAAATTAAGTTAGTTTCTCTATTCTTTTTTATAATGTAGAAAATCAGGTTTGAACCTAAATATCTTTTGTCTTATGTATCTTCTATATAAAGTAGACTTGATTTTCCCCTTCCAATTCAGTTAGGCAAGAAAACTAATGCATCAAACACATTAAAAATCAATACTACATATACACTCTTATCTCGATCGTGTTTCAAGCAACTTACACATATTTTTAGAAACTAACATTATTTCCTATTATTTATCCCTTTGTGTGGTGATGCTGTGGATACACCATAGAGTAAGCAGCCACAACAAAGAGACATTAACTGTCTACAGAAGCAAACCTGAGATTGTCAGACTTCTAATGTGATGGTCGAAAATGTGCAACTATGCAATGCATTCGGCATTTTAAAAGGCTTATTGTGTCACAACGCATGACCCCTATGTCCCATACGCTTGGGACCTTTGTGCCAGATTTGGAAGACGAATCCAATTCATTCACTGCACTGAAAAATGTCAGCTCGCATCAGCGGCTATGTTCTAATCGGGGCCATTGAGTGCAGATCTGAGATGTTACCTTGAATATCAACACTGTGGTAGACGGCTACCCGGGGTCAGAGGTTGAATCAGCTGTTATCCAAGATGTGTTAGAACATCGGAACAGGTTGTTAAAATCATAACAAAACATTTGTGGAGGCTCAGAACAATGACGACTGTATTCCCTGTCTCTCTCATGCATGCTTTTTCTACGACAATAGAAGTGTTAGCAGTCTGGCTGTTGAGATCAGTTTGGCTGTTGAGGCAGATGCGTGCTTTTTCTTTCAGCTTTCCGTTTGTCTTTGTGTAAATCCATCTCGTTAGTTCGTTTGCTATCTTCGCCCAATTTAAACTGGTGTTCGTACATTAAATACTTCACTTTTTGTCTGTACACCGGCTTGGAATTGCAGACTTGCGCGAAATGGTTCCTTTTAAGGCAGTTCCTACACTCGTGCCGCTTGGCGAGACATGTCACGCGTATTGCTAATTAAGTAATTGCAAGCCTGTCCGCCATATTTATTCTGTCTTCCACGTGGTCAGAGTCTCAGGGTGAAATGATGGCTACTATGATGACGTCAAACATTTTCGAGTTTAAAAAGATTTTTCTTTTGAAATGAATAAATACATATTTTTATATATAACATAATATGGTTGTTCCATCATTACATAACGTTCATAATGTCCAGCCAGATAATTAATTCTCAGCAGATAATTAATAATGCCTATCCACGCAGCCAGCATGACAAAGTACCTGTCCAAGTACCCTACGGGTATAAATAACCCTTTATGTTAAAAGGAATGTGCCTATTGTTGCCACTTGGGGAGATTGGTACCGTGCCAGGATGCTAACCGCCCTTTCACGATGCAGATCACTCAGTCCAAACTCCCCCGGCAAACATATGATCTCGACGCTACATAGTAAACGTTTGTGTGTGATTAGAATCTTCTGACGATTTTAGTCGACCACAATTTGATGACCGTGTTTTATTTATTTGGGTTAATGTTTTGCTATCCAGGCTCTTTCCATTTTTTCTTTCACAAAAAACTTAAAAACGTTAAGTATAATTACATTGATATTTATGTAAAAAAAAATTTCTTGTTTTTTTTGGCACATATTTTTACTAAAGCAAAATGGGGCGGGGCGCCTTACCTCGTTACGATACCCCCCCCCCATCGCTTGTTCAATGTTCGTGTGACAAAAATATTGATTTCTAATAAATAGCAGTTGAAACGGTTAAAAATACAAACAAATGTCACAGATAAGTTGGAAAATAACTTTTATCGGCTACAGTTACTTAACTGTTTATGTAGTCAAAAGGTAATTGCATTGTCTATTTCCTGTAAAATTGTATCCTGTAATTGTGTTAGTTCTTAAACAAGTGACTATTTTTAAGTGGTGTATTTTCAAGTTCGAGACAAAATTTTGGAAGGTATATTTTCTCTTTCTGTTTTTAATCATGTGAAATAGCGCCCCAAAAGGTAGAAGGACATCCTGAAAGATGGAGAGAGTAGAAACAGCAGTTAGAAATGATATCACGTCCATTTGGGGCTTTTTCTATCTCTTGTTCCTAACTCACCAACAGAGGCTGACGTGAAAAACGCTGGTCTGCTGCCAGTAGACAGGGGCTAGAGGAAGTTGGGCACAGTAGCCCAAAATGGCCTGACTAAATCTCTCTCTAGTTCCTCTATGCTCTCTCTCTCCTGTACAAACCATTCAATCTCTGTCTCTTGTTTTATGTATTAAAATACTTTTTATGGAAATCCTTTCAGATAAGGGATGAAGTTACTTGATGTAAGGAGCTAAAAAAAATACTACTTCAAGGTCAAAATTAGCCAACGATAAGTGTTAGATTCTGACACAATAAACAGCAATTCTTTTCCCTTTATCAGAAACATCGCTCATAGAATGTAAGGACTAAAAGACAAAATAAGGGAAACAAAAGTTACAAAACTGCCGAAAGTAAACTCAAGGTCCACTTTCGAAACTTCTAAAACTAAACCAACATCCACGCATTATCGTTCAATAGTGAGTTTAACAATAACACGAAGCAGCCAGGATACACCAGCAAACAGCATAGTCGAAACCCGGATACCCACAGTTTGGGATAAGCAATAATGAAACAATCTGTTCCTTCTCTTATTTAAGTTTACTGGTCTTGCAGCAGTTATATAATTACGATCTATTTGCTTTTGCAATTGTATGTTCTCACTCGTGGAGTGATTAGTATGTGGTTTCGTAAGTAGACACCGGCATGTTCTCACTTGCATAGTGATACGTTGGGTGATAAGAACATTCTTCATGTAAATGACTATTTCTGCTTCTACCCAAACCGGTTTCTCATGAAATATAACAGTTCTATTTGAGACGTCACCAAGTAGTATATCTCTCTCCTCACCTCTAACAATCGTTTTGCTAGACAAGCAGAAACTCGATAGTAGGGGCGGGAAACCTCTGGCCCGTGGGCCACATCTGGCCTGCAAAAGTTTAGCGTCTGGCCCGCCACCCTGCTATGCTTTATTATTGCAATCGGGCCCGCGGACCTCCCAGTAAAACTCATATCATTTTGTGACATAGACGTAAAAGTATGTTTCAATTAAGATTTACAGTGGGATAAAAATGTATAAATATCAGCGAGCGATGATGCATGTATATTTCATTTTTCTTTAACTATTTATTTCAAATCGTTGGCCTGAGATAAAAATAGAACAAGAGGAACCGAGAGGCGATGAAAGGGCATGAATCAGAGAACTTAAGTGAGGTGTGTCAAAACGAATGCTGGATCAATTTGCTACTTCCCTCATCATTATTTTTTATGATTCCAAAATGGCTATTCGTCGGCACCTTTTATAACATCACATACAGAAGTCTCTTGAGAAAAAATATCAGATTTGTAGAGTGTTTAATGCAATTTTTGTACAATTTATTCATGTAAACAAAATATAGTAATTCTGAGATTTCGTTTTTCACTCCGGCCCGCAATCTCCTTCCACTCTATAGTACATACATTTTCTTATATTCCTGTTTTTATAACTTTTTAGATGTAGATTTTACTTTTTTAGGCGATTCCGAAAACAAAAGAGAAAAAAATATTATTTAGAAGCGTCGGGGATCAGTTTCAGATATAAGTTTAACGTAAAATGATCACTTTTTCCAGGCCCGATGTTTCTGACTGGATAGCGTTTTAAGGGCATATAACCAAGAAGGTTGATAAGAATATTTGATGCATGCATGATTAAATCAAAATCTTTAACCAATGCGCATGACTAATTTTTAATAAATGTCAAAGGTTCACGATTTCTAAGAAATAGGCAGAAAAACTTGAGGATAAAAAAATTAACTGCTTAAGTCCGAGTGGCAACAGTACCTCTCCTCTGAACAGAAAAAAAAATGAAAGTTTAACTAAAACCAGAAAATGGTTAGATGTTCAAAAGTTATTTGGTCAGAAATTGGTGTTAGATTCATCTGCTAAACTGATCCCCCACTCTAAAGTCTAAACTTATTTTTATTAACGTTAAGTTTTTCAAAGTGTTTAATTGTAATCCCCTCAAGTAGAATCTCATTTTTATTTTTGGGTTAATTAGCATAGGATCCTAAATTGCTTCAGGCGAGAAGTATTTCTGCAATAAATTTGTGGATTAACACCCTCTGCAGACCCCCCTCCCTCTAAAAAATGAAATTGTAATTTTTTAGGTGTTTTTTATGTGAACACTGAAACACTTTACGGAAAAAAACTAAATTTAAACGTAAAATGATCCCCAATTTCCGGATCATTCAATCTTTTTAAAGCACGAACCAGTTCTTTAACCACTAACCCTAAGTCCAAGTAATGAGGCCGTAAAACCTCACATAATCGCCTAAAAAGGTAGCCCCCTTAAAAAAAACGCACTGCAAAAAATAGGTTAATTCCCCTAAAACGCTACAATGGCCCAGAAATAGGGGATAATTTCACATGAAATTTATATGCAAAACTAATCCCCCCTCTAAAATGCTTCTTTTTTTTTTCTTCTGAAATAGCCTGAAAAACAAAAAATGGCATATAAAAAACTGACCTGCCTCCTTATCTTACCACTAACACTAAGTCCGGGTGGCAACTGTAGCATTTGCATGAGGGACCTATTTTGTTTATATGTATGCATAGTATCTTGCATTAGATTAAGTTGTGGTTTAGCTTTGCTCATGCGCGCTCAGGCCTGATGTGGGAGTTAGGACGCGACTACGCAAATTCGAAATCAATACGCGTCAACGAAGCTTGACACAAAAAATATGATTCAAACCAGTTCCAGTTTTGATCGCCTCATGATAGGATGTATTATCCTGTTCTCGTTGTTTCACCACAAGCGACCTGCTAGAATGGAACTCCAGGATCAAAGGCAGCCTACTACACAATTCTCGTGTTCCCTTGAGTAAAAGTTGATGCACATTTAGTAGTGGATATGTTGGTGTTGTTCATGAAAGATGGTGACCCTTTTCTTATTCAATATTCTATTTCAGTCAGATGCGGCCAGACACAGCTAACTCTGTAAAAAGTATGCAATGTTGTACTTTTATCTATGCTTTAGTCACGAAATGAAATAACAAAAAACTTTTGCTTACAACAACAATGAAAAGGGTTTATTCAATAAGGTTACCTATACCGTTTGGTATAGGTGGAAGAAAGTTGGACAGTGTCCGAGAGAGGAAGAGGAAAGTAGGAAGTGCATAGGGCTGCCAGAGAACTGTCAGCAAATATCTTCAGGCGAAGATACGAGCGGCGTTCAATAAGTAATGCCCCTGACCCTTTTCCCATAGCAGTAGATTAATGAAACTTGGCACAATCATTAGTCTTTCTCTACATAGGAACCACCCAGAGTTATGCATTTATCCCATTGTTTGATGCAGCTCTGGCCACCGTTTGTGTAGAACACCCCAGGTTGGTCCTCCAACCACGTCGTAACTTCAGAAGGTGGAAGAAAGTTGGACAGGGAATCGTCTGCAATCGTCGGCAATCTCCTAAGGGAACTATTGATATCACTGCGCCCTGCAAGCTGATTGGCCAAGATTTTGCCAAAACACCCTACAGGGACACTGATAAGCATTTGCTATAATTGTGGTACTAGGACACTGAACGTTACATATACGTAATTCAGACACGAATGTAAGAATGTGAAAAGGTTGGAAACCCGATGAAAGGAAAACAACCCGTACTCCATAAAAATGAATAACACATCGTATCACAAATTATAATCATATATTGTATAAACAACCAAGACAAATTAACAATACATAACAAGTATTTATTTTTTCAAAAGATCAACTGATATTCTTTCTGCACAAACGGAGTTCTCTATAAGAGGCTGGTTTTTGTTATTTCGAGAAAGTTGATCAGTCAGGATAAGAATTAAAAGTCCAAATATAGCAATTAAGAAGGCTTATAGCCTTCATGGAAAATAAAAATAGGAAAGTCTTTTTCCTTACATAATTCGAGGAAAACAAATGAGAAGTCCTTCTCCTCCCACGGGAGATCGAGATATGAAGGTAAATGTGTTAAAATCGCGGGGAACGATTGAATTAGATCATTTAACACATCAATATATAACAATGTGAAAGTTCAATTTTAGGACGAATTAATATGGTATTTTTTTTTGTGTTCTTGTCCTTATGTCGTAAACACATACCTTTTTGGTTTGACAGCGGAGGGAAGGATATTTTAACAGAATTTTAGATTCTGTGGTCCGTTCTTAACGAGCTGTTTTTAGGGTCCCGAGATATAATCTCGACTTCGGAGAGGTAATATGATTAACTGGTCTGTCTTAGTCAACTTTGTTGGACCAGGTTTTTTCTTTTGGTGTCTGGTAGACAGCAGTATTAAACGTCGCTGTATTTCTTAGCCATTAATTTTCGAATTCCACTTTTCCTATTTTAGATTTTGTGTGCGGGGATAAATTGTCTGATATGACAGCTGGGTGAGCTGCCAATCTCCTAGACGTCCGCTCTCAACATTGCTCGACGACCTTCTCCCCGAGTTTCATCTCGCCTCGTCTTTGATTGGTTGAATCCCCTTCCCCCGCAAATGCGTGGGCTGAATTATGAAAGCCTGTCTGTCGAACTTCCTGTTGACCCCCTTTTCCCTATGCATAGGGGAACATGTGCAAACAAGTCCCCTGTTCCTTTTTTATGCTTTATGGGACAAAATATGTGGATATAACACATTACAAAGTAAAGCTGATTTATGACTAGTACAATTTCAGTCAGATGCGGCCAGACATAATAAACTCTACCAAGTGACTTCCTTCATCCTGACTTTCTTCCCAACCAATCCTCTAACAATACAACAAATAACCCCACGAAAACAAAAAACTGTAGCAGCCATCACGCGGGTCCGGAGGGAAAGAAAGTGAGGGTTGCATTATGCAAATCAGGTGCGGCAAAGAACGCTAAATAAAAGGCAGGTGTTTTTTTGGGTTGCATTATGCAAATCAAGTGCGGTAAAGAACGCTAAATGAAAGGCGGTGTCTTTTGGGTTGACAGCAGTTGTGGAGAGAACGTCTTGAAGTTCACATGCGGTTGGATAATACGGTTAAAAGAAGGAAAAATGTGTTGCTCGGAAGAAAAAGGAACACAAGTAATTGTTACAAGCTATCTCGGCTTTTTTGTGCTGTTTATTTGTGACATAATGGCGGATGCTAAGTTCGACCTCAAACTCATCCATGAGTTTGACGGATCTACATCTGTGGTGGATTGGGCTGAGAGAGTGGAGCTAACCTGTCGTTTATGTGGGGGCAAGCAGGTCGAGTTGGTCATTCCCCTTCGACTAACGGGAGGCGCTCTAGATGTTTACCAGCAGTTAAGTGAGAATGATAAGGCCAATGTTGAGCAGACGAAGGTTGCGCTCTACAAAGCTTTTGCGATAGACCCCTGCACAGCATACGAATGCTTTACTACCCGGAAACTATTGGCAGACGAAACAGTTGATGTCTTCTTTGCTGCATTAAAAAAGCTGGCCGTCCTTTTTGGAGGGTTACCTGAACAGACTTTCATGTACGCATTTGTGGCTGAACTCCCTGTTCGAGTAAAGCAACACTTGAGGGCATCCGTAAGCATAGAAGCGACACCGATAGAACAGCTACTTGAGCGTGCCCGTGCTACCATCAGGGATGAAACGGAACTTGATGAGCATGTCGTAATGGCCACGCAGTCGACCCAGAGAATGCTTAAAAATTCGCAGAGAACGAACTTGCATGCCAATGTAAATTGTTTCCGTTGTGGGCAAAATGGTCACATTGCAAGGAATTGCATGGATAGAAGACTGGGGCGCATACGGTGCTTCCAGTGTGGCGGGATCAGACACATGGCCTCAAGCTGTTCGGGAAACGAGTCAGGGGACAAGATGTCAGTGTCGCTCTGCTCCCCAGACAAGATGTAAACGAGGTGCAACCAATCATCAGAGTACATGTCAACCAAACGCCTTGCTCAGTGCTTCTTGATTCAGGCTGCTCCCATACTGTGAGACACAGGCATGTTGTGGAGTAACATTGGTAAAGATTTGTACAGAAGGTAAATGTCCTAGTTACACAGAAAGACATACTGGGCTTCGACCTATTGCTCAGATATGACGCTATCAAGGCACTGGGTGGTGTTCTCATTACACCAGCTGGGACTGTGAAATTCCCTAAGGCACCGGTGTGTGCCGCACTTTGTATTGATCGACCAGACTTCAAGGTGGAGTTTGATCAACGCCGAAAGATCTGGACTGCGTAATGGAAATGGACGGACGATAAAGTACCAATCAAGTTATGGAATGGCGTCACAGAATACCCCGTGGCTGCGAACGTTAGAGCCGAATATGAACAAAAGCTTGACGTCTGGATCAAAGATGGCTGGTTGATCCCGTACTCCAACCAAGAGCTTGGACCTCCAAAGGGTCTTATCCCTTTAATGGCAGTGGTACAACATAACAAGTCAAAGGTGCGACCAGTCATGGACTATCGTGAGCTTAATCAATATATTGAGGCTTACACGGCTGATGCCGATGTATGTGCAAGCAAGTTACGGGAATGGCGCCAAGAAGGATCGAATGTATCATTGCTCTATCTAAGGAAGGCCTATCTGCAGGTGAGGGTCGACAAAACTTTATGGCCATTCCAGACGGTGGTATTTCGCGGCAAGAGATACTGCCTAACCAGACTTGGTTGTGGGTTGAATGTGGCACCGCAGATCATGAAGACCATCGTTAGTGCTGTGTTATCCCAGGAAGAGACCGTCGAAAAGGCAACATCGGCGTACCTTGACGACATTTACATCAATGAAGATGTCAAGTCGGCAATGCACGTCTGCGCAAAATTGTCAGAGTTTGGACTAACGTGCAAAGATCCAGAGCGGCTTAGAGACGGAGCACGTATACTTGGCCTGGAAATCAGAGAGGAAGATGGCACCCTGCGATGGAGACGAGGAAATGTGATTTCCGGCATCCCTGAAGTTCTCACAAAAAGGACCATTTTTTCCTTGTGCGGAAAACTTGTGGGACACCTGCCAGTGTGTGGTTGGCTTCGTGTGGCAGCAGGTGTAATAAAACGCAGGGCGAATGCGGTAACCAAAGGGTGGGATGATCAAACAAGTGATGCCCTTCTCACCCGAATGATTGCAGAAAGTGTTGAGAGAACGACGCACAAGGATCCGGCTCGAGGAGAGTGGTGTGTCAATGGAGAAGAAATGAATGTATGGGTTGACGCTAGTTCACTAGCATTGGGATTCCTGTTGGAGAAGGATGGAGCCATGTTGGAGGATGCCTGCTGGTTACGGCCTGAAAACACCGCCCAGCACATCAATCTTGCTGAGTTAGATGCTGTGATGAAGGGCGTTAACCTAGCACTACAGTGGCAAGCAAAGAGGTTGCACTTGCATACTGACTCCCTTTGCGTCTATCACTGGGTGTCCGACACGCTGACTGGGAAAGCAAGAATACGCACTAAGGCAGCAAGTGAGATGTTGATAAGACGAAGGTTAGACTCGTTAAAGAGTCTGGTCTGCGAGTATAACCTGGAAGTCAGCGTAATATTGGTCCAGTCATACTGCAACCTTGTTGACCAACTGACACGAGTGCCTTGCAAATGGTACGATGCAATAAAGGTGGGTGCCGAGCCCGTTCAGCAAACATGCGCTGCTACAGTGAGCACGATGAGCAAGCAGCAGGTAGAAAACATCCACAGACAGAGCGGACATCCAGGCGTCAAGAGGACTCTATATTTCATGAGGCGCGTAAATCCAGCTGTGGCAAAATCAGAGGTGAAACAAGTCATCAAGCAGTGTGAGATGTGTCAGTCAATTAACCCAGCACTAGTGCAGTGGCAAAAAGGACAACTAGAAGCAAGTGACGCATGGCAAACGGTGGGAATGGATATCACCCATTATAATGACAACCACTTTCTTACTCTCATCGACTGTGGACCAATCTGTTTTGCAGTTTGGTGACCAATTGCATGTCAAGATTCGGCAAGCGTTATTCAACAACTATTGTCCGTCTTTTATGAAAGGGGTGCACCACATGAGATTTTGGCCGATAACGACCCAGCATTTTGCAGCCAGCGAGTAAGACAATTTTTATTTGAATGGGGAGTTCAATTGCAGTTACGATACGCTTACGTACCATCAGGCAATGGCATCGTGGAAAGAAGCGACCGCAGCATAAAGAGGATTGCTGCCAGGAAGAAGTGTTCTGTTGCGGAAGCAACATACTGGTACAATGTTATGCCGAAGGATGGCATGTCCCCGGCAACCGCACCCGCGAATGCAATCTACACGTACCGGCCTGTAGTAAAAGGTATCGACATTGTGCAGTCACTTGACAATGAGATGGACGGGCCATATGATGTGGGAGATCATGTCTGGGTGAAACCGCCAGGCTGTCGATGTACCACCAAATTCAAACATGGACGAGTGACAGGCATAGTCAGTCAGCAATCTGTCCTGGTTGATGGAATTCCACGTCACATACGCGATCTCTGCCCTGCTTTGGGGGTGGACCATTCAACTACTGGGGAAAGTAATAGGTCGTCTGGCGATGAACTATTAATGGGCAGCGCCAGTGATCCCCACGAGAATGAAGCCGCAAGTTCAGAAGTAGAAACTTTGTCAGTAGATTTAGGAGCGGAAACTTCATCGGACGATTCAGAAGCAGAAACTGAGATACATGTCCCACCTCGGAGGATCTCACGAATCAAAAGGCCACCACCACCCTGAATCATGTGTGATCAAGAGATCAGGGGGGAGTGTAGCAGCCATCACGCAGGTCCGGAGGGAAAGAAAGTGAGGGTTGCATTATGCAAATCAAGTGCGGCAAAAAAGGCTAAATAAAAGGCAGGTGTTTTTTGGATTGCATTATGCAAATCAGGTGCTGCAAAGAACGCTAAATAAAAGGCGGTGTTTTTTGGGTTGACGGCAGTTGTGGAGAGAACGTCTCGAAGTTCGCATGCATTTGGATAATATGGTTAAAAGAAGGAAAAACGTGTTGCCCGGAAGAAAAAGGAACACAAGTCATTGTTTCATAAACTGTCCTTTAGCCATCACATTTCATGAGCGATGTTTCTGACAAAGGGGAAAAAATTGCCGTTTTCTGGGTCAGAATATGTCTATCTAAAACTCATCATTGACTATGTTTTTACCTTGAAGTGGTAATTTTTCTTCTAGTTCCTTACATCAAGTTGCTTAAAGCCTTGTGTGAAGCGATTTCCATAAACAATATTAAAAAAAAAACAAAAACAAAACAGAAAGTTGTTTCATGTTCAAAAGTTACCTGATGACCATTTTACGTTAAATTTATATGCTAAACTGATCCCCCACTGTAAAGTCTGAAATGTTATTATTTTTAGCGTTAAGTTTTTCAAAATATTTACACGTAATCCCCCAAAAAGTGAAACCTCTTTTTTTCTTTTGGGGTTAACTAGCATAGTATGTCCATGTACAACAATACCAAAACAATACTTCAAGCGATAATTATTTCTTCGGTAAATTTGCAAATTAACACCCTCTGCAGAATCGCCCTACCACCTAAAAATTATATTCTACTTATTTTTAGAGAATTACGAGTGAACAACCTGAAGAACTTCAAGGAAAGAAAAAAGAAATAGAATTTAAAATGAGGTAATAGTTTCGTATATAAATTTAACGCAAAATGATCCCCAATTTCCGGGCCATTTTAGCTTTTTAGAGCAGAACACCATTTTTACCACTAACCCTAAGTCCAAGTAGCAACGTCGTAAAAAAACAATACGTAATCGTCTAAATAGAGGGTCCCATCAGAAAAAAACTCCAAAAACGTACAGCAAAAAAATAAAAATTAAGAAAATTACCAAAACGGTTAACTTTCCTAAAATGCTAGAATGGTTCAAAATAGGGGACCATTTGAATTGTTCAAATTAGGGGACCATCAATTAAAGGTGATTTTATATGTAAAATGCCGTTTTGTTTATTTGTTTTTTCTTCCGCCAAATTTTTCAGGCTCTTCACACGAAATCGGCTAAAAAATGTAGAATCTTATTTTTATTTGGGGGGGATGGAGCGCCGAGGGTGTTAATCTACAATTATACAATTTCTTCTGACTGCGAAGAGAACAGACACTAAACTTTAAAATTATTATTTGCACAAAATATAAAAATGTACATTCAGGACAAATTAGACACAACAAGGCCATCAAAAGAGTATTGATTTACTCCTCTCCAGGAGTTAGGCACAAGGCCAGTTTTTATCTTACTCCCACAAGTAAGATGTGACCCAAAGTCGGGAAAGTGGGGTTTGAAAAGCCAACGCCCGAGAAGGTGAGCACTCTGGCCATTAAAAATTGCCTGGGCAGCCCCGTCGATATTCCCCGGTAGGGGCGCCTCACGCAGTAAGCAATAAACTTACTCCTCCCCAAAGAGGGGAGGCGAAGCCTGGGAGCGTGGACCTCCTACAACTGCACAGGACAGACCCATAGACCGGCGTAAATCAAGCCCCGAAGGCCAAGACAATACCAGTCTATGGGGTGCAGTATCCATCGGAACAGATACTACACTTTGATCTTAGCGTTATTTAACGCCCACCCACAATGGGAGTATGTGACACAAGGTCGGAAAGTGGGATTTGAAAAGCCAGCGCCCGAGAAGGTGAGCGCTCTGGCCATTAAAAATTGCCTGGGCAGCCCCGTCGGCATTCCCCGGTAGGGGCGCCTCAGACAGTAAGCAATAAACTTACTCCTCCCCAAAGAGGGGAGGCGAAGCCTGGGAGGGTGGACCTCCTAGAACTGCACAGGACAGACCCATAGACCGGCGTAAATCAAGCCCCGAAGGGCAAGACAATACCGATCTATGAAGTGCAGTATCCATCGGAACAGATACTACACTTTGATCTTAGCCAAAAGGCCAAAGAGTAGCGTTCAAAAGAGTAGAGGGGAAAAGGTGCTTCTCTTGCTTAGCCCAGACATGTTAGGCCTCTCTAAAATAACAAAAATAGCTAAAGAAATGTTTTATGAATGCTTTATTATGTACTTACGTGGTAGCTGAAAAGAAGACTGTACACCAAAAATGACGCAAATTCACCAAGTATTTATTAAATTAAAAATAAAAATAAACGATTTTATCATTCGGTAGCCATTTTTGTTAAACCATGTAAAAAAAAAAAAAATGAGTTATCTCCCTTGTCTATTTCATGAGTGAAAATGTCTAACGAAACGTCAGATCGTTTTTATTTATTTAAAAAAACTTTTTCTTATAATTTAATAAATATTGGATGATTTTGCGTAATTTTTTATGTACAATATTATTTTCAGCGAACACGTACGTACATAACACATTTCTTTAAATATTTTAATCTCATGGTTAAACAGCAGAAGAACCGAAAAAAGTAATTAAAATGTCTATCCGGCTCTTAACTCGAATCATCTCAGTCATCACATATTAGTTTATTTTTTAAAAAATTGCAAAAACAAACAAACAAAATAGTTAGCAAATTAGCCGGAATGTTCCGAAAGAAATAAAAAATAGCATGGGTTATTTCCCTTCCTAATAGTCTGTCGAGTGACCTTCAATTCTTTTGTTTGCCTCCATCTTGAAATTACCAATTTCAACGTGACACCAAGTGTCGAATTCTAAATCTTACAATTCACCATCGTTTCTTATTAAAAATAAGAGGAAAAAAATCATCTCAGACGAAAGAAAACAACAAAACGTAAGTATTTTGTTCTATTTATTTATTTTAATAAAATATTCATAAAAAAAACAAGAATTTATTTGTGCTTATTAAACACAAAGAAATTAATTAAATATTTGATGAATTTAAATATCAGTGATCTCGTTTCTTTTTTTATTTAGTTATTTTTTTTGTGCTTGTACAGAGAAGCGTCCGTATTAAATTATCAATATCACAAAAAAACATTATTATATACTTACGCAGCAGATTTAAATAAGTATCCTCACCAAAAAGTAGGAAAAATGATCGAGTAGAATTTTAATTAAAAATAAAAATCAGTTTCATCGTATTTTGATTACTGCCATTGATTTATTACTTGTAAATATGACAGACTGAGTTATCTCCCCCTGAATTTCGTGTTTTTCGCTCGAATCAATGGCCGAACCCGATTAAACGATATAACGGATTTGTATTTTTTATTTCAATTCTACTCGATAGTTTTTGCTAATTTTTGGTGTACAAACCTATTTTTGCTTGATACGTAAGAATATCAAATAGTTTTCCGGTTTATTTAATTGGAACTTCGATTTTCAGCGTTTTTCATATTCACGCTAATCTGTACAAGCACCTTTTTTTAATCTCCAAATTTTAAGATAAAAAAGCAATAAAAAATCAACCGCTTGATTCTAGTTTCGATACCATATTTGAAAATAAAGTCAGTTCCCCACTGAAGTAGTTTCCGAACGGTGATACCAAAACTGTCAAAATTAAAGTTCTTTAATACAAAACAAAATAAAAAATTTCCTGTTATTTATTTATTTTAAAATTAAAATCTGACATTAACCATTTCTTCTTTGATAATATTTGCACGATAATGAAATTATGAAAATATTCGCTTTTGTTTTGCTTTCGTTTTTATGAAAGATAAGCCACGCCCCTTTTACCTCAGAAAGTACGGCAGCTCGTATGTGTAATAATCTAGATTTAAAATTAACGTTTTTTTTAATTCTTAAAATGTTAAACTTTATATATATAAAAAAAACTATTTAATTCACTGTAAATCAAAGTTAAAAGAAGCTGCCATCTTTATTTTACCAACTTTATTTTTGCTTAATATTTTCACTTTGTTGTGTTTATTAATTGAATCAAATTAGTTGTACTCCTAGTAGTAGAGCGGTCACTTTATTTTATGTTGGTACTCGATTGTAATCAGTAGTAAAATTACATATTTTTCATAGGCTTACAATTAATAATAACCTACTAATTCTGAAGTAAAATAACCGATACATGGGCATACAATCAAATGAACCCAACTTCTGCTTACTTCTGTAAATTTTAGACCAATTGTTTTTATATTTAAGTCTTCAGATTTATAATGAAATTAAATAACTTATATGAAGATTTCCGATTTATATACATTTTATAAAAATTGTGTATTTTAAACATACAAAACAATTGGTTTAAAACTTACGTATGCCGAGTTCATTGGCGTTTATGCCCATTTACCAAATAATCTGAGGTACAGAACGGCATCTTTATCCCTCTCTAAAATCTAGAATTTTTAGATAAAAAAGGGCGCTTGATCTTAAATCTGTTTAATACCAAGTGTCTATCAGTAACGAGAATCACAAATTTACAGCCGTCACGGTAGATGGTAAATTGTACCAGTTTACTCTCCTGCCATCGGTGTTAGGAATGGAGTAAATGCATTCCAAAGAAGCATTGTCTACCGGGAAATATTATCAGATACATTTGTAGTTACCATCTGTGGAAGACCCCAAAAAACAGCATGATTACAATCTGGAAAGATTTTATGAGGTAGCTAAACAGTACAAATTAATATTATTCTCCTTCTCACTACACTCTTTTCAGGTATGAACCCCAGCCCCTGAACAGTTAAGCGACAAGCCGTCATCCTTATTTCTCATGAGTCATAAAGACAGATTTTAAAAAATAAAATTTTGAAATAAATATAAAACGTAAAAACAGTTTCAGCATGTTAAAAATATACAGGTCAGTAAATAAATAAATTCTACTGTATTTGCTATAAATGATTCGTTGTTATTCTTTTACGATTTCTCGGCTGTTAACTATTCTGCACTTTTATCAATTAAGCAGTAAACTCCATGATTATAAAAAAACATGTTTTAGTTCTTACGAGGAAGATTACATTTAAATCTCTTTTGAAAATAGACCCTGACTATTGAAACAAATTTGAAGCAATAATTTAATTGGATACGTAAGGGGCCACTGAGAATTAGGGTGAAATTTTAGGGGGTCATCCTAAATTGGGAGCTGTGCAGCCAGATGCTCGTTCATATTAGTGTTAAATTTCTGCATGTCGGTAGAGTCGGGGAAACAGGGAGCAGGGATGGAGTTCAAAAAGCCGGCAACTCGAGGAAAGAAGCTCTTGAAGTAGAGTAGAAGGCTCTCCGACATCTGGGAACCTCCACAGTGAATGGATAGGATTTAGCTGAGTGTCGGGTTTGTCGCATGTATTTACATCAGGGGGCACTAGAGCAGCAAGTTCATCAGAACAGATTCCATTGAAGTACTTGTAAAACAAGCACAATGATGCAACATTGTGGCGATGGGACAGGGGCTGAAGCGTGGTTGATTGACGGACCTATAAGATAAGCGACTCTTTTTTGGACCTTATCTAAGAAGGAGAGACAAGTGGATGGTGCATCGGCCCAGATGTGACAACAATATTATATGCATGGGCGGATGGATGCTGGTTTTGTAAAGATATAGAATACTGTCAGGTGTGAGAAGTTTTCTAGCACGGTAAAGGGAGCCCACTTTCTTTGCAGCAGCCTTGGCAATGTCTTCTACGTGTTTGTTCCAATCCATGTTACCTGTGAATGTAAGGCTAAGGAATTTGAATGGACTTTCAGGTAAGGTGTTATTAACCATGGTAATTATTGGTTGAAAGGGTTTCTTGTAGTTGTTTAAAGAAATGAGCTTTGTCTTAGTGACATTAAATGTTACCATCAATTTATGTCCCATTCAACCTCGTCGTTTGTTGTGAAGGAAACCTATTTAAACATTTTATAGTAAAATTACCAGAAAATTGTAATTAAATAGTCTATAATATAGGAAGTAGTAGCCAAAATTCTATAAAAATGTTTCAATAACTTGCTCAAATTCAGGTGTTTTAACAGCAAACATATCTTCAGTTAATTCGTGTTGGATATGAAGATTTACAGAATCCATATATTCCACTCATGTATTTAAATAGTACACTTATTGTAGAAAAAAATTACGAAATAATCTTTTAACAGATGTCGCCAAGATCAAGTCCAAATGGAAGAAGAAAAAAAACCCGTCTCTCTCAACTGTATGAAAAAAAACGTCGTTAAGTTCAACATAAAAAAAAACCAGCACTCTTCTTTTCTTTCGTTCAGAACGATCTCCACGTTCAGAACAATCTCCACGAAAACTGACTGAATCTTCACTTTCGCTCTCTTATTAGAAAAATAATGCGACGCATGCAAATCAACTTAATTTGCATGAATCTCTCACTCGACACAGCTGCCCGGATTTTCAAATGAAAACCTTATTTGACTTTCTGACGCCTTTCTCCTCCCACTCCTCTTTCTTTTTTGTCGTCCATGAGCGTTTTCGGGTCTGCTCCACACACACAGCATACCATACACTGCCTCTTAGAATGGCGCCGACAAGTGTCTGCATCTACGTCAATCGGCCGCTCTCCGTTACACCTCCCTCTGATCTCATGATCACACATGTGGCAACCTGGTGCAGGTCTTTTTTGTCTGGTGCTTCTCCGCGGTAATACGGTTGCGACTTCTTCCTCAGATAACTCGTCTGCAGGGGGAGCATCCGATGCATTTGTACAAGGTCTTGGACTGTCTGGCCTTCTCCGCGGTGATGCGATTACAACTTCCTCCTCCGATGACTCGTCTGCAGAAGAATCACCCGATACACTTATAAACACAAGAATAGGTTTAGTAAAAGATGACTAAATCAATTTAGTCTAAAAATTTTAATAGATTAAGTATTTTATTCGAACGTCGGAAAAGATTATTTCTTCACATTTTGATTAAATAATTGTTTGTTTTATTTTCTCTTATAACTTTTTACGGTGATTGTAAACAACAAAATATTTTGATTAAAAATAGCTTGTTTCATATTTATATATAACAGTATGTCTTCTATTAAGAAATCTTTCCTTGTATATTTACCTATGTATCGAGTTATTTGTATTATAATAAATAACAAGAAATTTTTTTTTGTGTTAATAATTATCTCTTGTTTATTTGCAGATAAAAAGGAGCGATTATAAAATTCAACAACCAAATTATGAAAAGATGTCTTGAATATCAAGTCAAAAATCAATGAGAATGTTTTGAGTATTTAAAAGATCATCTATCGATGGTATACATTTGTCAATGACAACCCACACAGCCAGGTGTGATTATGCATTTTCAACATTAAAAGATGCAAATTCATATCTGATGAATCAGAGGATTCTATTGGTTGCATTGGTGTCCTTGATATCTAGTTAGTTAGAATAATAGTCTTTGATATCTATCTAGTTAGAATAATAGTCCTTGATATCTATCTAGTTAGAATAATAGTCCTTGATATCTATCTAGTTAGAATAATAGTCTTTGATATCTATCTAGTTAGAATAATAGTGCTTGATATCTATCTAGTTAGAATAATAGTCTTTGATATCTATCTAGTTAGAATAATAGTCCTTGATATCTATCTAGTTAGAATAATAGTCCTTGATATCTATCTAGTTAGAATAATAGTCCTTGATATCTATCTAGTTAGAATAATAGTCCTTGATATCTATCTAGTTAGAATAATAGTCTTTGATATCTATCTAGTTAGAATAATAGTCTTTGATATCTATCTAGTTAGAATAATAGTCCTTGATATCTATCTAGTTAGAATAATAGTCCTTGATATCTATCTAGATAGAATAATAGTCTTTGATATCTATCTAGTTAGAATAATAGTCCTTGATATCTATCTAGTTAGAATAATAGAGAAAATATTTAAAATTTGCAGATCTGTTGATTTTCTAAGGATAATAAAAGAAATTAAAAATTTAAAAAGAATAAAAAATATGCAGGTACCTAAAGAAGAAGAGACATTTTCATGTACAATATGTGGATCTGCATTTTCAGAGAAATCAATTTTAAAAATTCACAAAAGAATACACAAAGATGAGAAAAGATTTAAATGTGATTTATGCAGCTCTGCATATTCCCGAAATTCTCACTTAATAAATCACATGCGAAGTCACACAGGAGAGAAACCATTTACATGTGAAGTGTGCGGAACTTCATTTTCTCTTAGTGCTGTCCTGAAAAGACATGTTCGAATACACACAGGTGAGAAGCCATTATCAGCTAAAGTGAAAAATCCCATGCAACTTCCGAGACCAAAGCCATTCAAATGTGAAATATGTGATCGTTGTTTTGCAGATAATTACAATTTAAAAGTTCATGTAAAGATACACACTGGAGAAAAACCCTTCTCCTGCGAAGTTTGTGGAACTGCATTTTCACAGAATTCCCACCTGAAAAAACATAGGCGCATACACACGGGAGAGAAACCATTTATTTGTGAAGAGTGTGGTTCGGCATATGTTCAAAGTTCCAATTTAAAAAGACACATGCGGATACATACTGGGGAGAAACCATTTACTTGTGAAGTGTGTATGTCTTCATTTTCTCTAAAATTCGATTTAAAAACTCACATGCGAACTCATACTGGAGAAAGACCTTTTACTTGTGAAATGTGTGGAGCTGCATTTTCACAGAATTCACATTTAACAAAACATATTCGCAGACATACGGGAGAGAAACCATATTCCTGTGAATTTTGTGGAATTGCATTTTCTGTAAGTTCCAGTTTAACAAATCATATGCGGATACATACAGGAGAGAAACCCTTTTCGTGCGAAGTGTGTGAATTTGCATTTTCTGAGATTTCCAGTTTGAAAAAACATATGCGAATACACACAGGAGAGAAACCCTTTTCTTGTGAAGTGTGTGGATTTGCATGTTCTCACAGTTCTAGTTTAAAAAAACACATGCGGACACATACAAGAGACAAACCATCTTTCATGAATCTAATTTAAAAACCCGGGTTGATACAGTTCTCTCTTGCTTTTACTTTTAATTCTCCTGAAAAAAATTATGTATTTTGGTTGTCATCTTTTTGTTTTAATTCATAAATTTAAAACTCATTTACTTAATATACTTAAATATATTTCCATTGATGGGGTTGCTTACATAGTAATTTTCTTCAATTTTCAACAATAAATAAAAATGGCATTAAAATGAACATACATATTTGCATCATCTATTTCTTGCAAAAGTATTATACAACATAATCCTGTTGACGTATCTGTTCTCACTGATGACCAAAGTTAAGCCAAGTTTAGCCTGGCCCGTACCAAATGGGTGACCTTTTAGGAATACCAGACACTGTACGTGGGAGGACGGCAAAACCTACCAGCAAAGAATCCAGCCTTGAAGATGCCTTTAGTTGAACCTGCTAATCAACATATGTGTTTATACAATGCACAAATACCCTGAGGCTGAATAGTTCTGATTTCAATCTTGTGACGAAGCTCTCTGGCGAGTGTATTCGTTTGTTCATTCATTTCTTGCAAAATTGATCATTAAGCAAGTTACATGTTTTTCTAATTTAAGATATTTTAGGAGAATATTCTTTTTGCTTTGCTTTGAATCCGTTTTTTAAAACCCTTAAAAGTCTGTTAAAATATTTTTAAGTAATTACCTCCCAAAAAAATCTGAAAGATTTTTACAACAGTATGACTGGAAAATCTTTGTTTAATATGATGTATTTATTTGCACTAAATAAAATGTTCTACTTGCATGGGTTTTTATAATAATAGTGAATACTGGGTCTTCACAGTCCTCTCTTGCCCGACTATTCATGATTAGATAAATCTGCAATGTGAAATCTGATCTTCACTCAGTCTTCTCTTGCCCGACTATTTATCATCGTCATCATCATAAACATCATCAGGCTACTAGTAATCCTCAAAATACGACTAGACAATCAGGCCCCACACCTGATTGTCTTATCGTATTTTAAAGCAGTTTTTCGGCTTGTTGCCTATAGTTCACCAACTTGAACACTTTTGGAAGTCCAAGACCTCCACATGTACCCATCTAACTCAGACTGATGGGGTTTCCACTTGAGCATGCACCAATGTCACATATTACCTCTGAGTTGCCACATACATTACTGTCACTCAGGTTGTGACAGGCCATCCAAAGATAGAATTTGGCACATTCCCTGTGGCCGGGGATTGGATTGGTGAATATCGGGACGTGTATACATACCAGTGGGCCCTGTACACTGCATTTCTAGGGCTCCAATTTACTCTGAGATCCTTAGCCAATTAGCCTAGGTCCGCCCAGTATCCATGGTGTACCAGAATCATGATTAGATGAATCTGCAATGTGAGATCTGATATAACTTAACACATCAGGTCATAGGATTTTCTGTATAGAGGTTATCCTAAGGACCAATCAGTTATGGTCATGTAGAGCATTCATCCACCTGAATCAACCGTTAAAGAAATATGGATGGCTTCTCTCTCAGGAAGATTGGTCTGAGAAGAAAAACATGATTAAACTAAACCGTACAGAGTGGAAATTGAAAACAGTTTATCTGCTGAGCTTGCAAAATATAAAAAAATGTCTGGACACAGGAAAAGTGATGTTAAATGGATAATAGAAAAAGAATCATAGTGAAAACACATGAACATGGGTTTGATATTAATGCACTTCTTCATTGACTTTCTTGCAGTTTATTGATGTAAATAGCACAGTTAACAAGGTAAACCCAGTTTACTATTTCATAATATGATCAAGTAATAACACTAAATAATGTCTTATGTATTATTTTACATATAAAAAACAACAAGTTGTGATGTAATTTCTATTTAATAATGACAAATAAGGACAAATCAGTTTTGCTGGTATGGCTATGTAGAGCATTGATGGTCATGCAGAGCATTCATGTTATGTGAAGCATTCATGGTCATGTGAAGCCTTCATGGTCATGCTGAGCATTAATGGTCATGCAGAGCATTCATGGTCATGCGGAAACATTCATGGTCATGCAGAGCATTCATGGTCATGCGGAGCATTCATGGTCATGCAGAGCATTCATGGTCATGCAGTAACATTCATGGTCATGCAAAACATTCATGGTCATGCGGAGCATTCATGGTCATGCGGACAATTCATGGTCATGCAAAGCATTCATGATCATGCTGTGCATTCATGGTCATGCGGAGCATTCATGGTCATGCGAAGCATTCATGGTCATGTTAAGCATTCATGGTCATGCGGAGCATTCATGGTCATGTTAAGCATTCATGGTCATGCGAAGCATTCATAGTCATGCAGAGCATTGATAGTCATGCGAAACATTCATGGTCATGCGGAGCATACATGGTCATGTGAAGCATTCATGGTCATGTGAAGCATTCATGGTCATGTGGAGCATTTATGTTTATGCGGAGCATACATGGTCAAGTGAAGCATTCATGGTCCTGCGGAGCATTCATGGTCATGTTAAGCATTCATGGTCATGCGGAGCACTCATGGTCATGCGGTACATTCATGGTCATGCAAAGCATTCATGGTCATGCAGAGCATTCATGGTCATGCGGACAATTCATGGTCATGCGAAACATTCATGGTCATGCAGAGCATTAATGGTCATGCGAAGCATTCATGGTCATGCGAAACATTCATGGTCATGCAGAACATTAATGGTCATGCGAAGCATTCATGGTCATGCGAAACATTCATGGTCATGCGGACAATTTATGGTCATGCGGAGCATTTATGGTCATGCGGAGCATTCATGGTCATGTGAAGCATTCATGGTCATGCAGAGCATGCATGTCATGTGAACCATTCATGGTCATGTGGAGCATGTTAATAAACTGTTGAAGAAACATGGATGTCTACTTTCAGGAAGAAAAACTTTGAAGCAAGTGATTAAAGAACACTGTACACTGGAAATTGAACCATGTGAACAAACGAGTGAGCTTGCAAAATATCAAAAGAACATTACATGAATAATAGAAGAAAAATAATAATTATAGTAAAAACACGTGTACTAATTTAAAAATTAAAAAAAAACATGGAGTGTGAGTTTTATAGCAATGAATTTCTTCATTGACTTTCTTGCAGTTTATTGATGTAAGGAGCACAGTTAAGAAGATAAACCAAGTTTACTTTTTCGTCATATTTATGATCAAGTCATAAAACTAAATAACGACAATCAAAATTATAATACATAATTTACATATAAAAAAACGATGAGCTATAATGTAATTTCTATTTGAATAAGGTCAACTTAAAAAATGTAAAGTGGTCGCCCATAGTCGGGGGCAACCCAAAGACACCCTTTCCATTAGACTACGCCTTTCTTGATCCTCACCTTATACTGCTGAGTTGTTAACAAGGGAGCATCAAGTACTATTTTTTAAAGTCTTTGCTATGACTCGACAAAGGATTGAACCCTGGTCTTCCGGTCATTAGTGAACACTCTTACCATTATACGAAATGGTTCAGTCAAAATTAGCTACTAAAAATTAAAATGTTGGAAAAAAAAACTTGCTTAACTTTTTTTTGAGAATTATGAAAAGTATTAAAAGAGCCGCTCTCTTTGCACAATTCATTGATGCAAAAGTTCTTTCACTTCCTGTGGTGCATAACACATAATTCTCTTGTTTATTATCTTGGTCAAAGTAGATATTGGCTTCCGTAGTTTCTCTGTCTGTCTGTCCGTGGCCAGAATTTTTGTAAACGTAAGAAGGGGGTGGGGGCAGGTAAATACTATTTACTTAATTTTTCAAGTTAGCGTTGATAATCTTTGTATACCTTAGAATTATTAGGTTGGGTAATTGGGGGAACTATTAACTACTTAATTTAGATTAAATAATATTTTAATATAATAATTTAATATATTATTTTAACATATAAATAAAGTATAAACAAATTTTCAAGACGTGACTGCGATTCGAACCCACAAGGTGTTAAGCATCTTACTCAATATTTATTTACCTCCTCTTCAGGAGGTTTGGCACAAGGCCAATGTTATCTTACTCCCACAAGGTAAGATGTGACCCAAGGTCGGGTCGGGAAAGTTGGGCTTGAAAAGCCAGCGCCCGAGAAGGTGAGCACTCTGGCCATTAAAAATTTCCTGGGCAGCCCCATCGGCATTCCCCGGTAGGGGCGCTTCATGCAGTAAGCAATAAACTTACTCCTCCCCAAAGAGGGGAGGCAAAGCCTGGGAGGGTGGAACTCTTAGAACTGCATAGGACAAACCCACAGACATGCGGAATCAAGCCCCGAAGGACAAGACGACACCCGTCTATAGGGTGCAGTATCCATCAGAACAGATACTACACTTTCTTCCTAGCCAAAATCTTACTCAATCTAATACTCTTTCAACTTCTTCATATATTGACAACAGGCGGGTTTTGCAATTGACATAATTCATTTCTTCTAAACTTCTAATAAATTTATATTTACAAATATACACTTATAACTGCTAGTCTTAAATTTACATATTTACAATATTTTTCGATAAAGTAATATTAAAAAAAATTATTCATACAATTAATTAAAGACATTTTATTAAGAAACGAGCATGTTTTTAAACCATACTTTGAATGGCAAATTCTGTTAAAATTGCTGACTCATCCTTCCGGAAATTACGTCATGGTGAGATGGGTGAGGGTTCAAGTAAATCAATGTTTCAAAAATGTCGACTCATTCTTCCGGAAGTGACGTCATGGTGAGAGGATTTTTTCACATTATCATTCTTTATTTTTATTACGTTGTTAAGACAAAGTGTTCTGTTGTATATTGAAGTTAAGCAAGGCATATCTCGGCCATTACTGAATGGGTGACCATTTTGGAAGAATAACAAAACTGGTTCTTTGATATGACGTACGCGCCTCCAATAGCATATTTAAACCTGAGTATTAAAACTGGTTCTTTGATATGACCGAGGCGCCTCCAATATTAATATAGTTATCGGGGGCCTTATGTTTTCTTGGAAATGAAGTCACCAATGAGACTTACAGGTAAGTTATATCAGGTGAACCTTTTTCTTTTCCATGTGTTGCTCGTCTTACCAGTCTTTTTTGCAGTCATTTTTTCTTTTCACCTAACATTTTTTTTTGGCACTTGTGCAGATGCGGTACACGAGCCGAAATTTATTTTAGAAGAGTTCCAATGGTGTAAGGGGCAGACAACTCTCTTTTTAGTATATTGATAGAACATTTATAGAAGAAAATAGAATTTGGTAAAATGAATATTTTTTCATTTCAAAACCAACAAAACGAACAGTCCTCTTGTTTGGATTAACAGATTTTTTATTTTCTTATAGTTTAAAATATTAAATTATCGCAGAAAATTAAGATTTGTAAATATCAACAGTTTCAAGGCATTCACGTCGATTACGTGGATTTTCCGAGAAGCTAGAAATTATGTACTCAAAAAAAGAGAGTTGTCTGCCCCTTCTTACACTATTGGAACTCTTCTAAAATAAATTTCGGCTCGTGTACCGCATCTGCACAAGTGCCACATTTTTTTTAAATATTTACAGCGATTAAAGTGGATGGTACACAAAAATGTATATCCTGTCATTTAACAGGGTTTCCATCAGATCCATGGGAAAAAACAATTGATTTTATTGTAATGTAAATTTATAGAAGTGCACCCTTCGCATTCCGCCCCCTAAAAAGAGAAGTTTCTACTTTTTGGGGCAAATTACATGTAAACAGCCTCAACAAATATCCGGTAAGAAAATAAATTATTAAAATTTTTATTATTTTAGATTTTAGGAGGAGGGATCACTTTTCTATATAAGTTATACGTAAAGTGAGCTCCAAAATAAAATCTAAACAACGTTTTTTGAATATTTCTTTAAAAACGTGTTCGCTAGGGTGCGATTCTAAGTGGCCAAAAAGTGGGTGCTCACTTTACGTATAACTTAAATAGGAAAGTGATCCCCCCTCCAAAAATCTAAAATAATAAACAAACTTCATAATTTTTTTCTTACCGGATATTTGTTGAGGCTGTTTACATGTAATTTGCCCAAAAAAGTAAAAAAAAAAAAAGGTTTTAGGGGGCGGAATACGAGAGGTCCAGTTCTATAAATTTACCGTAATAATTATTTACTAGACACGTTCTAAGTAGCAAATTATTATAGTACTAACAATTCTTTTTTTTAGATTTAAACATTAAAACCCACCAAGTAATATGATTGGTTCCAAGTTTTCATGCCATATTTGCTTGTTTTAGATGGGATATATTGTAAAAACGAAACAATATATAAACAATATGACAAAACAGCAAAGTAGATTAATATGAAAACACCATTAAATATTGTCGGAATTTTCGTGTCGTTAACGAAAAACCGCTCTAAACGATGGTTATGTTATCTAGGACAATTATCATAAAAAAATTATAACAAGAGATAAGGAAAGGAGGAATACAAGATGTTCGTAAAAGTTAAAATATAGTTTTATTTACAAAAAAAAGATAGCCTGGACTGCTTTTTTTTCCAAAGCTGGAATAAATAAATTATTCCTGGATAACATGCAAAAAAAATAAGAATAAAAAAAAAATACAACATCAGTACTTCTGGACATTAAAGTTAGATACAACAAAAATTGACACAATCTAAGTTAAGGAATTAATCCTTTTAAAACATGAACTTACTATAAAGTCCGTATTCTTACAAATCAATCAAAAGTCTCTTTTTTTCTTTACACCAAAGTTACAATCAAAAGAAATAAAATTAACAAACCGTGCCGAAGTCCAACATAATTTCCACGATAAAATTAACTCTTTTTTTATTTTATCAAACGTCTGTCAGAAAGTTCTTTTCTTCTTCTTTTTCTTCAATATTTTCTTTTAGCAAATCCAATGCAATATGTATGGCACAAGAACAGTACACATTTCAAATAAACATAATACTCACTATTTTCCATCGTTCGTCTTGAATGGCGATCACGCGCAAATGTACTGATTCAACTGGCACAGTTGAATATCTCAAATCGATCTGTGTGCAAAGACGATCAATCTCTATGATTCTTAATCTCTGATTAGAATCTTCTCGACAGCAAAGAATTTCACTTCTCGGGAGCTAAGCTCTTCAACATAGGCAATTTCGTTCCCGGAGCTATCTCGTTCAACTTCTTCATTCCAAGTCTTGAACGGCAATCACGCGCAAAAGTAAGGATAAAACTGGCACAGTTAAATCTCTCGAATCGATCTGTGTTGCAAAGTATTTCACTTCTCGGGAGCTAAGCTCTTCAACATAGGCAATTTCTTGCATGGAGTTCTTCTTGTCTCGTTCACATACTCCATCTCCTTATTTCAAGTATCTGGCTTGAAACAACTTCCCAAGGATATATTCTTGACCGAGGGGAAATATTTCATAAACAACATGTAATTCAGCCAAGAGATATCATATCTCTTAAATTTCTTCAAGTAGAAATACTTGCAAATTTAACGTCCCCACGTGGACGGAGAAACAGTTCGCAGGTCTTTCCTGCCCAACGTTCAAATCTGTTCTAACTAAATTTCGCGCCTATATCTCCAGACACGACAATACATCATTGCTAAAAATAGAAATCACGTGACACCCCATGGCCTTCACAGCATAACACCTACGCAATATCCACATGACCTTCGACCTGCACGTAGAGCCCCCCCCCGACCCTTCAACAAAGGGAAGTAACCGTTGACTTACTTAGAAAAACGTCCAGAAATTTCCACAATATTTGTGCTTTGCTAGCTGTGCTTTTTACTTCAATAAACTGTCTTCCTGAACATGAATGGAATTCCAATTTCGTCGGTTTCTGTAAGAGTTTTGGGCACTTCTGCATTTCAACCGTCACTTGGACTTAATAATTGAAGAGTTCCATTCATTCCACCGAGTCAACCGATGTTGACTGTTTGTTGGATTTTCGGGTGCTTGTTCAGTGCTTCGGCCATACGGAAAAATTATTTATTTATGAAAACAATATTATGTACTTACTCAGTGGTATTTTATTGTTCAATGTTGAAAAAAGTAGGAAAAATTATCCACTAGAACTTTAATTACAAGTATTTTCCCATTTTACGTATTATAGCAATCGCTTCGATGAGTATGCCTCCATCTTGTTTCGTTGGACACAATTCAAGGGCAGATAATTTGCAACCTCAAACCGGAGTCTTGGTTGAAGGCCGTCGTAAACCGAAATAAGAAACACACTTCATTGCTGAATGCCGAGCCATGCTTAGAGCATTGCCGGGGACCAGGGTCCTTGCACAGGAAGAAACTATATCAGGGAATTAGTGGTGGGTACCGCTTCGCATCCACTTGGGGAGTTGCTGGGATGTTTGGAGGAGGAGATCCGCTCTTAGTAGAAATGACTGCAAGGCCAGGGTTATCTCAACAACTCAGAGTATTCTCTGACCTGGCGACTGGTTTGGAACGCACTGCCCCTCTATGCCTCATTACGCAGAAATGGCTGAAAGGTCACTCCCTGCGCTGTGAGGACTGTCAAGAAGATACAGCTGAGCATGCCTTCTTTACTTGCAGCAAAGTTCGGCGACTCTGGGAGTATGTCAGGGAAGTAGCCGCATAGACTCCAAGCGGCCGTCGATCCTTATAATATAACGAGCACTTTCTCTGTCTGTCTGTCTGTCTGTCTGTCTGTCCGTCCTGGAGAATTTTTGTAAACAGAAGAGAGAGGGGAGGGGGGGCACGAGTAATTATCATTTAATTAATTAAGCTTTTCGAGTCAGCGTTCATAATATTTGTATACCTTTAGAATTAGGAAACTGTTATTAATCAATTAATTTACATTAGATAACATTAAATAACATTAGATTTCATATAAACAAAGAAGAACAAAATTTCAAGACGAGACTGCGATTAGAACGGAAAACGGGTCAAGAATCTCACATAAACTAATACTATTTCTTATATACCGTTATTAAAAGTCGTTCAGACACTAGACGGGTTTTGTCATTTGCATAATACATTCCTTTTAACCTTCAATTAAATTAATATTTACAAATATACACTTATAACTGCTATCAACAACATAGTCCCACCGTGGTCTAGGGAGAAAAGAATGTTTTTTCTAGCTATCTTAGCCATAGCGAAACCAGTGACGTGGATTACATGTCTTGATGAGATTCTCTGTAAACCCGGAAAATAAGGGGTGGTCTGACACTCAGCAAAGGGTTGGAAGGGCCTTACTAACCTGCCCTATTAGCACTTTGTTTTATTTTTTATCTTTCTTTCTATTTGGCCGTTTGTAGATTGCCCCACTCCCCATCATTACTCATGTATATTGAGTTTTGTAAATAAAATTCTAGTGAAACCATTGGGGATCTTTTAAGTAAGATTGAAGCCATGGAGTGAATGTGGTATTTTAGTGATAGTGTCTAGTTTAGAGTAGGCAACAGTTTTGTGGTCAAAAGAATGACACTCGACCCCACCCCCTCCCTCATCCCCCCAAAAAAACAAATAGGGCGTCCTGCTTAAGACAAAGTATTATTTATTATGATTTTTAAATTTTGTCTAAATCATTTGCCTTTTGGCAAGTATGAAAGTGTAGTACCTGCTCTCTATCAGTGAAGGAGAAATCCTTCTAGACTGAGGCAATTTTCAATTTTTTTCCAGAGTGCCTTTTTGGGGGGAGCTGAACCCCCACATTAAAAAACGACACGTCTAACTCTGCCCTTTGTGGGGAGGAAAGTAAATAAGAAATTAATCACCAATTGTTTTGATGTTTTTTTACAGACAAATAGTTTTCTTTTCTTCTGTGTACATATTATATCTGTACAACATTCCGTTTTTTTATTATTATTTAAAAAAATATTTTAGATGGGGATCAGTTTCCTATATAAATTTAATATAAACTGATCACCCAATTTATGACCATCGCCATTTTTTCTGCATGAAAGAAAAGTTTTTTTTTTAACAAAGGTTATTTTATTACCAGGGTAAATTAACAAATTAAGAATCTGTTGAAAAAGAAATTCTTTCAAAATTTTAGCAAATAATTTAGATTTTAGAATGAGGGATCAAATTATTTTTTGTTGGAGGCGGGTTGGCCGTAGACATATGGTGATCTTTGCCAAGTTTTGTGTTGATTTTTTTTATATTTGGACTTATGCAGAATAGGGTGAAAATGTTTGTTTTTTTTATTTTCATGTAGATTTTAATTTTTTAATTTTTTAATTTTTTATGTAGGTTTTAATTTTTTAATTTTTTATGTAGGTTTTAATTTTTTAATTTTTTATGTAGGTTTTAATTTTTTAATTTTTTATGTAGATTTTAATTTTTTAATTTTTTATGTAGGTTTTAATTTTTTTATTTTTATGTATTCGCTTCAATATTTATTAGTATCTTTTTTCAAATTTTTCCTTTAAAAAGTTAAGCATTGCCCATAGAGGCTATGCATGTTAGGTGGGGCTTTAACGAGCTGTGCTCATTTGCCAATTTCGGTTTATGGGCAAACTCGTGTGGTCAGAGTTTATTTGAGCATCGTTTCTGGTGGTGCTCTTACGTGGGTGAAAAGGACCGACTAGAGCATATACATTTAGAGGACGAGTGTTTTCAAATCACCCCCAAAATATTTTTAATGTTAATGTAGTAAATTCACAACTTTACGAAAATTGTCGAGTTAAAAACAAAAACTAATTTGCTGTTTTGCACAAATATTGGAATCGTAGATTTGTTTTAGTCATATTCACGCCAAACAAGGGGCCACATTGCCAGTGATACGTAAGGGGCTACTGTGAATTAGGAACCATTCCTATAGGGACACTCAAAACAGGGAGTTGAACAGTGAGATTACATTGGAATTTTTGCATGTTAGTACAGTCGGTGAAGCAAGAAACAGGGAGGGAATTCCAAAGTCTAGAAACTATTAGAGTATTGATTTACTCCTCTCCAGGAGTTAGGCACAAGGCCAGTTTTTATCTTACTCCCACAAGTAAGATGTGACCCAAGGTCAGGTCGGGAAAGTGGGGTTTAAAAATTGCCTGGGCAGCCCCGTCGGCATTCCCTGGTAGGGGCGCCTCAGGCAGTAAGCAATAAACTTACTACTCCCCAAAGAGGGGAGGCGAAGCCTGGGAGGGCGGACCTCCTAGAACTGCACAGGACAGACCCATAGATCGGCGTAAATCAAGCCCCGAAGGCCAAGACAATACCAGTCTATGGGGTGTAGTATCCATCGGAACAGATACTACACTTTGATCTTAGCCAAAAGGCCAACGCAGAGTAGAAAGCTTTTCCCGGCATCTGCAAAATTATGTTGGCAGATGACTCCTATACAGCACGACACAATATCTATCTGGGAATATCTACCTGAGAGATAAATAAATCATTTACTACAAATAATAAAGTAAAAATACACATGCGAACCCACACTGGAGGAACGGATACTAATAGCAGCACAAGACCAAGGCCTACTTACTAATGGATTTAAGAAAATGGCGGGTCTACAAAAAACTGACCACTGCAGGTTCTGCCACTCTGCCATCGAAAGTCCAAGCCACCTAATGTCTGGATGCAAGATCCTTTTGGCTGATGGCCATTACACTGCCCGCCACAACAAAGTATGTAAATACCTACATTGGAAGATCTGCGGAGAGATGCAGCTAGAAAGATCACTGAACATCTGGGAACATGAACCCCCACCCATAACATCGAATGGAAAAATGACAGTGTTCTATGATAAAGACATACAGGCGGGCAGATACATAAAAGACAAGGCCATCAAACCAGACATTGTCATCTGGAACAAACCAGATAAAACTGCTCTCATCATTGATGTAACCGTCCCAAATGACTACGGTCTCAATAGAGCCGAACGGGAAAAAATAACAAAATACCAAGATCTCAAAAATGATCTAAAAATAACATGGTCCCTCGATGAAATAAACATCATACCGGTTGTAGTGGGGGCAACTGGTCTGGTGAAAAAAAATCTAAGTAAATACTTAGAAACAATCCCCGGAAAACCAAATTGTAGGGAAGTACAGATAGCAGCCCTAAAAGGAACCACATCTATCCTTAAGAGAGCCCTCGGATATAAATTTTACTCATAGGGAAATCAAGTGTTAGCCTCAAGAGTAGGCCCCTTGATCCCTTTAGATAAACTAAATTAAAATGAAAAAAAAAAGAGAAATGGAGTGTGCAGATACCTCCACTGGACCATCTGTAAGAAACTGAATATCAGATGTAGCAGCAGGCACTGGGAACATCTACCTGAGAGAACTGTGGGGAATGAGACATACACCATTCATTATGACCATGAAATCCCCACAGCTACCTATCTGGAAAACGCAGCTGTCAAACCTGACATTGTAATATGGAACAAGAGAGAGAGAGTGGCAACTTTGGTTGAGGTCAGTGTCCCTAATGATGGGGGCCTAAATAGAGCTGAAAGGGAGAAAATAACAAAATATCAGGGTATAATGTATGATATGAAAAGAAACTGGAACCTCAAAGAGATCTCTATCATTCCAGTTATCATAGGAGCCACTGGACTAATGAAGAAGAACTTGAAAAAGTTTTTGGCAAGTATACCTGGTGAACCAAGTGCAAGAGAAATCCAAACAACTGCACTCAAAGGAAAAGCCAGACTCCTGAAAAGAGCTCTCGGTTGGAGTCTGTAAATAACGGGTGATTGTATGGCATTTGGAAGAATGTCCCGTCCCCAGCAAATGAAAGTAAATGAAAATAAAAATTTTAAAAAAGAGAGAAACCCTATTTTTGTGAAGTTTGTGGACTATCATTCTCACAAAGTTCATCCTGGAACGCACACATGCATAAACACACTGGAGAGAAACCCTATTCTTGTGAAGTGTGTGGATGCACATTTCCAGAGATTTCATATTTGAAAAGACATGTACGATTGCACAGTGGAGAGTAGGCCCCTTGATCTATTTAGATAAACTAAATTAAAATGAAAAAAAAAGAGAGAAACCTTATTGCTGTGATGTATGTGGAAAATCATTTTCAGATTATTCAAGATTAAAAACTCACATGCGAACACTTACAACCTTGGTCAGGGCCGCCAGAAAGATAAATCCAAGAGAATCAACCATTGATGACTGACCCTTACAAAGTATTCGATAACAATTGGCAGAACCCCATGGCATGACTACATACTGGTGTAATACAATTATAAGCATCATTTTAGGGGCACTAGAGTTCCTTACATTTAAAACCTCGTGACTGAATTTATTGCTCTTGTGGGGAGACACATGAGATAAAAAAATGTTATTGTCACATCAAAATGTCACTACAGCAGTCAGTAGAAAAGTGTGTCATCAATCAGATTTGATCCTAGCTTAGTTTGACAGATGTTTATGGAATCGGGGCTCGAAGTTACTTTTGAAAGGTAAAAAAATCTGAACACAATGAACTTGTCACCTGGGACTTGTGAATTAAAAACATTATTTATTTCGCCTGTGGTACTACAATCTCACTCTCACCCTCGCATTTTTGTCACCACGAAGGAGAAGAATTCAGTTGGAATTTCGACTTCAGCATGACAGTCATACAAAACAAACTCCAGTTTTATAAGGTTTTAGCGAATGTAAAAATAAATAGATTTTTATATATTTTTTATATATAAAAATATGTGTTGTTTAAAAGCGTTCAAATTTCAGCTGATAATTAATTCTTTGAAGAGAATTAATGACGCTTAGAATCTGATCAAACACGTATTAAGCTTATGGACGGGATCAACCCTTCCACTGAAAGGGATGTGCCTATCGTTTACCACCGGGGAGCTGGTAGTACCATGTCAGGATGATAAAATTTCTCCAAAAGACGTCCTCACACACCTGACACCAAGTTACACTCACCGGCAAGTTACCATCAACTTTAGGGGAATTCTACAAAATGCTTCTTGGCACTATTGTGATACTATGAACTGCCCCTCTTGAACGAGAACCCCAGAGAATTACCAGAAAAGCGAAAGTTATCAGAAGTGAAATGAGTGGGATAGGTAGATGGGAGTTTCTGAGATGGCAAGTGTGGAAGTAGTCAGTTTTCACTGATCAGGGGCGTGGTGACTAAGACAAAAGACTTGACATAGGATTTCCGGTCGTAAGTTAATATATTAAGTAGTCAGAGTTGTTTGAGGCAAAGTGCGGCTCAGGTAGTTTTCCGAGAGAGTTATCATAATTAAAAATAATAATTAAAATTAGAATTTAAATAATAATAAAGAATTACAAATAAAAATAATAATAAAAACAATAATTAAAAATAATTACTAAAATAATAGTTAAAAATTATAGTAAGAATAATAATTACAAACTATAAAAATTTCATAAAAATAAAAATAATAATTAATATAATAATCAAACATAACAATTAAAAATAATAATTAAAATCATAATTAAAAATAATGATTAAAATTAGAATTAAAATAATAATCAAGAATTACAAATAAAAATTAAAATAATAATAAAAAATAATTACTAGAATAATAGTTAAAAATTATAATTTAAATAATAATTCAAAATAATAATTCAAATAATAATTAAAATAATAATTAAAACAATAGTTAAAAATAAAAATTAATTAAAAATAATGATAATAAAAACAATAATCAAAATAAATATTAAAATTATAATTAAAAATAATAATTTATAACAATCATTAAAATAATAATTAAAATAATAATTAAAATAATAATTAAAAATAATTATGAAAATAATAATAAAATAATGATTAAAAAATAATTATTAAATAATACATAAATGTAATTCTGAAAATAATAATTCTACAATAATAATTAAATAAATAATTAAAGTAATAATTAAAAATATAAAATATAAAATATAAAATTACAAATAATAATTAAAATAATAATTTTATTAAAAATGAAAATAATAATTTAAATAATAATTTTATTAAAAATGAAAATAATAATTAAAATAATAATTTAAAATAACAATTAAAAATAATAATTAAAAATTATGATTAAATTAATAATTAAAATAATAATTAAAAATAATAATTAAAATAATAATTACAAATTATAATTAAAATAATAATTAAAATTATAATTTAAAATAATAATCAAAATAATAATTAAAAATGATTACTAAAATTATAGTTAAACATTATTAAAATGATAATAAAAAATAATAATTAAAAATGATAATTAAAATAATAAAAAATAATAAAAATAATAATTAGAAATTATGATTAAATTAATAATTAAAATAATAATTAAAAATAATTACTAAAATAATAGTTAAAAATTATTATTAAAATAATGATAAAAAATCATAATTTAAATAATTATTAAAATAATAATTAAAAATCATAATTCATAATAATTAAGAACAATAATTAAAACAATAATCAAAAATAATCTTTAAAAATCACAATTAAAATAATTAAAATCATAATTACATATGATCAATAAAATTATAATTGAAATAACAATTAAAAATAATAATTCAAAATAATAATTCCAACATATATTTTAATCATGTTTAAAAATAATAATTTTAATGATAATTAATATAATAAAAAATAATAATTAAAATAATAATAAAAATGATGATTAAAAAAATAATTTTAAAAAAATAATTAAAAATTCTTAGTTACAATAATAATTCAAACAATTATTATAATAATAATTAATGATAATAATTTAAATAATAATTAAAATTATAATTGTAAATAATACATAAAATAATAATGAAACATAAATAATAATTAAAATCATGATTAAAAATAATCATTTACACAATAATTAAAAATAATAATTAACAATATTAATTCGCAATGATAATTAAAAAGACTAATTAAAATAAAATTAAAATGATAAAGAAAATAATAATTAAAAATCAAAATCAAAAAAGCAATTAAAATAAAAATTTAAATAATAATATAATATAATAATTAAAAATAATAATAAAAATCAAAAATAAAATGATTATTACAAATTATAATTAAAAATAAAAATCAAAAATAACAATTAAAAATAATTATAATAATAATTAAAATAATTAAAACTGATAATTAAAACAATTATAATTATAATTAAAAATAATAATTTATTATAATAAAAAAACAATAATTAAAATATTTATTATAAATCATAATTTAAATAATTACTAAAATTATTGAAAATATAATAATTATATAATTAAAAATTATAATTAGAAAATAATAATTTAAAATCATAATTAAAATAATATTTAAAAATGATAATTATAAAAATAATAAACGCTAATTCAAATTATAATTAAAAATAATTATTAAAGATAATAATTAAACCAATAACAAAAAATAATGATAAAAAATAATGATAAAAATAATAATTAATTAAAAATCATAATTAAAATAATTAAGAACAATAATCAAAAATAATCTTTAAAAATCACAATTAAAATAATTAAAATTATAATTACATATGATCAATAAAATTATAATTGAAATAACAATTAAAATAATAATTTAAAAAAATAATTCAAACATATATTTTAATCATGATTAAAAATAATAATTTTAATGATAATGATTATAATTAAAAATAATCATTAAAATAATAATAAAAATAATGATAAAAAAATAATTAAAATAATAATTAACAAGATTAATTAAAATAAAATTAAAATGATAATTAAAATAATAATTAAAAATAAAAATAAAAAAGGAATTAAAATATAATAATTAAATAATTTAAAATAATAATTAGAAAATACTAATTTAAAATAATAATTAATATAATAATTAAAAATTATAATTAAAAAAATAATAAACGATAATTCAAATAATGATTAAAAATAATTATTAAAGATAATAATTAAAACAATAACAAAAAATAATGATAAAAAATAATGATGAAAATAATAATTAATTAAAAATCATAATTAAAATAATCATTAAAATAATGATTGAAAATCATAATTTATAATAATTAAGAACAATAATTTAAACAATAATCAAAAATAATCTTTAAAAATCACAAGAAAAATAATTAAAATTATAATTACATATGATCAAAAAAATTATAATTGAAATAACAATTAAAAATAATAATTAAAAAAAAGGATTCAAACATATATTTTAATCATGATTAAAAATAATAATTCTAATGGTAATTAATATAATTAAAAATAATAATTAAAAAAATAATTAAAATAATAATTAAAAAAACTAATTAAAAAAACTAATTAAAATAAAATTAAAATAATAATTAAAATAATAATTTAAAAAAAAGGAATTAAAATAAAAATTTTAATAATAATATAATATCATAATTAAAAATTAATATAATAATTAAATCAAAATAATAATAAAAATAAAAATTAAAATGATTATTACAAATTATAATTAAAAATAATAATCAAAAATAACAATTAAAAATAATTAAAATAATAATTAAAATAATTAAAACTGATAATTAAAACAATAATTATAATCATAATTAAAATAATAATTAAAAATAATAATTTAAATAGTTATTACAAATCATAATTTAAATAATAACTAAAATTATAATTAAATATAATAATTAAATAATTAAAAATTATAAGTAGAAAATAATAATTTAAAATCATAATTAAAATAATTAAAAATTGTTAATTAAACAAGAATTAAAAATAACAATTAAAACAATAATTAAAAAATAATAATTAAAATAATAATTTAAAAAATTATTATAATGATAATTAAAAATAATTTATTGAAATAATAATTATATGATAATTAAAAATAATAATAATAATAATAATAATAAAAACAATAATTAAAATAATAATTACAAATAATGATTAACATAATAATAAAAATAATAATTAAAACAATAATTAAAATCATAATTAAAAATAATATTAAAAAATAACAAGTTAAAATAATAATTTAAACAATTATCATGATAATAATTAAAAATAATTTAAATAATAATAAAAATTATAATTTAAAATAATAACTAAAATAATAATTAGAAATAATAATTGACAATATAAATAAACAATGATAATTATGAATACTAATTTAAAAAAAAATTAAAACAATAATTATAATAAAAATTGAAAGTAATAATTTAAATAATAATTAAAAATAACAATTAAAAAATAATAATAAAATTTTAATTAAAATTTATCATTAAAATAATAATTAATAGTCATAATCAAACATAATAATAAAAAATAACAAGTTTAATAAATAAGCAAAATAATTATTTAAAATGATGATAAAAATAATAAATAAAATAATAATTTTAAAAAAATAATCATAATCCGTAATAATAATATAAAATAATAATTAAAATGATAATTAAAAGTAATAATTAAAATAATGATCAAAATAATAGTTAAAAATAATTATTTAATTAATAATTAAAAATAATAATTTAAGAAATAATTCTAAAATAATAATTCAAATTATAATTAGAGTGATAATAAAAAAATTAAATAATATTTCAAATAATAATTACAAATAATAATTAAAAATAATAATTTAAAAATAATTTAGATAATTTAATATAAAATAAACATGATAATATATATAATAATCAAAAATAATAATTTAAAATAATTCAAATAATTATTAAAAATAATATATAAAAAATAATTAAATTTAGAATTAAAATAATAATCAAAAACTATAATTAAAAATAATAATTAAAATAATAATTAAAAATTATAATTCAAATAATAATTAAAAATAATTTAAATAATAATTAAAAATAACAATTAAAACAATAAATTAAATAATAATTAAAGATATTAATTAAATCAATAAAAATCATGAATTAAAATTATAATTAAAAATAACAATTAAAATTATAAGTAAAAATAATTATTAAAAAAAATAATTAAAAATAATATTTTAAATAATAATTTTAAGTAATAATAAAAAAATAACAATTAAAATAATAATTAAAACAATAAATGAAATAATAATTAGAAATAATAAGTTAAATTATAATTAAAACAATTATTATAATAATAATTAAAAATAATAATTTAAATAATAATTAAAATAATAATTAAAAATAATAAGTAATATAATAATAAAAAATAATTATTAAAATTATAATTAAAAATAATAAATAAAAATAATTATTAAAATAATAATTTAAATAATAATTTAAAAAAACAATTAAAAATAACAATTAAAACAATTAAAACTACAATAATAATTTAAAATAATAAGTTAAAATAATAATGAAAACAATTATTGTAATAATAATTAAAAATAATAATTTAAATAATAATTAAAATAATGATTTAAAGTAATAAAATACTAATTAAAATGATAAATAAAAATAATAATTAAATAAATAATTTACAATACTAATTAAAAATACTAATTAAAACAAAAATTGAAATGATAAATAAAATAATAATTCAAAGTAATAATTTAAATGATTATTAAAAATAACAATTTGAAAATAATAAAAATAAAAATTAAAATAATAGTTAAATATGATAATAAAAAATAAAAATAAAAATAATAATTTAAAATAATATTTAAAAATAATAATTAAAAATAATTAATAAAAAATAATTTTAAATAATTATTAAAATATTAAAAATAATAATTAAAATACACAAAAATGTAATTATAACAATTCCAAAATGCTAGCTGCTTTTGATCTCCAAAACATAGTTAATTTCTTAACAAGAGTAACATGAAAAAAGAAAACCACATAAACAATAAAATAATAAATCAATTTGAGCACAAAAATTCTTTAAACAGTGATTTTTTTAAAACATAATTCACCCCAAATAAGGCAGGACGCCACTGTAGACGTAAGGGGTTACTGAGAAAAAAGGGTGAAAGTTTTGGGGGTCAACCATAAATTGGGAGCTGTGTAGTGAGATGTCTGTTTACATTAGTTTTAAATTTCTGCATGTCAGTACCGTCAAGAAAACAGGGGGCAGAGAGGGAGTTCCAGAGGCCAGCATCACGAGGAAAGAAGCTTTTGGAGTAGAAAGCTCTCTGGCATCTGGGGACCTCCACAGTGAATGGATGGGATTTAGCTGATTGTTTGGTTGGTCTAGTGAATTTGCGTCGTGGGGGTATCAGAGTAGCCAATTCAATGGAGCATAATCCATTGAAGTATTTGTAAAACAAGCACAAGGATGCTACATTGCGGCGATGGGACAGGGGTTGGAGCTTGGTTGACAGTGAGGGACCTATTAGGTTGGCGATTCTTTTTTGGACCTTGTCAAGGAGGGAGAGATTAGTAGATGATGCACCAGCCCAGATGTGGCAACAATACTCCATGCATGGACAGATGGTGGCTTTGTACAGATACAGAATAATGTCAGGTGTGAGGAGTTTACAAACACGGTAAAGAGAGCCCACCTTCTTTGCGGCAGCCTTGGCAATATCTTCAATGTATTTGTTCTAATTCATATTACCTGTGAAGGTTAGGCCAAGGAGTTTGAATGATGAACTCTCAGGTAGGGTGTTATTTGCCATGACAATCGGTGTTTGGAAAGGTTTCTTGTAGTTATTGAAGGAAAGGAGCTTAGTCTTTGCGGCATTAAAAGTTACCAACTATTTATGACCCAATCCACTACAGCCTGGAGGTCATTTGCTAGGGATTCATCCATTGCCTCGGATATGATCGCGTCTGTTTTGCCAACATGACGAGAATAAAGCATGGTGTCGTCAGCAAATAAACCAATCTCAGACTCTATGTCATCAGGGAGATCGTTTATATAGATCAGGAACAACAAAGGTCCAAGGATAGATCCCTGGGGTACACCAGCATTTATGTCATGTTGCTTGGATGAATGGCCATCGAGGACAACCTGGATTTTTCTTTTGGTTAGGAAGGATTTAATTATATTAAGTAATTACCGAGCAATACTGTATGAGTGTATTTTCAGGAGAAGCCCTTTATGCCATACCTTGTCAAAGGCCTTGGATATATCAAGCGCTACTGCCCTAGCTTCTCCTGCCTTATCGAGTGTATGATACATGCGTTCACAGATGACCGTTAGGATGTCTGCAGTAGATTGCGCTTGTCTAAATCCATACTGGCGGTCAGAAAGAAGTTTCGCATTAACTAAGTGCCGTACTATCGCTAGATTGATTAAGGATTCAAAGATTTTAGCAAAGATCGGCAGTAGACTGATTGGGCGGTAGTTCTGAGGATCGGTTCTATTCCCAGAATTCTTGTAGACTGGTACCACAGAGGCAATTTTCCAGCTATCGGGGAAGCAAGATTCGGCTAGGCATTTATTGAAGAGTTTGGAGAGGACAGGGGTCAGTTCAGCAGAGCATTTATTTATTACTATTACTGGTATGAGATCAGGCCCACAAGCTTTGGATGTGTCAATGTTTTTTATGATGTCTCTGACCTGAGATGGGGTTGATGACTAGCTTATCAAGTGTGGCTTCGGACGCAATGGAAATTTGGGGAGGGGGTGATTTTTTGAGTCCAAAGTGGAGTTAGAAGCGAAGTGATGGGCAAGTAGTTCAGCATAATCAGTGGCCGTGCAAACGACATCATTGTGGTTTGATAGCGGGGGAATCGTTGATTGACCATTATTCACTACACTATCATAGATTTTAGATTTTCCAGAAATCACGAGTACCTAGCTTCTGTGATTGAATGCGTTTTTTTTGTTAACTCATTATACCTTCTCTTTGCTTCGCCTATCACGGTCTTACAATTATTTTTTAACTCTATAAATTTCTGTCTTTTAGTAGCTGACTTATGGCGGCTGAATTTACGGAATGCTTGCTGCCTCTTAGCAATGGCAGCTGCACATTCCAAGGTGAACCATTGGGGAGAATTTTCGCATGGAGAGATAGGCTTCAATTCCTGCTTTTGACCCATTCAGTTAATTCGTTTGCACACTAGTCAGCAGGGAGTGAGAAGGTTTCCCTCCATGGGACGTCACTGATGTGATCTCTGATTGACTCAAAATCAGCCTGCTCGTAGTATCTCGTTGTTTTGAGCAACGGTTCATCAGCTTTTGGACAACTTTTTAGAGTGATATGAATCATTAGCACAATGTGATCAGCATTCCCAAGTGGGCTATGAGCTTTCATCACACAAGCTTTGGGCATTGAACTTAAGAAAAGGTCTAAAAGTGAGGCTTGCTGGTCTACTCGATCGGGGATGCAGGTCGGAAAATCGACAGTCTGAGAGAGGGAGTGAGCTAAGGAGAAATTATACGTAGAGTGGCCGGCTGCGTCAGTAAGGCTGGAGAATCCCAACCAGTCACGGTGATGTGCATTAAAATCCCCAAATACATGTATCTGGGCATTCGAGTCAATTAAGAGTGCTCTATCTATGCTTACAGAGACAGAGTTTAGCAGAGTACAGTCCAGGATTGACGGGGAACGGTATAAGAAATATAAGTAGCTGACGCTGTGATGTAAAGTCAATCTAAAGCACATGTAGTCGTGGTCATCCGATTCTAGCCTATGTTCTCTAGTCAGGGGGAGAGTGTTCCGAACATAAACTCCTAGCCCATGCATATGTTTGTCAGAGTCTTTACGGTATAGTGAGAGGTAGTCATGTAAAAGTGGTGAGAGGAGATTGAGGATTGAAAATTAGTTTCACTTAGAGCTAGGATATCCGGGGAGTTTGTCAGGAGAAAGGTTTCTACGTCGTGTATGTTGGTTCTAAGTCCCCGGATATTTGTGAATGCGAGCCTCAAGGGCAGAGGCGAAAGTGTTTTTTGTTGGGTGTCTGGTTTAGGTTTGCTTTTATTTCTTTGTAATGACATGTTTGGTTTGATTATAGAATGGGTTGGCCAAGGTGGGTACTTGTTTGGTGCCAATAAGCTCACACAACCAGTCCATTAGTTACGACCTGGTCCATGGGGGTTGTGGCCTCGGGAAAGCCCACCGGAGATAATTGCAGGGTCCCTTTGCATGCGCGACATGGCACATACAACTACCAACGGTATTATTCAACTGGGTATTCGATTATCGTTACGGGCTATAAAAGGTTATAACAAATATTCCAGTAAATATTTTCGCCTAAAACGATAACGAAAAAATGGGAACTCATCTCGCTGTTCTACAAAACAAACATGAAAAAAATGAATAAAAAACTGAAAAATAAAGCAAAAAAATTTCAATAGAAATTGTCTCCAAAAAGTCCATTTTCTTCCTATTCTAGCAGGGTTACCTCATTTTCTGCAAAAGTGTAACAATCTCTCTTCCTTAATGACCCCCTTCATTCAGAAAACGTCCACTTCACAGGTGTCTATCAAACATACACACAGACCAGTCTCCTTAGACCGAATTCTTTTTTTTTAAAACAAAACCATCGAAAGGTTAAAAGTTCTTAGGCTTTCTACCCCAAAACCTCTGGGTTTTTTTTTATATTGACATTTTATTTCTAAAAAGAAGAATTCTTTTCGAAAAATATTTTTGAGACAATTCTTCACTTCCGATTTATAATCTTTTGGCTTTTCTTAACCCTAAGAATTTTTCTTTGGTTAAAAACTTCTGGTTTTTAAAACTTTTATTCCCTTTTCAAAGAAAATTTTTGTTTCTCTTCTAAGGGCTGTCTCTCATGAACTGTTCTAGGAACTATGTTTTTTTTTTAAAAAAAAAACGTAAAGGGAAACAAGACCTTTATTTAAGGTGGATTCTTTGGAACTGTTTGAACAGGACATGCACAAATGGAGGCTAACCCTAACCCTTAGCTTCTTCCTCTCTCGTCTTCTCGAACTGCTATAGCCACTGCCCCACTCGAACATAAACTGCTCGTAGACTTTCGGTAGCAAACGAATTTCCTAAGTCCTTTACATGTTTTGTTTTTTAGTTTAACACTCAATGCTTTCTGGTTCTGTTATATTATGGAAGCGTATGGTGGCAAGCAGAAAGGAATAGACAACACAGGATGGAAATTATAACAATTCAATCATTTATTTTCCAAACAAACGGAAGGAAATTACCAAGAATTGTCGTCGTTGTTGTTGGTGGTAGTGATGGAAGCAGCGGCGGCACCTGTTGTTGTTGTTGTTGGTAGGAGTAGACACAGCGATGACTGTTGTTGTTGTTGTTGTTGGTAGGAGCGGAAGCAGCGATGACTGTTGCTGTTGTTGTTGGTAGGAGCGGAAGCAGCGATGACTGTTGCTGTTGTTGTTGGTAGGAGCAGAAGCAGCGATGACTGTTGCTGTTGTTGTTGGTAGGAGCGGAAGCAGCGATGACTGTTGCTGTTGTTGTTGGTAGGAGCGGAAGCAGCGATGACTGTTGCTGTTGTTGTTGGTAGAAGCAGAAGCAGCGATGACTGTTGCTGTTGTTGTTGGTAGGAGCGGAAGCAGCGATGACTGTTGCTGTTGTTGTTGGTAGGAGCGGAAGCAGCGATGACTGTTGCTGTTGTTGTTGGTAGGAGCGGAAGCAGCGATGACTGTTGCTGTTGTTGTTGGTAGGAGCGGAAGCAGCGATGACTATTGTTGTTGGTAAGAGTGGAAGCAGCAACGATTGTTGTTGTTGGTAGGAGTAGACACAGCGATGATTGCTGTTGTTGGTAGGAGTAGACGCAGTGATGACTGTTGTTGTTGTTGTTGTTGGTAGAAGCAGAAGCACTGATGGTCGGGGCAGAGCGGCCGCGATGCCCACCGCAGCAGCCGCGGGTTTCGGAATCACGTACACAAAGCTTACTTGGGTAGCGGTCGTCACGGTAACACGTGCCGACAGTATGACGGCGTCTTCAAACCAAAATGAGATCTAAAAACATAACAGTTTCAACATTTTCAGTAATGCTAACGTGTAGAAAGTCTCATTCTAACATTTATATCAACTTTATTAGTCATCTTCGTTAAAATGTAAAAACAGGGAAGGTGTTGCATTAGAGAATAAGTCCGAAAAAAGTTTGAGAGTTCATAATTGTGTTTAGGGAACCGAGAAGAGTCCATAAAAGCATAATGTTCTGTGGAGAATGTCTGTATGTACATGTCCGATGGCTGAGTTCATACGTCGCTTGTAAGGAAGTGTGTGTTGGCATTGTATTGGGAATCAGGATTGTACAACAGTTGATATTGATGTGAGGAGTCACATTGTGGTCAAAATATACTGTGTGAAAATTCATTAGAAGTTCCGTTTAACTTTTGAAATATTTTGAGATTTATTAAAGGACTGGACTGTAAAATTACATGAGACAGTAGAAACTTTCCTAAACTACATCATAAACTATCTGATCACATCAATATAACAGAGTTGCGAAAACTCACAGGCATTCCATCAAATATAAAGTCTAGATATTGTTTGGTTGCGTTAAGTATATAACTGGAACAAGGTTTATGCAGGACTTCAACGCACATAAAACATAAAATAACTTTCCCATGAACACAATCTGAATAGCATTAGGCTCAAAAGCCAACTGTCAAAATAGTGAAGTGTGTGAGTTCATATTGGCGGTGATCATGCAAATACGACAGCCATGAGGGTTTATGAGAGAAGGCTATAAACAAAACAAAAAATTACAACAGAATTGTGTTATGCAGGGAAATGCCGAAGACTTTGCAGAAGATTATGGCATTGAATTAAGAATCGCATATTGCCCATGCTCCATTGGGAACAAGATTGTTAGATGCCAACATACGATGACTGCAAAAAAAAAAACAAGGTTCCATCATGGAAGTTTTATATTGGCATAACATGAAGAGCCGTCCCCCAACAGAACTGTACATTGTTATGTTTTTTTACAACTGGATTTTATGTGGCTCTCACTGTTATGTTTTTTTTGCATATTTACTTTTATATGTTGCCTTTTTAAATATGTAAACGTTGGGGCTCACCAAAGACAAACATGGAGGGGAAGACTTAGATCGAGACTGGACAATGAGACCCCACACTCATCAAAGGACTAATTGTGTCCTGATTCAACAAATAAACAGGTTGTTGTTGATGATGATGATGATGATGATGATGATGATGATGATGATGATGATGATGATGATGATGATTTTACAATTAGATACTACACTTTGATCCTAGCCTGAAAGCCGAAAAAGTGTATTTTAATTCGAGTTTAATGTTCGGCACAACAGATGAAATTGAAAAAAAATCATTTTTGTTAATTGCATGTTCGGCGAGGTAAAAGGTGATAACGTACGTTCTAACATGAAATTGCCTTACCGTATTGTTATATAGATTAGATTATGATGTTTAAGCATCTTTAGGGTTGGGAAACGTTATAATTATACGAGTGTTAATATAATTCTTTTAACCGCCTCGTCTCGGATTAGTTGCTTACATAGTGAAAATAATAATAAGAAATATTGTTTTTATTGTAGAGAATCAGAATTTGGTTCTTATTCCATTGTAAAGAGTATTTGTGATTAGAAAATTCACATGAACATATGTTATTCTAGTAAAGTTTGCCTTTTGTTTTTTCACTTTACATCAATTAGTTCTTGGTGAGCAAGCAACCTCGTTCTTGGAGGGGGGGGGTTACACTTGATTACTTTGTGAACTACATACATATCTGAGTGTTCATTTCTATACTTCTCAAAAGTTGAGTAAGTTAAGCAGTGAGGAATAAATTTCTTTTCTTCTCTCCCATGTTGGAATTCTTTTTTTCTGGTGTTCCTGTCTTGGTTCTGCCGGATTTCAGGACCAGAATCCATCTGTTCTGGTGGAGTATCCAGCTTAGTTCTGTTAATTGTGATATCATCACTAGGAGAAAATACACCATTAATTTTAGTTCCCTTAGTTCTTTAAGATCAAGGGGGTCCTTTCCTTGTATCAAATTATACCGAGAATTCTTTTTGGCTTCAAATATTATTTTCAATATATGATCAACACTTACATTTTAGGCAAAGTATCCTCATGTCAGGATGTCCTGCAACTCCTTGCACAGAGAGACTGAAGACATTCAAGAGTGATATCTAGTAGGCAAATTCTATTTTTCAATCTTAGTTCCCTTAGTTCTTTAAGATCAAGGGGTTCCTTTCTGGGGCTAACACTTGAATATGGTTTCCTTCTAGTATGTTTTCGCATATGTGTTTGCAAAGTAGAACTCTGCCTTAATGATACTCCACACACAAAACAAGAATAAGGTTTCTCTCTTAATGTTTAATTTTACTTCAGTCAAAGTTCTCAGAAATCAAGGGGCCCCTTCCTGGGGCTAACACTTGATCTCTATATGAGATACATAGATACCCGAGTATTCTATTAAAATTCTCCCTTATTTCTCAAGCATTGAGTTAGCAAAGAAGTTAAGAATAATTTCTTCTCTCCCCAACTGACCAGTCAAGTATGTAGTAGTATATCTTTTTTGTAGTCTGTTGGTTTTACCGGATTCCAGGACAAGAATTCATCTAGTCTGGTAGAGTATCCAGCTACGTGGTGTTACTTGAGGTAACATCACTAGGAGAAGATGCACTATTCCTCGTATGAGGGGATCTTATTTGTGCTGCGGATACTATGTAATTTTGAATATTTGGTCAGGGTTTACTTGCAGGGGTAAGTATCCCCATGTCAGGTTGTCCTGACAAACCCTTGTACAGAGAGACCGAAGACACTCGAGGATAGTGTCTAGTAGGTAATTCAAACACCCCCTGTGTGTATTCGTATGTGTCTGATCAGATCTGATTTCTCTGCAAATGTCGACCCACACACTTCACAAAAATATGGTTTCTTTCGACTATGTGTTCACATGTGAGATTTTACGGTTGAGCTCAGTGAAAATTTTAATCCACACACTTCACAAATTATTAGGTTTCTCTCCAGTGTGTTTTTGTATGTGTTTTCTTAAGGATGATTTATATGAAAGTGATGACCTACAAACTTCACAAGAATGAGATTTCTCGCCAGTGTGTCTCATCATATGACTTATTAAGGTTGATTTTTGGGAAAAAGAATAGGGTTTCTCACTTAATGTTTAATTTTACTTCAGTCGAAGATCTCAGAAATCAAGGGGCCCCTTCCTGGGGCTAACACTTGATCTCTATATGAGATACATAGATACCCGAATATTCTATTAAAATTCTCCTTTATTTCTCAAGCATTGAGTTAGTAAAAAAGTTAAGAATAATTTCTTCACTCCCCAACTGACCAGTCAATATGTCATAGTATATCTTTCTTGTGGTCTGTAGGTCTTACCGGATTCCAGGACAAGAATTCATCTAGTCTGGTAGAGTATCCAGCTACGTGGTGTTACTTGAGGTAACATCACTAGGAGAAGATGCACTATTCCTCGTATGAGGAGATCTTATTTGTGCTGCGGATACTATGTAATTTTGAATATTTGGTCAGGGTTTACTTGTAGGGGTAAGTATACTCATGTCAGGTTGTCCTGACAAACCCTTGTACAGAGAGACCGAAGACACTCGAGGATAGTGTCTAGTAGGTAATTCAAACTCCAGTGTGCGTTCGCATGTGTAATTTCAAGGTTGAGTTCACTGAAAATGATGTTCCACACACTTCACAAGAAAAGGGTTTCTCTCTTAATGTTTAATTTTACTTCAGTCGAAGATCTCAGAAATCAAGGGGCCCCTTCCTGGGGCTAACACTTGATCTCTATATGAGATACATAGATACCCGAGTATTCTATTAAAATTCTCCCTTATTTCTCAAGCATTGAGTAAGTAAAAATGTGTCTTCGCATGTGTGATTTCAACGCTGACTTTACTGAAAATGATTTGCTACATACTTCACAAGAAAACGGTTTTTCTCTTTTTTTCTTTTTCTTTTCATTCATTTGCTGGGGACGGGGCATTCTTCCAAATGCCATACGATCACCCGCTATTTACAGACTCCAACCAAGAGCTCTTTTCAGGATTCTGGCTGTTCCCTTGAGTGCAGTTGTTTCTCCACTATGTAATTGCATGTGTATTTTTAAGTATGCTTTGCGAGAAACCTTTACTTCACACATTTTGCATGAGTAATTCTTTTCTCGGCTGTTTTCATGCATGTTTCACTTGATTATGAATGACTGTTAAAGGAAAGTAGAAAGTGACTAACTTGGGTTTACTTTTGCCAACCTCATAACTCTCGCTTCTTTTATTTTGTCCTTTTGTCCCTCACATTCCAAGAGCGATGTTTCTGGCAAAGGGGGGAGTATTGCTGTTTTCTGGGTCGGAATCTATCCATCTAACACTTAGTGTTAGCTAGTTTTTGACGTTGAAGTAGTTTTCTTTTTCTTTAGCTCCTTTAGTAGTTTTTTGTTTAAGCTCCTTACATCAAGTGGCTTCATGCCTTGTCTGGAGTGACTTTCATAAAAAATTACTGTCTTCAAAACAACATCATTCGCTCAGCTTTCTTTGTATATCTGGATTTTATAAAAGTTACTCTGTCAGAAGAATTCATTTCCATGAATATTTTTACAAGAATATTGATTCTGGCATTGCACTGATAGGAACACTCATGAATTTTCGACCCACCCTAAAAACATGGTTTCCTATTCTTACAGGTAATAACAGATTCTCATCCACACTTTATAACTATTATATATCAGGTATAAGTTCAACTGATGATCTTGAATAAGAACAAAGAATATCCTGATCCATTGTTTAAATCCTGTAACAATTGTGTTCTAATAATGTTTCCTTGCCTTTCCCTTGATAAATATGTATTTTGTAAATGTGTTCAACTTGGCATATATGTATAACTCTTTCAATTTCCATATAAAATAAATCAATTTTCTCAATTTTTAAATACTTGTAAGTTATAATGAAATACATTTTAATAATACTTTAGTTTTAAAGTTCTATATGAAATGATACAACTTATGTTGTTATATGTTGGATCAGTTTTGATGAGAACATTGTCAGGTCTTTTAAAATTGAACTTGCCATAGAATATATCAGATACTTTGAATTTGATGCACATCTATTAGATGAATTCAATTCTTCTCAATTGCAGCTCAGATCTGGAACGGAAATAAAGTTTTGTGTTAATAATTTCGTATGGAATTATTTTCAATAATCACATTACAAAATGAATATTACAAAACAGACTAAACTTCTTTACTTCGTTTTGAACATGGTACAACAGATATTTGAGAGGGATTTTGATACTTACATTTTTCAAGTTTAATAGAAATTGATTCTTTGTATAATACAAAACCTTTATGCGCAAATGTGTATCCAACCTTAGTCCAGAAAAAATATTTCAAATACCTGACGGGGTTGGGACCCTAATCACCTTCAACATTCATTGTGCAACCTATCAGGTTTAATATTATACTAGAACTTCTGGGTCTAGATGGTTCGTTTAGTACTATATATATATATTTTTTATACATTTTTTCCCGGTCTCTTTCAAGTCTGTCTAAGTGACTTCGTTCAGTGTACACAGAAGCGAACAAGATTCACGGTTTTGTAGTATATGGATTCATGTATGATAAATGTTTTTTAAAATAGCATAATCTTGGTTTATATGACACAAAATCTCTTCTAACTTAGCTCACCGATCCATCCAATCCAATCAGTACTAAGTGGCATAATGGTTAGCAGCCTGGTTAACAATCAGTCCTAAGTAGCATGATGGTTAACAGTCTTGTAAACAATCAGTCCTTAGTGGCATGATGGTTAACAGCCTTGTTAACTATCAGTCCTTAGTGGCATGATGGTTAACAGCCTGGTTAACAATCAGTCCTAAGTGTCATGATGGTTAACAGCCTTGTTAACAATCAGTCCTTAGTGGCATGATGGTTAACAGCCTTGTTAACAATCAGTCCTTAGTGGCATGATGGTTAACAGTCTGGTTAACAATCAGTCCTTAGTGGCATGATGGTTAACAGCCTTGTTAACAATCAGTCCTTAGTGGAATGATGGTTAACAGCCTTGTTAACAATCAGTCCTTAGTGGCATGATGGTTAACAGCCTGGTTAACAATCAGTCCTTAGTGGAATGATGGTTAACAGCCTGGTTAACAATCAGTCCTTAGTGGCATGATGGTTAACAGCCTTGTTAACAATCAGTCCTAAGTAGCATGATGGTTAACAGTCTTGTAAACAATCAGTCCTTAGTGGCATGATGGTTAACAGCCTTGTTAACAATCAGTCCTTAGTGGCATGATGGTTAACAGCCTGGTTAACAATCAGTCCTAAGTGGCATGATGGTTAACAGCCTGGTTAACAATCAGTCCTAAGTGGCATGATGGTTAACAGTCTTGTTAACAATCAGTCCTAAGTGGCATGATGGTTAACAGCCTGGTTAACAATCAGTCCTAAGTGGCATGATGGTTAACAGCCTTGTAAACAATCAGTCCTTAGTGGCATAATGGTTAACAGCCTTGTAAACAATCAGTCCTAAGTAGCATGATGGTTAACAGCCTTGTAAACAATCAGTCCTTAGTGGCATGATGGTTAACAGCCTGGTTAACAATCAGTCCTAAGTGGCATGATGGTTAACAGCCTTGTAAACAATCATTCCTTAGTGGCATGATGGTTAACAGCCTGGTTAACAATCAGTCCTAAGTGGCATGATGGTTAACAGCCTGGTTAACAATCAGTCCTAAGTAGCATGATGGTTAACGGCCTTGTTAACAATCAGTCCTAAGTGGCATGATGGTTAACAGCCTTGTAAACAATCAGTCCTTAGTGGCATGATGGTTAACAGCCTTGTAAACAATCAGTCCTAAGTAGCATGATGGTTAACAGCCTTGTAAACAATCAGTCCTTAGTGGCATGATGGTTAACAGCCTGGTTAACAATCAGTCCTAAGTGGCATGATGGTTAACAGCCTTGTAAACAATCAGTCCTAAGTGGCATGATGGTTAACAGCCTTGTAAACAATCAGTCCTAAGTAGCATGATGGTTAACGGCCTTGTAAACAATCAGTCCTAAGTGGCATAATGGTTAACAGCCGTGTTAACAATCAGTCCTGAGTGGCATGATGGTTAACAGCCTTGTTAACAATCAGTCCTAAGTGGCACGATGGTTAACAGCCGTGTTAACAATCACTCCTAAGTGGCATGATGGTTAACAGCTTTGTTAACAATCAGTCCTAAGTGGCATGATGGTTAACAGCCTTGTTAACAATCAGTCCTAAGTTGCATGATGGTTAACAGCCTTGTAAACAATCAGTCCTAAGTGGCATGATGGTTAACGGCCTGGTTAACAATCAGTCCTAAGTGGCATGATGGTTAACAGCCTGGTTAACAATCAGTCCTAAGTGGCATGATGGTTAACAGCCTGGTTAACAATCAGTCCTTAGTGGCATGATGGTTAACAGCCTGGTTAACAATCAGTCCTTAGTGGCATGATGGTTAACAGCCTTGTTAACAATCAGTCCTAAGTGGCATGATGGTTAACAGTCTTGTAAACAATCAGTCCTAAGTAGCATGATGGTTAACAGCCTTGTTAACAATCAGTCCTAAGTGGCATGATGGTTAACAGTCTTGTAAACAATCAGTCCTTAGTGGCATGATGGTTAACAGCCTGGTTAACAATCAGTCCTAAGTGGCATGATGGTTAACAGCCTGGTTAACAATCAGTCCTTAGTGGCATGATGGTTAACAGCCTTGTTAACAATCAGTCCTAAGTGGCATGATGGTTAACAGCCTTGTAAACAATAAGTCCTTAGTGGCATGATGGTTAACAGTCTTGTAAACAATCAGTCCTTAGTGGCATGATGGTTAACAGCCTTGTTAACAATCAGTCCTAAGTGGCATGATGGTTAACGGCCTTGTAAACAATCAGTCCTAAGTGGCATGATGGTTTACAGCCTTGTAAACAATCAGTCCTAAGTGGCATGATGGTTAACAGCCTTGTAAACAATCAGTCCTTAGTGGCATGATGGTTAACAGCCTGGTTAACAATCAGTCCTAAGTGGCATGATGGTTAACAGCCTTGTTAACAATCAGTCCTAAGTGGCATGATGGTTAAAAGCCTTGTAAACAATCAGTCCTAAGTAGCATGATGGTTAACAGCCTTGTAAACAATCAGTCCTTAGTGGCATGATGGTTAACAGCCTGGTTAACAATCAGTCCTAAGTGGCATGATGGTTAACAGCCTTGTAAACAATCACTCCTAAGTGGCATGATGGTTAACAATCTGGTTAACAATCACTCCTAAGTGGCATGATGGTTAACAGCCTTGTTAACAATCAGTCCTAAGTGGCATGATGGTTAACAGCCTTGTTAACAATCAGTCCTTAGTTGCATGATGGTTAACAGCCTTGTAAACAATCCGTCCTAAGTGGCATGATGGTTAACAGCCTTGTTAACAATCAGTCCTAAGTTGCATGATGGTTAACAGCCTTGTAAACAATCAGTCCTAAGTGGCATGATGGTTAACAATCTGGTTAACAATCACTCATAAGTGGCATGATGGTTAACAATCTGGTTAACAATCAGTCCTAAGTGGCATGATGGTTAACAGCCTTGTTAACAATCAGTCCTAAGTGGCATGATGGTTAACAGCCTTGTAAACAATCAGTCCTAAGTGGCATGATGGTTAACGGCCTGGTTAACAATCAGTCCTAAGTGGCATGATGATTAACAGCCTGGTTAACAATCAGTACTAAGTGGCATGATGGTTTACTGCCTTGTTAACAATCAGTACTAAGTAGCATGATGGTTAACAGCCTTGTTAACAATCAGTCCTAAGTGGCATGATGGTTAACGGCCTGGTTAACAATCAGTCCTAAGTGGCATGATGGTTAACAGCCATATTAGAAATCGAAAATTTCGAATCGGTGTTAATCCCTCCCCCCAAAATACTCTATTATTTTAGGCTACATAGCTTTGTGCACAAATATTTTATTTTATAGTTTATAAAAAAACATTTGAATTTATTTGTTAATAACTGTTTTCTATTTTGTAATATAATTATATTTGGTTAAAAATTAATAATTAAGCTATTTAAAAAATATTTTACAAAATTAAAAAAAATTAAAAATTTCCAATCATAAAAGACAGTTTGATTTAAAAAATTGTTGAAAAAAAAAATTATTTGCCCAAAAGAAATCCGACCTAAAATATAATTGGGGATTTTTTAGATTAACACCGGTTCGCAATTTTCGATTTCAGATTGGGCAGCCATAATGAAGTGGATACTTTCTATTTTACCAGAATAAATTATCCATTCGACTAATTAAAAAATGAAAACACCCATTATTTGAATGTAAAAAAAATATAGCAACAATGACGATTACAATAAGAAAATGGTAAATATTGCATGAAAAGACGCATCAGTTAATTTTATTGTTTTAAAGAAGATTTTTTTAAATAAAAACAGTAAGTTAGCAAGTGTTCTTACGTTTTTTATTTCAGGAACCTGGACTTCATTTTGTGTGGTCGATTTTCAGCTGTTGTAAATGGTTATTGGATTTTTCCATGCCAAATATGGGCGGATATTTTATTTTAAAATTATTGGTAATATGGTAATATTTTTTTAAATAAAAACAATACGTAATACATAAATTATGATTTTATTTTAAAAACAAAATTGTTTTGAACAAATGCCTAACGTCAATCAAATCTCAGGACTTAAATTTAGAAATTAATAATAGGTCATTTTTTTCTTTTTTTATGGAAATCACTCCAGACAAGGGATGAAACCACTTAATGTAAGGAGCTAACAAAAATGAAAGATGATTATTGCAAAAAACAGGAGATGTCTATTGACCTTAGTCGTGACAAGACCAAACATATAGGTAGGAGAAAAACAGTCAGCAGGAAGAGAGTTCCACAAGCCTGCAGTTCTTGGAAAGAAACTGCTGTAGTAGGAAGACATCATATTATTGGAATTTATTAACGCCCCCCCCCCTGACTGACTGACTGGCTGCAGATGGTCGGAGGAGGGGGGAATCATAGCACCGATAAGACGCTGACTGCATTTTTCAGAGTTCAGAGGTCAATCCTAGCTTGACGACCAGGACCAGATTTTCTTGAAGTTGATCATAGTTGCTTACAGGAGGTAATGCCTGGGAGGATAGTCTCATGACAACAGAACAGATACTACACTACCCCCTCCAAGTATTGGAATTTATTAACGTCCTCCTCACTGACTGGCTGCAGCTTTGTCCCTTAAGGGTCTCACGGATTGGCTGTCAGGCATCCCAACCCCTACTTCCTTAGGGGTCACGTGAGTCAGCCCATAAAAACGCTTGCACGCTGTGTCCCGGCCTCTTTTCGACCCACCTTTTGAACCTGGTAGGACTGCGGCTGGATCCTTCTGAGATAAAGCCATCAACATCAGTTGCAGAGAGCCCCTACTCCTTCCTGTTACCAACCATCTTGGACTGAAGTGATTACATCTCGACAAGAGCCAGAATTGGAGGCGGGCGCACGTGCAACCTGTTACCAGAACTCCCACAAGATAAGTTCGCGAAGCACGTTTTCGCAAACGGAAATTAACTTCCTCTTTTCTGAACTTTGAACTCACCATTTGTTGTATATATTTGCCCTCATGTTTTCTCACAAGTGAAACTGTTTTAAACTTATATACAATTGTTGTTGTGTTCCTTCTCACAAAAGCTGTTGCCCTGATTCTATTTTGCACTTATCTACATAATTGTTGCTGCATTCTCACGTGCGAGAATTGGGTGCTTTTTTAGTATAAGCTCCCTGCAGAAAATTATTTTCATGTAAAAGCATTATGTTGTACTTACTCAGTCATAGTTTCTCACTCACGGCACGAAAAAGAATTTAAAAATATCAAGCAGAACTTTAATTAGAACGATTTTTCCATTTCGATGTACAACCTGTATTCGCTGACATTTTGGGTGTGAGCCGACATTTTGGGTGTGAGCGGTCGATGGAATAGCCAAGGGCAATAACTCCGTTTTTATTGTTAGGATTTTAAAAAGAAAGAAACACATAAGCAATAATAATAAAATATATATTTATTAAATTAAAAAATAGAAAATTAAATAATTTTTTTTAATTTCTTCACCGGGCTACTTTCCACGATATAATTTTCTTGGTTTTTTTTTTTTCATATTTACATGGTAACTAGGGCACACTATTTCGCGACACTTATCTGCCCTTAGTTAGCTATTCCATCAATCGTCCACTCCCAAAATGTCAGCGAGTCGACGTTTCATATCGCCCTCATGGAAATGGAAAAATCGTTCTAATTAAAGCACCGAGAATTGAACTTTCTTCCAGGAATATTTAATCCCAACACTATCGAGGTATGAAAACAGCTAATTGATGAAGAGCACTGGACGATCGAGTCAAACGTGTAAGAATAGAGGATACGTTATCTCCTATTCACCACACGAAATGAATTAACGAAACAACAAAACCTTTTTACAACAACAAACGAAAGAGGTTTATTCGTATTTAATCTGATTTATGACTGCTACAAACGAAGCAGCGAATAGATCAGACAATTCTGACGAACACGTCATCTAGAAAAGACTGAGACTAGCAACATCTCGTCTGTAAGAAAAAGGATGCAGAGAAGAAAGTGTGGGAGCTAACCAAATTACAGATACACTTCTGAGCCATATCAAGACCCCTCAAATGGGACAGAGATTTACCAGCCTAAATATGATAATACGGCATTTCTGCAGATTAGGGATGAGCCGAAATTTATTTGTTTTCATTTTAGACGAGCTCCAATAGTGTAAGAGACCGACAACTCTTTTTTTGGTGCTACTGCAGAGACGGGGGCCACTGTTCGATCTATGGCGGCGAAAACTGCCGACTCCCCTTCGGGAGAAATCGTTCGAAAACGTGAGCGACGGAAAGAAATTTGATTGTGGGGAAGATAACTGTTGAATTGACAATAAGTTAAAATTATGAACATTTATTTATTGAAACAAATTAAACATTATGTACAACAAATAGATAAATAAAACTTTGATAAACATTTGAAATAAAAAAACAACGAAATAAATAAACCGTTGATAAACATTATGTACATCAAATAAATAAATAGCAAACTTTTAATTGAAATTAAAAAACGAAGTAAATAAAACTTTGATTTGAAAAAAAAAGTAAACAATTGACTGAACAATAAATGTGAAAAAAAAAACAAGTTTTAAACAGGGTATTGACTGAACGTGGGGGAAAAGTTTTAAACAGGGTACATTTCTGCGATCAGTTAAAAAATACTTCCAACTTCACTGGGATGCATCTCATATCAGCGCCACATATACATGTCTCGGCACCTGAAATTAAATTATGCGCTTGCAAAAAATCAACAATTTTGCAATTATCCCCGAGTAAATGCAAGAACTCTTCAAAGTTTAACCGGTTTACGTCCATTTCGTGAAAAAGTAATTAACCCAATATTAGTTATCTCCCCCAAAATCAAATTTCTTTCCGTCGATCACGATTTCTCCCGAAGAGGAGTCGGCAGTTTCCGCCGCCTTCGATCGAACAGTGCAGTAGCACCCTTTTTTTTTCACTCCGAAAATGGAAAATGGAAAATATGATTTTTTTAAATAAAAGTAATGCAAATTCAATTACTTAATAGAAAATTTATCGAACAAATTAAAATTTGTGAAAATCAACAGTATATTAATAGAACATTTATTGAAGAAAATAAAATTTTGGAAAATCAACAGTATATTTTTTCATTTCAAAACGAACAGTCATTGTGTTTGGTTTAACACATTTTTGAATTTTTTTTTACAGTTTAAAAAATTAATTTTCTCTTGTTTTTGTTTTTTAAACGGGTATAGAATTCATAAATAAATCGCGCATATTGAGGGCATAAATTAAAAAGTTAGTTGTCGGCCCCTTACACTATTGGAGTTCTTCTAAAATGAAAACAAATAAATTTCGTCTCGTCCCTATTCTGCAGAAGTGCCGATAATACTTACGGCAACAGCATCTGATTGACCACTTTGGCAGATTTTAGTGGATTCTTACTTCATCGTTTAAATTCGAGTGATAAATTGATTAAAAAAAATGGCGACATTAATTCAACGTCGAAAGGATTTTATTTAAAACAAAAACAACGTTTTCTTTTTACTTACGTATTTTAGCTGCGTTTGTCTTCATGACAAATATAAACCTGACTGATGAACCTCGTTTTAGACTGACCGACAGGTGTCACGTTCCTTACTGTAACTACGATTAGTATGGCACTTCCTCTTTCTTATTTTTCGCATATATTTTTATTTTTATAAATCAATTTAATTTTTTCCATTATCAATTATAAAATTAGTCTAAAATTAGCGTGCACCTCAAAGAAAAAATCGACCGCCATTTTTGATTGACGAAATCAGATAAGAAGTGAAAAAAAAACAAAAACAAATTTGGAAATAACAAAACTTACAAACAGTTTCAAAAGTTTAAAACTATGCGGATCGATAGAAAATCGTTTTGTAAAAGTTATTTGGGTGCTTGTACAGAGATGCGTCCGTATTAAATTATCAATACCACACACACAACAACAAAACGAAAACAGTATTATATACTTATGCAGCAGATTAAAATAAGTATATTCACCAAAAAATAAGAAAAATTATCAAGAAGAAATTTAATTATAAGCAAAAATCCATTTTTCGGATTTAGTTGTTTTTTCTGGTTGTTCTACTCGATGATTTTCCCTACTTTTTGGTGAGTATTTAAATAGGTACTGGTTCGTCTTTTACCAAATTCCGTTTTGGTGCTTATGCAGATGAGCGGACCATTAAAAAATAATTTTTTTAATATAAAAACAATATTATATACTTATTCAGCGTTATCTTCTTACTCACTGTGCAAAAAAGTAGAAAAAATTATCCACTAGAACTTTAATTACAAGTATTTTTCCATTCTGCGTATCATAACAGCGACTCGTTCAGTAAGCCTCCATCTTGTTTTTTAAGAAGATTTCAAGGGCAGATAACTGAAATCTTCTTAAAAAACAAGATGGAGGCTTACTGAACGAGTCGCTGTTATGATACGCAGAATGGAAAAATACTTGTAATTAAAGTTCTAGTGGATAATTTTTTCTACTTTTTCGTACAGTGAGTAAGAATATAATGCTTAATAAGTATATAATATTGTTTTTATAAAAAAATGATTTTTTAATGGTCCGCTCATCTGCATAAGCACCTCGTTTTTCACAATATTTTTGGTGCTTTTTTTCGGTGTACACTTACCTATCAGGCTGCGAGAGAATTTCAGGCTTTTTTGAATTTTTTTTCAAATATTTTACATTTTAGGAGGGGGGATCAGTTTTCAATGTAAATTCAACGTAGACTGGTCCCCCTCTTCTTGACCATTTCAACATTTTAAAATTCTTCTTCTGTTTACAATTACCTATTATATATATTTTTAAAATTTGGTTTATGAATTGCCATATTTCACAAGTGTCTTTAAATTAAAATAATTGTTCATTTTCCGTAATTCTCGGTGTACGGTAATACTTTTCAATACCAAGTAAAGTTTTGCTGCCAGTTTATATTTGTAACCGAAAAAAAAAATAATTGTCCCGTAAGAACAAACAACTACCGCCATTTCCACAAAGCATTTGCCATAACGACCCCCGTCCGACAGCGTGACAGCGTACAGTTCAGTTCACAGTGACATGCTGAAAGTGAGAGGAATGAAGATAGGAGGGAGATGAAGGAGAAGTATAATTATTTATATTCCTGGAAAACATTAGATAACCATTAGATAACTTAGATAACCAGCATACATTGCTTTAATATTAAATACATTGCTCTTAGAAGAAAATTTCACAGTAAAAGTTGGAATATTTGTCCTAGAAAGGAATTCTACTGAGACAGGGAGGCATTATTCGCAGAAAACTCCACTCCAAGAAAAATTACTTCCAGAAAAAACTTTACTTCTTTAAAAACATTACTCTTTAGTAATTTAGTAACTTTCTTTGTTCTCAACGTGATTTTACATAAAGAAAAAAAATATTCGTTTTATTTATTGAAAGAATATTTATTTGACAATGACAATTATTTTATGGAAGAAGAAATAGTTATTTTTTCTTACATGATATTTCAAAAGGAATATTATTATAAAAAGTAAATTATACAGATTTATGTAGAAAGCACCGTGGAATTTCATGGAGTCACACTTGTAAAAAAAAAAAAATATATTAAACTTTCATCTATTATTCTTCTCTCTATATATTAGTGTATTCGTATTTCAGTCATACATTGTCAGTGTTCAATAATATTTTATGCGATACATGCAATAAGTAAACTAACATTTTATGTTACTAAAAGTTTATCTATTTGCGCTCACTCAATTTTATGCATCTTTCGCATACATCCATTCCTTAGTTCTCTACTGCTTTTTTTGCTTGCCAAGCGGCAACCTCAAATGTCTATTATAGATATAGTGTGTGTGACATACCTTAATTCACTACTGCTGCTTTTTTCCTTCTAGCTGTAAACAACAGCTTATATAGATGCACATATATGTACCTACACTTATCAATGCGTGTGCCCATCAATATTTACATTCAGTCCAATTCCAACCATTTTCAGGATAAGAGTTCAGAGACTATAAACAAGTGTAAAAAACCACCATAACCCTAACTTTATTTAAGAAATATCATCATATACTGTGCTTGTTATATTCATAGGCTTTCTCATCCGATAGAAAGCTATGGCCATGGACTGTGTAAAAGCAAGGCCTCATCACTAAGTCGTGTGTAGTCGAAAACACACACACGCACACAAAAGTAAAAAAACAGCTCTCAAATTGTAATTAACAATTCTCCAAAAACATGATGACGCTAAATCTCAGATTTCCGACTCTCACGTTGTAATTAACAATTCTCCAAAACAAAAATTTCGTCAACCAAGAAACAGACCAAATGGATGCCAACTCATTTTTTTCTCTCATGCTCCAAACTGGTCATGTCAATTTCACCGTCTCTGCATAGGAGGAAATTTTTTACTCTTTTTACTTCAACGAGAATTCGCCCATGCAAATCACAAATGCTCATTTGCATAAGTGAACTCTTGTAATCGCATAAAAATAACAAGATTCTATCTTGTAAGCAGAACGCTCTGGGTTCAATCCCTGATGAACAACACACAGTGTGACGCTTACTCTTTTACCTTGTAGACCCGCATGATGACTGCTATATTGTGTTTATCAAGGTATGTTCCAGACCAGAGATCTTTGGAGATGTTTTCTGCAACCGAAAAGCTTATAGGTTAAACTGAGACAACAGCTTGGTCTGTATTTATTAAGGCTTTGTATCCTATAGCAACTCATTCTCAAACAGAAGGCTTCAGTAGTCTGTTAGCTCTAGTTTTTAGAGTGATTTTTCAACAGTTATTATTTCCATTATAAGATTTCCATTATAAGATTTCCATTATAAGATTTCCATTATAAGATTTTCATTATAAGATTCCTGTAGACTATTCTTCCATTTGTTTTGAATTGTTATTCTACACCTTAACTTTGTTTTTATCATCTTGTTTTTAATTCTTTTTGCAACTGCTTGTATCTTTCCTTCTAGCTTCTTCCCAATGTTTTTAATTTCTTCTATATTAGTCCGATATTACTGAGCCTGCAGATGGTGCAAGGTTTTGTTTAATCTGAGACAATTTCTTTCTACATAGGTTAAGTTGCTTTTGTTGTTCTTCTTCTTGATACTCTGGACATGCAGGTTTTTGAATTGAGGGTGTGTTTTCTTAACAATGTTCTGCAGCATAAGTAACCTGGTTCAGTTCCATAAGAGATGTGTTTGACTGGCACAAGTCTATTAAGAGAGATTTTTCTTTATTTTATGACCGTCTTAGCAACACCTGAAGCTTGGATTTAAGACAGTTGTGGTACTTCATCCCGCCTCATTATTTGAACTTCCTCAATGGTGCTACTAAGTTCTTCCTCAAGTGTCAACTGTTTATCATCTGGTTCAAGCAATTCCAGAGGTGACAGTAGTTGAAGATTTTAGTGGTAGTCCTGTTGATGGTTGTGAAACTGAAGGGCTAACCGCTGATTGTAAATAGACAGCTGATTGTGGAAGACCTGTCGGGTGGCCCCTTGATGAAGAAGATCCTGGTAATGAAGGATATCTATGCTGAACCTGGACTGTTTGTTTGGATTCAGGGGTGAATTATGATATGGTCTCTGCTATATTAGTTGTGTATTGTTGATTGCTGATGGAAATTTTAATGGAATTTTTCAGCAGATTTTTTGTCTCCATCTAGTTTATTCCTCTTGGATAGCGAGGTAGTCACTTTCTGCTTCACTTAGAGGTACATTTTTTACGATGGTGTTCTCATCTGGTGTTTTATCTATGTCCATCTGAGAAACAAGTGATCGTAGGTGGCCAATCCGTGTGTTCTATTTATCTGCAGATTCCTTGATCTTCTCTGTTAGAATCTCATTTGATGTTGTCTCTTTTTTTTTTTAATTTTCTTATCTTTTTGTTTTTGCTGAGGATAGGCATCCTAAAGGATACCAGACATTCACCGGCTATTTCCGACACTCCAGCCTAGAGATCTTTTTAAAGATTCTAACCATTCCTTTAAGTGCAATTGTTTGTGTCTCTCTTACACTTGGTTCATCGGGTATATTCACCAGGTAGATTTTGAAATTCTTTTTCATTAATCCTGTTGCTCCTATAATTACTGGTATGATGGAGATTTTCCTAAGATTCCAGTTTCTTTTCATGTCGTACATAAGACCTTGGTATTTCGTAATCTTTTCCCTTTCAGCTCTGTTTAATCCTGCATAATTAGGGACACTAACTTCAACAAGGGTTGCTACTTTCTCTTTTTTGTCCTATATCATGATGTCAGGTTTAACAACTCTGATTTCTAGATATGTTGCTGTAGGGATTGCATAGTCATAGTGGATGGTGAATAAATTATTACCAACTGTTATTTCTGGTATATGCTCCCAGGACTTGCTGCTACACTGGATACTCAACTTTTTACATATAGTTCAGTGATTTTACAATAATGACACACACACTTCACAAGGATAGTGTTTTTCACTTTAAAATTTTTTTATTATTTTTTGGTTTTTGTTGAGGATGGAGCATCCTACTGGATACCAGACATTCACCTGCTATTTCAGAGACTCCAACCGAGATATCTTTTTAAAGATTCTAACCACCCCTTTAAGTGCAATTACTTGTATCTCTCTTACACTTGATTCACCGGGTATATTCGTCAGGTAGTGTTGAATGTAATTTTCATGAGTCCGGTTGTTCCTATAATTACTGTAATGATGGATATCTTCCTAGGATTCCAGTTTCTTTCCAGTGTGTGTTTGCATGTGTTTTTGCAAAGTTGAACTCTGTAAAAATGATGTTCCACACACTTTACATGAATAAGCTTTCTCCCCAGTGTGTGTTCTTTCATGCGTTTTCAAAGTATCATTCCGTGAAAATGATGATCCACACACTTTACAGAAATAGGGTTTCTCTCCGGTGTGTGTTCGCATGTGTGATTTCCAGTTTGAATTATGTGAAAATGATGAACCACATACTTCACACGAATAGGGTTTTTCTCCAGTGTGTCTTCTCTGATGGACTTTGAAATTTGATTTTTCTGAAAACGATGATCCACACACTTCACATGAATAGGGTTTCTCTCTAGTGTGTGTTCGCATATGCTTTTTCAAGCTTGAACTCTCTGTATATGAAGATTGACATATTTTACAAGAATAGGGTTTCTCTCCAGTGTGTGTTCGTAAGTGACTTCTCATTGAAGAACTTTGCAAAAATGATAATCCACACACTTCACAAGAAAATGGTTTTTCGCCAGTGTGTGTTCGCATATGTCTTGTCAAGGCTGAACGTGTTGAAAACGATGATCCGCATACTTTACAAGAGTGAAGTTTCTCTAAAGTGTGTGTTCGCATATGTCTTATCAAGAAGGATCTTTCTGAAAATGATGACCCACACATTTTACAGGAATAAGGTTTCTCGACTGTGTGTATTCGTAAGTGGTTTTTCATGTGTGAAATATGTGAAAATGATGATCCACACACTTCACAAGAATGAAGTTTCTCACCAGTGTGTGTTCGCTTGTGTAATTTCAATGAGGAATTTTGTAAAAATGATGTTCCACACACTTCACAAGAAAATAATTTCTTTTCACTATGTGTTTTCATGTGTTTTTTTAAGTATGCATTTTTTAAATATATAACATCACAAACTTTGCATGAATATTGTTTTTCTACATTGCTGCTTTGCATGTTTTCTATGTATTGTGTATGACAAGAATATGCCAATCCCCACACTTTAAAATAATAAGATGAGATCTTATCTTTATCAATATAAATTAAGATTTGCAACAAATTATTTATGGATTGTAGGAATGTTGATCCAAATACAAATCAAGTTTAATTTCATTATTTTAAGAAACGTCATCTTCTCAACTCTATGAATCTAAAACTTGTAATACAGCATATCAGATACTCCACTGCAGCTTATATTATCTGTGAACAAAAAGAATATATTTGTTAAGAATTTGTATAAAAATAATTTTAAACAACCATTTTCACAAATCGATACTTAATACAAAATTAAGGCAACTAAACAGTGTAAACTTCTCTCTTCAATTGTAATAATCTGACTAAATTATTAATACTTATATTTAAGAGAAGTTTATTTTAATGTTCGAGAATTCGCAATGCTTTGGTTGGACCACACTGAAAATTGATATTATCAATTTAAAATTTTTCACTTATTATTATTGTCTTGCTTTTGATGAAAGCTAAATGGTTTTATTGCCTGGTAAAATTGAATGATTTAAGACTATTTGAGAAAGACTGTTAAGTTTTAAGTAGAACATAAATTGGTGTTAACTTTGTAGAATATACAAGCTCTGATTTTGTTCAAAATAAAGATAAAAGCTTGTATGTTTTACAATTAGATGTTTTCATGCTTATGTAAAATTTTGTATGTTTTATTGACTTAAATTTTTGATAAAATACTATTCATTAAGATCTTAGTTGAGAAAACCTATTTAGTCTCCAGTTAAAATGATGTTAACTTTGCAGAATATACAAGAGCAAAAGGTTCAAAATTTTTCACTTATTATTACTTTCTTGCTTTTGATGAAAGCTAAATGGTTTTATTACCTGGTAAAATTGAATGATTTACGACTGTTAAGTTTTAAATAGAACAGAGATTGGTGTTAACTTTGTAGAATATACAAGCTCTGATTTTGTTCAAAATAAAGATAAAAGCTTGTATGTTTTACAATTAGATGGTTTCATGCTTATGTAAAATTTTTGATAAAAGCTAGTATGTTTTATTGACTTATATTATTAAATTTTTGATAAAATACTATTCATTAAGATCTTAGTTGAGAAAACCTATTTAGTCTCCAGTTAAAATGATGTTAACTTTGCAGAATATACAAGAGCAAAAGGTTCAAAGTATGGAGCAATACTAGTATCACATCTGGGAGGTGACGGTTCCACAGTACCACTTCACTTAAGGATGTTGGCAACTTTCTCGTGGCCATTCCTATAAGTACCCGATGTCTTTCCAGAAAGATTTCTTACTAGAAACACATCAGGAAACTAATGCCAATACTAGAATCATCTGATTCACACGAAAGAAGTATCACATCTAAATTCATTTGGACAATGGACACCAGGACTTTATTTGGACGAAGGTCAAAGTGTAGTATCTCTTCTGTCTTTTATCAGATAATAACTCACTCTACATTGAGACATTTTCTCATCAAAAGTGTCCTCTTTAAAAACTCCACTTGTTCTCATAAGAAAGCAAGTTACTGAGACTGTATTTTAAAATAAAAAATATTTCTTAAACATAAAACAAGTTCTATTGGTAGGGTTTGGTAGTTAAGTATTAATATTTACATTTAATTCGAAAAATATTCCTCATTGCTACCATATTGCATAACGTTTTAATAAATTTAATTAAGAAATTTTCTACTCATAAATTATAAAAAGTTTTTGGATTTGATTCTTTTAAATTATTTTTTCACTTAATTATAAAAAGTTTTTATATCAGATTTTATTTTCTTCTTCCTTTTTTAATAAGAAATGATGTTTTTGAGGATGGAGTTATCTTCTCTTGAATCGTTCTAAATTTGGAGTAAAGAAATCAGTAATAGCAGGAGACACTGTTGGTAAATGTACACAAAAGTGATTTTACTGCAGATATTAAATGTATAAGGGCCCCACTTATCTTTCATAGATCAAGTGTCCCCCTCTTTGGGGCTAAGAGTTGATTTCTTTATGAGTTACATATATATAACTGAGTATCTATTTAAGGATGTTATCTACTTCTGAAACCGTCATTAAGTAAACCAGTTCTCATGTGTGATTGTAAAGACAAACATACTTCAGAATAATGATGTTTTTCTCTGATTATTTAAAAAAACAATTTTTAACAATGTATTTTTTATTTAATAAAGAAATAACATAATACATTTCTTTAAACCAAAATAAGAAACAAATATATTACACTGATTCATTCGGTGAAAAAATAAACTATAAGATTAAAAATTCAATAAATAATTAATAAATCCCTTATTCGTCACTTGGACATTGTTTAATTACAATATCGAGAAATCCTGATTCCTTATATATAATTGTATCACAGTCATTAGTTTTCTTCGAATGTCCGGCTGGCTTGGCAGGCCAAGAGCAAACTCGAGGCGTTTCCACGAATAATGGCGATAGAAAGGCGCTCGTAAAGCCAAGACAATTCGCGATTGTCTCCAGTGTTGCGCGTCATTAATAGACCAAGGCTGCCGAGAAAGTCGCGTGTGGCAGAGCCAATCACTCCACTCGTCTCCACGGCGATCGGTTGAAATACAAATCTGTTGAGAAGATTGGCATATTTTGATGTCTTGCAGCTCTCTGCTGACATTGCTGCATGTTCAGAGTTTGTTGCCGATTATCAGGATTTCATTTTGGTTGTTTGTTAGATATCAAGTGGCCCTATCTGATGTTTATACTTGATTCTTTATTTCCCAGTAATAAATCTTAACTATATCATAGTTTCTTTTGTTGTGCTGATTACTTTCTTTCTGGCTTCCAGGACCAGAATTTAGTTGGTCTGATGGTGCATTAAGTTTAGTGTACTTCTTGTTCTAGCATCATGTCGAGAAGGTATACAATTACTTTCCTAGGCTCTTATATAGATCGAATACACGAGCGACATTTATTTTAGAAGAGTTACAATGGTGTAAGGGGCAGATAACTCTCTTTTTTTATTACGCAAGTCTCCGAAAATGGAAACTATCTATTTTTAAAATAAGAAGTCATGCAAATTCAATTAATGGAACATTTTTCGAAGAAATAACAATCTGAGAAAATCAACAGTATATTGATAGAACATTTATTGAACAAAATAGAATTTGGGAAAATCACCAGTATATTTTTTTCATTTCAGAACCAGCAAAACGAACAGTCCTCTTGTTTGGATTAACAGATTTTAAAAAAATTTTTATAGTTTAAAATATTAAATCATCGCAGATATTGGCTCTTGTATAGATCGGGTCTTCGAAAAATGTTTTAGTAATTGAATTTGCATAACTTCTTATTTAAAAATAGATATTTTCTATTTTTGGAGACATTGCGTACTAAAAAAAGAGAGTTATCTGCCCCTTAAACTATAGGAACTCGTCTAAAATAAATTTTGCTCGTGTATTCGATCTATACAAGAGCCCTTTCCTCATATCACACAGTATTTAGCCATGCCACGGGAACCATATTGTTGTGTA